>CM050169.1:204389858-204974953 GCA_027410445.1 Discoglossus pictus | reverse complement strand
CTCTCCCTCCCTCTCCAAAAAGGCACCTTACAAAGCCTAATAATACTTCATTTTATAATATCTAAAATTCAGACACTGTATTATCTTAACTTATTTCATTTCCTGATGTTTAGTAGCAGGATACAAGATTAGTAATCAATAAACATTCTTGGACAGGAATAACGAACCCTGACAAGGCTTTTGTTTACAGCTGAAATATTAATATTGTTTAGCATATCGCTAACAGATTCCCCTTCTGGATCGCTACCTTGTGGTGAAGGGGCCTGTTTACCTCAATCAAGATGTAAGCTATACTATGTAAGATCACCCAAGGTGGGCAGGTCATAGCAGAGAGATCTGACAAATTGCAGTTCATTGGAGAAGGAACTGGCAATCCACTCTAATATCTTTGAAATGAAAACCTTATGGATTAGCACAACCGGTTCATAGGGTCACGGAGAGTCTGACACGACTGAATTGCTGAATGAACAACAATGTAATGTTTGGAGAAGTGGTTTGTTTTTACAGTCACTGCAGATCTCATCACAAACAGGTTTAACCTGCTCCAAAAGAAACAAAAGATTTTCAGTAAGTTATACAAATAACAGGAAAAAGCAGAGGTGACAATAATAATAATTGTCAAAGAGATTTTTATTCAAACTGATACAATTTGTAGGTACATAGTATAGTCTTTGAACTTAATGGGTCTCTTTACACTTTACTGTATGTTCCAAATATGAATCACTTTTGATTTAATTAAAAAAGTATTTACCGTATTAACTCGAGTATAAGCCGACCCGAGTATAAGCCGAGGCACGTATTTTACCACAAAATACTGGGTAAAATTAGTGACTCGAGTATAAGCCGGGGGTGGGAAATGTGCTGCCCCCTGTGTCCCTCTTGTGCCCTCTGTGTCCCCCTCTTGTGTGCCCTTTTCTTGTGTCCCCCTCTCTCTCCCCTGTGTCTCTTCTCCCCTCTCCCTCCCCTGTGTCTCTACCCCCATCCCTTATCACCCTCCTCAACCCCCCTCCTCATCCTCCTTCCTCAACCTCAACACCCTCCTCATCCTCAACCCCCTCTATATAAGCCGAGGGTGGGAAATGTGCTGCCCCCTGTGTCCCTCTTGTGCCCTCTATGTCCCCCTCTTGTGTGCCCTTTTCTTATGTCCCCCCTCTCTCTCCCGTGTCTCTTCCCCCCTCTCCCTTCCCTCTGTCTCTTCCCCCTCTCGCTTCCCTGTGTCTCTTCTCCCCTCCCTTATCACCCTCCTCAATCCCCCTCCTCATTCTCAACCTCCCTCCTCATCCTCCCTCCTCATCCTAAACCTCCCTCCTCAACCCCCCATCCTCAACCCCATCCTCAACCTCCCCATCCTCAACCTCCCTCCTCAACCCCCCATCCTCATCCTCAACCCCCCATCCTCATCCTCAACCCCCCATCCTCAACCCCCCATCCTCAACCCCCTCCTCAACCTCCCTCCTCAATCTCAACCACCCTCCTCGACCTCCCTCTTCATCCTCAACCTCCCTCCTCATCCTCAACCCCCCTCCTCATCCTCAACTCCCCATCCTCATCCTCAACCCCCCTATCCTCAACCCCCCTCCTCAACCTCCCTCCTCATCCTCAACCTCCCTCCTCATCCTCAACCCCCCTCCTCAACCTCAACCCCCTATCCTCATCCTCAACCCCCCCATGCTAAACCTCCCTCCTCAACCTCCCTCCTCAACCCCCTAATCAAAGAGTGGTGGGGGTTAGAGACAGCTGAAATCTCAGTGGTGTTAACCCAACAATGAATAGGTACTACTGTTCCAGTGAAAGTAAGCACCCCAGTGCTTGTAGGGCAAGCCTTCATAATGAGCACCCTCCAGCTCATGTATATTTGCCTCCTAATACCGAGGCTCAAAACATAGCTGTGTGGGAATCTGATATCTCATGGGAATATGGTTTCCTCCAGGTGCATTGGGTGGGTGATACAAAACATGAGTTATTGGCAGAGGAAGAGGTGAAGCAACTAATTTTGGAACCCAAAACGTAGAAAGTGACATTGCAAACAAACGTGCATGTGGTAGTGGCACGTGTGGATAGTCCCCCAGTCAGAGTAAACATGATAAAAAGACACAGGGAGAGTTAATTGCATCTGGAGCCAATGGGGGGGGGGGGGAGGCAGCATTTCTTGTTTTGTATCAAGGTCAAACTAACCCTGCCTATGTTCCTTCCTTTAGGTTGATACCTACTGATTTCTAACGATTGGTCTTTAACAAGAATGCTGGGTTTTGATATGCTGCTTTTGTAGTGTCTGTGGCACAGTGTGTCTGTGGCACAATTTCCTGAGCTCTTGTTGGGGTTGGTGGATTCGTTCAACAATTGCTGGGTGTGTGGTACAATACCATACGCATTTGCTTTGGGACAACCCTTGCAAGCTTTACCCTTATTATTTCATGGATTGACCAAAAAGATAAATACTGGATTCAGTTATATCAAGACAAGGGGATCACTTGAGATATAACTAATAATATTGCAGCTTATTTTCATTCAGTATCGATTAATACTGGTGCATCCTCCCAGGGGATTGTATGTGGGACACCCTGTTAAAAGGTGTGTAACTCTATTATTATTGCCACACATGCTGAAAATAGTTTCACTCTTCCCTGTTGTTAGCCTAGAGAACTGAACGTAACCAGAAACAACATCCTTACTCAAAGTTATGGTCACATAGCCACCTATGTGCCATTGCCCTATCATTTATATTTTGTATGTGGAGAATTTGCTTATAAGTGGCTATTTCGAGACTATCAGGGCAACTGTTATCTTGTCAATGTGGCTCCCAAATTCAGATTGACATCTAAAACCTTGAGAAATATTCAACATTTTTAGGGCACTAAATTAGATGATTTGATATTTCAGAAGCTTGCAGTTATTTTGGTATTTTGTTGTGGAAACTATCAAAATGATTAGAAAACTGACAAACATTTTAAAAATTCACACTGAATAGTATACTGGGTAGTACTGCTTTACTTAATTAAAAAACAAAAGATATTAGAACTATGGTGTTGCAAAATCGCATGGCTTTAAATGATATATTAGCTGCAAAAGGCGGTAATTGTGCTATTATCAACTATGAATTCTGTAGTTTTATACCCAATGCATCACAGTCTGTGGATTATGACTTAGACCAAGCTTATCTGGTTGTAGAAAAGCTACATCAAAAAAGTAATGAATCATGGTGGAATAGCATTCTTGGAGACATCAGGGGTAGTGTACGTAATATATTACTAGTAGAAAACAGGCTTTGCCCTTTAGATTGGCCCAGGACAGGAAGTTTCTACAGTTGATAAGTGAAAGAGTGGAATGTTAGTCTGTTCCAAGAAAGTGCCTTATCCAATTGGGGACTACTCCCTGTCCAGGTGACCAAAGGTTTATTTATTTATTTAACAAAAATGTTCAATAATCATCACTAGAACCTCCTGTTTATGATTTGCTACAAATATGTGGACCTTATCAAACTGCATAGCCTTCATCCTTGAACAGATTGACTGCTAGTCAGTCTCTCTCTCTCTTGCTATTTCTGCTGAGCTGAGCTGTGTTATTTTGTTTGTCAGATTTAGATACATACACCACAAGCCAAAAGGACCTTTTGGATAAGAGTTTTGGTAGAACTTCTCATCATCTCGGTACATTGTGTGTAGGAGAAAACTTCCAACCACATTGATACAGAATAAGATTACGGTTAAAAATGGTATCCTTTGCCTCTGATAAAATAATGATTTAACTCCCTTTGTAGATCCACCTTCTTTAAAAAACTTGATATTTGGACAGCATATAATATAATCCACACAAAGAAGGTAACAAATGGAAAACAGCTTTTAACACTGATTCAGGACCCTATGAATATTGTGTGATGCATTTTGGTCTCTGTAAATCCAAAACTGACTTCTAGGCATTTTTGTATGATATCTTCCAAGACCTCCAAAATCATGTTATCATATACTTAGATGACATTCTTGTCTTGAAGATCACCATCAGTGGGGTAGAACTATCATCCAGTGCCATGGGAACAATCATTTTGTGGCTAAAGCACTTTCTACAAAGTGAGACTCATTTCCTCGATTATGTAGTCTTTGCCAAAGAATTTTCACTGGATTTGTCCAAGGTGACAGCCATCAGTGATGGCCACTGCCATCTGGCCTAAACTCACACAAAGATTCATCCAATTTTGTAATTACTATTCAAAATTCATTAAAAATGTATCTGAAATTCAAGCACCTCAAATTATTCTTAACAAAAAAGAACCACCTGAACCTACCAAATGGCCACACGAAGCAATATATGTTTTAATAACATTAAATGAGAAATTAATTTCTGCACCTATTCTGGTCAATCTATAGTCTACTTAACCCTTTGTCATTAAAATGAAATGCTTACATATTGGTCCCGGAGCTGTCCTTTCTCAATGCTCTGTATAAACTAATTGCTTGTGCCTGTGTGCATTTATGTCTCCGAAATTCTGGTAAAAAGGCACTCTGAATGGCACTTGAAGAGTGGAGACACCTGCTTGAAGGACATGTGCTTCTCATAAACATTATCACTGATCATAAGAATTTGCAGTTCATGGAATATGCCTGGCACTTGAATTACAGACAAGCCAGATAGTAAAATCTTTATAAGAAAGGAATAGAATCTATTTTGCTTTGGGTAAAATAAACAGGTTTAAAGAACTTTTAGGAGAGCATAAAGGCGTTTTACTTTTCAATACCATCTTTTTTTTACAGAAGAAAAAAAAGAAGCCCTTAGTGTTTAAAAATTAAAATACATTAGTTTAAAGTAGTGATTCTATGCATTCAATAGACAGAATATTGAGATTATATTTTTGGACTCTTAAATCTGAATAATTAACATTATATATATATATATATATATATATATATATATATATATATATATATATATATATATATATATATATATATATATATATTATAATATTACTGCATGAATTAGGTGTATTTTAAACTATGTGCCCATTTGAAATAAAATAAAAAAAATCATAAACTTTTAAATCTATTTAAATACAAAATATTTCTGATTTTATATTACTAATTTTAAAGTTTAAAACATTTAAGTACATTTTTAAATTATCTTTGTATGTTGTGAATTTGTGTTAGTGGATTAATGTTCACAAATTATTTTTTAAAATGTTTTAATTCCTAAAATATTTATATTTCTAATATTTATGACAGCAATTATTTCACATATGGTGGGCTAAGAGTGATAGAAGCCCTCCACCGTACAAAGTACAGTAGTACAAATAAGGAATAGTACATTAGTGGTTCCACTTGAATGTCTAAAAATGTTATCAACTTATTTTTAGACATTCAAGTGGAACCACTAATGTACTATTCCTTATTTGTAATATTTATGACAAAGATATCTGTCATTACTATGGGCCTCATTCAATTGCGATTTGGCCAATTGAATAGGGCTCTAAATAAGCAAATAGCATTCTATTTTAAAGAAGTTATTAGTTAGAAAAAACGTTGCTTTTTGGATAGAAGTTCACTAACTTAAAACTTCTTTAAAAAAAATATGCTATGTGCTTATTTAGAGGCCTATTCAATTGGCAAAATTGCAATTGAATGAGGCCCTATGAGTCTAAAAGGAAAAGCTTGCTTTGTTGTTATGCATCATTTTAGTCAATATGCTGTTATAGCCAAGATTTTACCAAATGTTTTATTGTTTATTTTTAATTTGAGAGATACAATGTCCTGCATAAATATTAATTCCATTTGGCCAATTCAAAATTTTGTAGTATTACAGTATTTGATTTACATAATTAAGCATACAAAGGCATTTACTTGTTGCATAAGTATTCACCTCCCTGAGCCAATACTTGGTAGAACAAGCAGTTGCGGCTGTGAGTCTTTGCACATCTAAATCTTGCAAGTTTTGCCTTCTGGCAAAATTGTTCATCCTTTTTCAGGTGGAATGGGTACAGTTGGTGAACAGCAACTTTTAATCTTGATGCAGATTTCCAATCAGATTGAGGTATTGGCTTTGATGGAACCATTCTAAGACATTTAGTATCATAGTACACATTACACCATTGCTTTGTCTGCCTAATTGTGATCATTGTCCTGCTGGAGGTTCAACCTCCACTCCAGTCTTAGGTCTCTTGCAGACAGAAAATTGTTTTCCTCTAAAATCATTCTGTATTTGACTCCAACCACTTCCTCTCAATCCTAACCAATTTCCCATTCTGATGAAGAGTATTCCCTACAACATGATGCTACCACTACCATGCTTCACATCATATGATGTTTATGCAAGGTCATCATACCAGCGGAACTTTTTCCACAAATTTGCTGTCTTCATGTATCTTTTTTGTTTTGCAAACTCCAAAAAAGGTTATAGTTGGCCTACAAATAGTTTCTCCCCTCTCAGCTGTGGAACCTTCCAGCTCCTTCAGAGATCTATTTAGCCTCTTGATTGCTTCTCTGACTAATACCGTATATACTCAAGTATAAGCCAAGTTTTTCAGCCCTTTTTTTTTTTTTAAGGCTGAAAAAAGGCCCCTCGGGTTATATTCGATTCACCCTGTGTCTCTTTCCCCCACTCTCCCTCGTGTCTCTTTCCCTTATCATCCTCCTCAACCCCCCTCCTCATCCCTTTACCCCCTCTCACTTCCATCAGCTGCTCCTCCGCAAATCTTTCGGCTGTGTCGGAACCCGGCCTATGCTAATGACGACAAATGCGCGTCACATCATCAGCATTGGCTGGGTCCTGACACAGCCCGAAGATGCGGAGTAGCAGCTAATAGAAGTTAATTAGAGAGGGGTAAAGTGAGGAGGGGGGTTGAGGAAGAGGAGGGAGAGAGAAAGAGACATGAGGAAGCAGGGGGGGGGGGTTGGGGGAAGAGACACAGTGGAGGGAGAGGAGGAGACACAGGGAAAAAAGTGTGACACTTTTTACACAGGTGAATGCCTTTCAACTAATTATTTGCATTCTGAAGACATTTCTTTGCTGTGAAACCCCTAAATAATTACTCATGCAAAGGGGTAAACATGTATGCAATCAAACTTTTTTTTTTTTTTTTTTTTTTTTAGTTTTCATAATATATTGTTTTTTTTTCACTGCAAAATTATAAACTAAATAAAATCCCCCCTCCCAATCATTTTAATTCCAGGGTCTCAATAAGTCTATAGTTTGTGTTGTCATTGGACCTCCATTTTTTGGCACTATAGTAAACAATTTCTAATTTTGTTCAACAAAATGAATTGCCATCTAAAACATAATCATATGTACTAGGGGATAGGATGGTAGAAAGGCTGGAGGAGTTTTTAAACTAGTAGGTGGGGGGGAGGGACTAGATATAAGTAATGGGGTAGAAAGTGTAGAGGGTATAAGGGATGAATTAACAACTCATAGGGGAGGAGATGGGGGGGAGGGGTAGTATAGTCAATATGGAGGTAGTACTAAGTAATTCAAGTTCAGTGGCAGGCACTTCAGAACTACAGACTCATAACATAAGGTGTATGCTTGCTAATGCCAGAAGCTTGCCAGGAAAAATGGGAGAGTTAGAATTATTAGCAATTAATGAAAAATGGGATTTAATAGGCATTACCGAAACGTGGTTGGATGAATCTCATGACTGGACTGTTAATCTGGATGGTTATAACCTATTTAGGAAAGATAGAGGCAATGGTAAACGAGGAGGAGGGATTTGTCTGTATGTTAAGCCTGAATTTAAGGCTATAGTCAGAGAAGATATTTATGGTGGACCTAGTGATAAAGTTGAATGTTTGTGGGTAGAGTTAAATAGCGGAGCAGCAAATTCCAAAAGAATATTAGTAGGAGTATGCTATAAACCCCCAAATATAGCTGAAAGTGAGGAAATACAATTATTGTTACAGATTGGAAATGCAGCTAAGCACGGGCAAGTTCTAATAATGGGAGATTTTAATTACCCTGAAATAAACTGGATAAATGAGACCAGCAGTTCAGCTAAGGGGAGCAGGTTCTTGAGTACACTCAGGGATCATTATCTGGCCCAGGTTATACAGGAGCCTATTTGCTCAATACAGAATTGGGAAAATAATATAACAAATCTTTATTATAAATATATCACAACGGCGAAGTTAAAAACTGGTTAAAAAATCCAGGATTAAACACACAAATTAAAAGAGGACAAGATAATATGGGACAAATGAGAGCCTTTCACTTCTCAGTGAAATTAGTTATATTATAAAGTAATAACCCTTAAATAAGGGGGTACTCTTTGTCCCACTTAGCAGTGTTGTGCCTTTTTTGTATGTGGGTATAATTACTCCATTGCACATGTGCCCCAAACCTTATTTAAGTTCAAGAGTAAGTCTCAAGAGTTTTTACTTGTTAGTAAGCAATAAAGATTGAGTATTATTACTAATTGGAAGATTTATATATCCAAAAAGAAAAGCAGATACTTATATTTCATAGTGAACCCCCCTCTCAGGTGTATAGAGAGTCAAAATGGAATTCCAAGTAGGGGTTAAGTGATAATCATTAGTATTCACTGCCAGCTATCACAAGCTGGTAGGCTAATAGAGCTGATGGACTATAAAGTATAGGAGACTGTAAGCTGAAGTAACAGTGACAGAATGTGTCTAAGGTAACAAATCCTGCAGAACAACAATCGCCAGTCACATGCATAAATATTGGGTTAGGACAGGTAAGGGCACACAGACACTCTCATACACTGCTAGTACGCGATCACTGCGCGCTCAAACGAACGGAGGCACGCAGCGTCGCACGCCTGACGCGTTTCGACGTCACTGGACGTCTTCCTCAAAGGCAAACACGGGTTGCTAAGGCGCCCGTCTATTTAACTGGTTAGCGTAACCATGGAGACCTTGTGTAATATCACGTGGGGTCAGAGAAGGGAAAACGGAGCTGCTAGTACTGAAAGGCTTATGTAAAGGGGACACAGCCCACTGGTCCTGTACAGTATGGCTCAAAATGAATACAAAAACGGGGAGAGAGTAAAATGTAAAGGAATATGGTATAATACAGGCAGAATATGCAGTCAAAGCAAAGATGGGAATCAATAACCATTGTAAAGGAGGTAATACTTATGAGAAGAGGAACAGGAGGATAGTATAGATAAAAGGAATAAAGTGAACTAGAGAGGGATAAAGCAAAAAATCATGAAAGATATACTACATGCTACTGAACAGTAACAAGTAGTGAGAGAAAGAAGGTATGCTACTAAGAGAGAAGAGAAATAGACCCATGCAAAAATGAACATCCTACTAGAGTATTGTGTGAAGTAAAATAATGAAAAAATGAAATATAATATATGTATAAGGCAAACTGAGTATGTGATAAGAAGAGTAAGTCTAGAATGAAATACTATATATGTGTATGTGTAACATAGCAGGATAATCCTGCTAATTAGAAATAAGTGGCTATAGTGAAAAATAGGATACTAAACAGGATCATAAGAACTATGACCCAATAAGTCCCGGCTAAGGGAGACTTCTCTATCAAAAAAGGTGGAAGTGGTGTGGAAATACCACAGAGGGGATAAGATGGCTATCCTAATAAAGTGTGTGAGGAGTGTAAGAATCAAAAAGGTGCATTGATATAATGAGTGAGATTGATAATCTCTAAAAAGTAATCTACTCCAGATTGCGGCCTACTGAGAAATAAGGAGGCTAAAGAGTAAGTAGTTTCCTCTAGATTATAAACTGGACTTATAGCTAAATGAAGGAACCTCTCTTAAATGAAGGAAGTGAAAGTAAAACCTTCATTCAGTCCTTGTGGTGATAATGCTTTAAGTTTGTAGATCCAGCGTGCTTCACACTGGAGCAATTTTCTATCCAAATCTCCTTTTCTAGGGCCCATATGTACCCTTTCAAGTATGGTAAATGTAAGAACATCACTGTTGCCTCTATGATAACACCTCACGTGGCGTGCCAAAGGTGTGTCAATATTATTTTTGATCGAGTAGACGTGTTCCCCTATTCTTCTGCGTACTTGGCGCCTCGTTTTACCTACATAAATCTTAGAACAAAGGCAGGTCGCCACATAAATAACGCTTGTGGAACAACAATTAGTAAATTCTTTAAGTTTAAATTCCTCGCCACTTACTGGATGTTGAAAAGACTTAGATGGTTTAATATATTTACAAAATTTACATTTGCCACACCTGAAGCAGCCAGATAATGGTCTCAACCATGTGGGTTTAGGTCCTTGCTTTTTAAAGTAACCGTGGACCAACATGTCCTTAAGGTTTTTACCCCTCCGATAGGTGACCGATGGTTTAGGTGGTAGGCAGTCCTCTAGATCCTCATCATTTTTTAACAAGTGCCAATTATTGGATAGGATGCTATGAATTCTATCTGAGTCATATCCAAAGGTCAGGATACATCTAGGTTGGTTCTCTTGCAAATTCTTACTTGCTTTCATCTTTTGGGTATGTAGCCCATTGAGGAGTTCAGTTCTATTACAATCCAAGGCGTATTTAAATGCCTTTTTCAGGCATTTATTGGGGTAACCCCTTTCTTGGAATCTTTTTCTGAGTTTGTCCGCTTCTAATTTGAATTCATTATCCGTACTGCAGTTCCTTCTGAGCCTAAGGTACTGACCTCTGGGGATCCCTCTCTTTAATGGTAAGAAATGCTGACTTTCCCATCTTAGCAGAGTATTTGTTGCCGTATCTTTCCTAAATGTGGTGGTAGATACTTTGCCATATTCATCTTTATTGATGAGTAAGTCCAAGAAGGTGACTTGAGTGGGGTTAATATCGTATGTAAATTTTAGACCAATTACATTAGTATTAAGAACTTTCATCAGCTCCTCAAATTGTATTCTGGTGCCTGTCCAGACAACCAGAATATCGTCTATATAGCGTCGCCACAAGATGGCGTGTTGCATGAGTGACATATGAATGTCGTCAAATACAATTTTCTCCTCCCACCAACCTAACAGTAAGTTCGCATACCCTGGGGCACAAGAGGTGCCCATGGCTGTACCTTTACGTTGGTGGTACCATTTATCATCAAAGATAAAGTAATTATGTTTGAGAACATATTCCAAAAGTTGAAGTAAAAAGAAGTTGAATTTAACTTCATTAGAGCTTTTTGTGCTTAAAAAGTATTTGACTGCTTCCATGCCAAAATCATGGGGAATACTGCTATATAGGGCCTCAACGTCAATTGACGCCAACCAGGAATGCTCTGGGATATACAGGTCCTCTAGCTGTTTTAGGATGTCATTTGTGTCCATAACATAAGATGGTAAGCTTTGCACTAAATCTCTAAGATAAAAGTCCACAAAGATGCTTGCATTGGATGAGAGATTGTTCGAACCAGATATTATTGGTCTACCAGGAATAGGGGAAGTCTTCTTATGCACCTTAGGAAGGGCATAAAAGGTAGAAATGGTGGAACATTTGGGAAGAAGGAATGTGTAAGTCTGCTCATCAATGATTTTATCCAATTTGGCATTGTCTAAGATGTTTTTCAATGCTATTCTATAGTCCTTTGTGGGATTATTTGATAGCACTTCATAGGTGACTGTATCATCCAAAATTTTTTTGCACATTTTTATATAGTCGTCATTTCCCATTAACACTATATTCCCGCCTTTGTCTGCAGGCTTAATTTGTATGTCCTGACATTTTTTGAGCTCATCAAGTGCCTTGTATTCATTCTTTGTGAGGTTATATTCCTTGCAAAGTTTAGAGTAGTCAAGTTCTTCAATTTCTCTAGTAACCTGCTGTAGGAATACCCAAATATTTGCAAAGTCCTTAAGAAATGGAGTAAAAGAACTTTTATTTTTCCATTTCTTTTGGTGCATAGTAGAATGTAATGGATCAGGGTGGTTTTCGTTCAATAATGACAAAAAGGTCTGAAAGGTTTCAATATCCTCCTTACTCACACCTAGACTCATATACTCCCTTTCTTGTTTATTTTTGTAAAACTTATGTAAAGCAAGTTTCCTAGCAAAAAGATTCACATCTTTGATATGAGTGAATTTATCAGTTCTAGAGGTAGGAACAAAAGTTAAGCCTTTTTTGAGAATTGACTCATGATCACTGTTGAGATTAAAATCAGAGAGATTCACAATTTGCAGGCTTTGATCATTAGCTATGTTGTTCCTCTGCCTGTCTGATCTTCTTTGTTTTTTCTGTTCCTCATGATCCTTTCTGAGCCTCTCCTTGCATGTTGGCCTCTTTCTAAAAAACCTTCATTATTGTAAGCAGTAGGTGTCCTAGCATTTGTGAATGATCTCATCTCATATGGTTCTCTTCTATAAGTTGTATTGGGAAGTCTGGGCCTAGTAGTATGTCCTGTACTATCTTCCAGATCTGAATTTTCAAAATCAGAGGAGCTAATGTCTGAACCTCTTGGTTTGTTAGTAGAGAACCGTTTAAAGATCTTCCCATTTTTAAAATCAGTTTGGTCTCTCCAGAATTTTTTCTGTTTTCGTTCCCTGATCTCTTTTTTGAATCTATCCATATTGTCATTAAGTTTCTTGCAGTATACATCATACTCTGTCAATTCAGAAAGTTTATTAAACTCTTGTTGACAAAGTTGGATCTTTGGTTTAATACTCTCAAGATTTTGCTGTTCAGTTTCTATAATGAGAGATATCAGATCAAATGAACATTTGAGGAGTATTTCTTTCCATTTATTCAAAAAAGTTTTATTACTTAGATTTATTGCTGGGGTAACATTGACCCTAAGACCCCTGGGAACAATTTTATTTTTCAAATAATTCTGGAGACTACTTATCTCCCATACTGATTTTACTTGTTTTTTCATAGTTGTTAATAATTCACTAAATGTGTTTCTTATATCTTTATTGTCATTTAACAAAGGTTCTGATTTTAGTGAGAAGCTTTCTTCAGCCTCTTTCAAAAGTGACTCAATATCCATATTGGGAATGGTAGTATTCGACATTTTAAAGCAATCCCCCCCTTTCTCACAATCCACGTGTAAATTGATAAATAATAATTAATGCTTCCAAGAAAAGTGGATTAAACCACAAAGTATAGAACTAAAAGTACAAACATAGGATTGCTAAGCTCCCAAGGTGTCTACCACCTATAATGAAATCATTTGCTCAATACAGAATTGGGAAAATAATATAACAAATCTTTATTATAAATATATCACAACGGCGAAGTTAAAAACTGGTTAAAAAATCCAGGATTAAACACACAAATTAAAAGAGGACAAGATAATATGGGACAAATGAGAGCCTTTCACTTCTCAGTGAAATTAGTTATATTATAAAGTAATAACCCTTAAATAAGGGGGTACTCTTTGTCCCACTTAGCAGTGTTGTGCCTTTTTTGTATGTGGGTATAATTACTCCATTGCACATGTGCCCCAAACCTTATTTAAGTTCAAGAGTAAGTCTCAAAAGTTTTTACTTGTTAGTAAGCAATAAAGATTGAGTATTATTACTAATTGGAAGATTTATATATCCAAAAAGAAAAGCAGATACTTATATTTCATAGTGAACCCCCCTCTCAGGTGTATAGAGAGTCAAAATGGAATTCCAAGTAGGGGTTAAGTGATAATCATTAGTATTCACTGCCAGCTATCACAAGCTGGTAGGCTAATAGAGCTGATGGACTATAAAGTATAGGAGACTGTAAGCTGAAGTAACAGTGACAGAATGTGTCTAAGGTAACAAATCCTGCAGAACAACAGTCGCCAGTCACATGCATAAATATTGGGTTAGGACAGGTAAGGGCACACAGACACTCTCATACACTGCTAGTACGCGATCACTGCGCGCTCAAACGAACGGAGGCACGCAGCGTCGCACGCCTGACGCGTTTCGACGTCACTGGACGTCTTCCTCAAAGGCAAACACGGGTTGCTAAGGCGCCCGTCTATTTAACTGGTTAGCGTAACCATGGAGACCTTGTGTAATATCACGTGGGGTCAGAGAAGGGAAAACGGAGCTGCTAGTACTGAAAGGCTTATGTAAAGGGGACACAGCCCACTGGTCCTGTACAGTATGGCTCAAAATGAATACAAAAACGGGGAGAGAGTAAAATGTAAAGGAATATGGTATAATACAGGCAGAATATGCAGTCAAAGCAAAGATGGGAATCAATAACCATTGTAAAGGAGGTAATACTTATGAGAAGAGGAACAGGAGGATAGTATAGATAAAAGGAATAAAGTGAACTAGAGAGGGATAAAGCAAAAAATCATGAAAGATATACTACATGCTACTGAACAGTAACAAGTAGTGAGAGAAAGAAGGTATGCTACTAAGAGAGAAGAGAAATAGACCCATGCAAAAATGAACATCCTACTAGAGTATTGTGTGAAGTAAAATAATGAAAAAATGAAATATAATATATGTATAAGGCAAACTGAGTATGTGATAAGAAGAGTAAGTCTAGAATGAAATACTATATATGTGTATGTGTAACATAGCAGGATGATCCTGCTAATTAGAAATAAGTGGCTATAGTGAAAAATACTAAACAGGATCATAAGAACTATGACCCAATAAGTCCCGGCTAAGGGAGACTTCTCTATCAAAAAAGGTGGAAGTGGTGTGGAAATACCACAGAGGGGATAAGATGGCTATCCTAATAAAGTGTGTGAGGAGTGTAAGAATCAAAAAGGTGCATTGATATAATGAGTGAGATTGATAATCTCTAAAAAGTAATCTACTCCAGATTGCGGCCTACTGAGAAATAAGGAGGCTAAAGAGTAAGTAGTTTCCTCTAGATTATAAACTGGACTTATAGCTAAATGAAGGAACCTCTCTTAAATGAAGGAAGTGAAAGTAAAACCTTCATTCAGTCCTTGTGGTGATAATGCTTTAAGTTTGTAGATCCAGCGTGCTTCACACTGGAGCAATTTTCTATCCAAATCTCCTTTTCTAGGGCCCATATGTACCCTTTCAAGTATGGTAAATGTAAGAACATCACTGTTGCCTCTATGATAACACCTCACGTGGCGTGCCAAAGGTGTGTCAAGATTATTTTTGATCGAGTAGACGTGTTCCCCTATTCTTCTGCGTACTTGGCGCCTCGTTTTACCTACATAGATCTTAGAACAAAGGCAGGTCGCCACATAAATAACGCTTGTGGAACAACAATTAGTAAATTCTTTAAGTTTAAATTCCTCGCCACTTACTGGATGTTGAAAAGACTTAGATGGTTTAATATATTTACAAAATTTACATTTGCCACACCAGAAGCAGCCAGATAATGGTCTCAACCATGTGGGTTTAGGTCCTTGCTTTTTAAAGTAACCGTGGACCAACATGTCCTTAAGGTTTTTACCCCTCCGATAGGTGACCGATGGTTTAGGTGGTAGGCAGTCCTCTAGATCCTCATCATTTTTTAACAAGTGCCAATTTTTGGATAGGATGCTATGAATTCTATCTGAGTCATATCCAAAGGTCAGGATACATCTAGGTTGGTTCTCTTGCAAATTCTTACTTGCTTTCATCTTTTGGGTATGTAGCCCATTGAGGAGTTCAGTTCTATTACAATCCAAGGCGTATTTAAATGCCTTTTTCAGGCATTTATTGGGGTAACCCCTTTCTTGGAATCTTTTTCTGAGTTTGTCCGCTTCTAATTTGAATTCATTATCCGTACTGCAGTTCCTTCTGAGCCTAAGGTACTGACCTCTGGGGATCCCTCTTTTTAATGGTAAGAAATGCTGACTTTCCCATCTTAGCAGAGTATTTGTTGCCGTATCTTTCCTAAATGTGGTGGTAGATACTTTGCCATATTCATCTTTATTGATGAGTAAGTCCAAGAAGGTGACTTGAGTGGGGTTAATATCGTATGTAAATTTTAGACCAATTACATTAGTATTAAGAACTTTCATCAGCTCCTCAAATTGTATTCTGGTGCCTGTCCAGACAACCAGAATATCGTCTATATAGCGTCGCCACAAGATGGCGTGTTGCATGAGTGACATATGAATGTCGTCAAATACAATTTTCTCCTCCCACCAACCTAACAGTAAGTTCGCATACCCTGGGGCACAAGAGGTGCCCATGGCTGTACCTTTACGTTGGTGGTACCATTTATCATCAAAGATAAAGTAATTATGTTTGAGAACATATTCCAAAAGTTGAAGTAAAAAGAAGTTGAATTTAACTTCATTAGAGCTTTTTGTGCTTAAAAAGTATTTGACTGCTTCCATGCCAAAATCATGGGGAATACTGCTATATAGGGCCTCAACGTCAATTGACGCCAACCAGGAATGCTCTGGGATATACAGGTCCTCTAGCTGTTTTAGGATGTCATTTGTGTCCATAACATAAGATGGTAAGCTTTGCACTAAATCTCTAAGATAAAAGTCCACAAAGATGCTTGCATTGGATGAGAGATTGTTCGAACCAGATATTATTGGTCTACCAGGAATAGGGGAAGTCTTCTTATGCACCTTAGGAAGGGCATAAAAGGTAGAAATGGTGGAACATTTGGGAAGAAGGAATGTGTAAGTCTGCTCATCAATGATTTTATCCAATTTGGCATTGTCTAAGATGTTTTTCAATGCTATTCTATAGTCCTTTGTGGGATTATTTGATAGCACTTCATATACAGGAGCCTACTAGAAATGAAGCTATCTTAGATTTACTCATTACAAATAATATTGATATTGTATCAAATGTTGAAATAGGGAAACCTTTGGGAAACAGTGATCACAACACAGTCTCATTTGAGATTGAATTAAAAAAACAACATTTTAAGGGGCCAACAAAAACTCTTAATTTTAAAAGGGCAGATTTTAACGGTCTAAGGGCAGCAATACAAAGTATAGACTGGGACAGAGAACTGATAGGTAAAAACACTGAACATAAATGGACAACATTTAAATCCTTACTAAATATACATACACATCGGCATATACCATGTGGGAATAAAAGTAAAAGGAGTAAATCACAACCCATGTGGCTTAACAATGATTTAAAGATCAAGATACGGAGTAAAAAACAGGCATTTAAATTATACAAACAAGAGGGGACAGAGACTGCTTTACGGGAATACAAGGAAATCAACAAGGCTTGCAAAAGCGCGATTAGACTGGCTAAAATAGAAAATGAAAAATGAATTGCAAAAGAGAGTAAGACTAACCCTAAAATATTTTTTAAGTATATTAATGGGAAGAAGGCGAGGAAGGAAGCTATAGGAACATTACAATGTGAAACAGGCTGTCTGAAAATTAGTGACCAGGAAAAGGCAGATGAGCTAAATAGGTTCTTTTCCTCGGTATACACAAGGGAAGTACCAGTGGTTGGGACACTGCGACATAATGGGGCTACACTACCTTTGCCAAATAATTGGTTAACACAGGAAGTAAGCCAAAAGAGGTTGGAAAAAATAAATGTTAATAAAGCCCCGGGTCCTGATGGAATACATCCAAGGGTACTAAGGGAACTGGGTTCTGTAATAGCCAAACCATTATATTTAATTTTTCATGATTCACTCAACACAGGGTCTCTACCAGATGACTGGAGAAAAGCTGATGTGATACCTATATTTAAAAAGGGAGCAAGAGCAAATCCGGGGAATTATAGACCAGTGAGCCTCACTTCTGTAGTGGGGAAGCTTTTAGAAGGGTTAATAAGGGATAATATACAAGCATATGTATATTTGAACCGGATTATAAGTAGGAGTCAACATGGGTTTATGAGGGATGGGTCATGTCAAACAAATCTAATTAGTTTCTATGAGGACGTTAGTAGGAACCTGGATCAAGGCAACTCAGTGGATGTAGTCTTTTTGGATTTTGCAAAGGCTTTTGATACAGTGCCACATGGGAGACTATTGGGCAAACTAAGGGATACAGGAATTGCAGTAAATATCTGCTCATGGATTGAGAGCTGGCTAAAAGACAGGAAGCAAAGGGTTGTTGTAAATGGAACATACTCCGATTGGACTAATGTGGTAAGTGGGGTTCCTTAGGGTTCAGTATTAGGTCCTCTCCTTTTTAACATATTTATTAATGACTTAGAGGTAGGATTGGAGTGTGGTGTCTCCATTTTCGCTGATGACACAAAGTTGTGCAAGGTAATTAAAAATCAGAAAATGATGTGCTTTCCCTCCAAGGGGATTTACATAAAATTGAGGAATGGGCATCTAAATGGCAGATGAGATTTAATACGAATAAATGTAAGGTTATGCATCTGGGAAGGAAAAATAGCCATGCAATTTATAATCTTAATGGAGCAAATCTAGGTGTATCAGATATTGAAAGGGATTTGGGAGTGCTTGTGGACAACCACCTAGGTAACAGTGCTCAAAGCCAAGCAGCAGCAGCAAAGGCAAATAAAATATTAGCATGTATTAAGAAAGGTATAGAAGCCAGGGAAGCAAATATAATTCTGCCACTATACAAATCTCTAGTACGCCCTCATTTGGAATATGGAGTACAATTTTGGGCACCACTTCATAAAAAGGACATTTTAGAGCTGGAAAAGGTACAGAGAAGGGCAACCAAACTAATAAGGGGAATGGAGGGGCTAAGTTATGAAGAAAGACTAAACAAATTAAACTTATTTTCTCTACAAAAAAAGACGTCTAAGAGGAGATATGATTACCTTATATAAATACATCCAGGGTCAGTATAAAGATTTGTCGGGGGAGCTTTTTGTGCCAAGAGGTTTTCAACTGACAAGAGGACATCCTTTGAGGTTAGAAGTAAAAAGATTCCACCTCAAAGAAAGAAAAGGGTTCTTCACAGTAAGGGTGGTTAATCTGTGGAATTCTCTACCAGAGGAGGTGGTGACAGCGGATTCGATAGATAACTTTAAAAGGGGACTAGATTTATTTCTAATTAAAAAGGGTATTCAGGGTTATCATGGATAATTACAGAGACAGTAATGATCCAAATTTAACATTTCCCCTTTAGACAATTGGCTAAGTCTCGCTTTTTTTTTTTTTTTTTCTTTCTATTTGCCTTCCTCTGGACTAATTAATAATAATAAAAAAATAAAAAAAAACATTAAATAATTGATTAATAATTAATTAACAACTAATGAATTAATAGTTAATCCGCATATTGCAGATCAAAGGAGATCTTAAAAGGTTGAACTTGATGGACTGAAAGTCTTTTTTCAACCTTAAATACTATGTAACTATATATATTTTTTAAACATGAGTCGATATATTTATCAGTGTACCTTTGGCTGGTGGCCCAATAGCTCCTTATAATCTACATAGACAATGACACCATTATCAGTTAGGTTTATTTATTGCAGTAAGAAACATAATATTCAAATAAGACAATTCATAGAAAAAACACTTAAAAATTTAAAGATAAGTTTTTTTTTTGTTTTTTTTTTTATATTATTACTAAGCAGAATGTCTAATAATCCTTACTGAGTCTCAAGGCACATCCATACTGTCCTAGGGTATTATCTTTATTATAACCTTTTGCTAGGAGCAACAAGCATATTTTGTAGTGCTGCACAAAGATGAAACTTGTGCATAAAACTTGAATGTGTATAACACTACATATTTATACACACCTATATAAAACATTCTGGTTCACAATTACATGCACAAATAGAAAGCCCTACAATCCATGTGGGTTCAGGTCTCTTCAGTTGGTGGGGTTCAGCTGACGAGCCATCTGACAGAGTGTGCAGGGAGGACAAAATGTAAGGCACACCCAGTCATTACAAATACTGCCCTGTAATGCAAAGAGACACAATGAAGGAAAAACTGAAATGGTTTAGAGAGAAATAGGAAGAAAGAAAAAAAAAAAAAAAAAAAAAAAGAAGAAGGAGAATGCTGAAAGAAGAAACTAGATAGATGAAAGGACAAAGACCAAAAAGAAAAACAATATGATCCAAAAAAGAAAGTGGATTCAAAAGCAGTGTAGGAAGAGTTAGCAGAAGAGAATGCCGAAGAAGATTTTTTCTGTGCAGAAAAAGTAAGAAGACGGGAGTGTAAAATGAATAAAGAACACCAAAAGGATTAGAGATGCAGCTATTACAGGGATGTTGTTGCGCTCTCTTATTCCTGTGCGCATGGCGAGTATGGTCCCTCCTATGATTGGCAGACAGCAGCACTCCCCGTAATCTGCAGCTACTTTACAAGCCAAGATACAAGGAATAAAGGTTCCACATAGACCTGGGGAGAAAAATGGCTCTGGTGAATATAACCACGTTCTTCAGCACGACAAACCATGCCCCATACTATATTACTTACAGATTTCTATGTCGCTGCAGCAGTCCATTACTTCAGAGTTCCAGTGGCCAGGATTGCTGGAGAATGCCCCCACCACCTGGGGCTGTGAGCTGATTGTATAAGACATTTTCTGCAAAAACAGGACAGAGATACATATAAAATAGGTGCAAATATGACAGCATACATTACATTCAGGGAAATTTATATATATATATATATATATATATATATATATATATATATATATATATATATATATATAAAAAATAGTTACTTGCCCTAATTTTCCCAGGTCACATGTCTGTAAAAAGGGTTTAGTTACAAGAACTTTCTGAGAACTTTTCTTATTTTTTTGTCAATTTATATACGATTGCGTTTCCCCTTTTTATAATAACAAAAGAAACCATTTGATTCATGGGGTCGATTTATTAAGCAAGGCATGCAGCCCACATTAAAATATAATAAAAATGTTGTTTAAGCATAACCATTTTTTCTTTTATTTTATAGCCTGGTTCTACCATATTTGCATTTTTTTCATGGAAATCAAGTACATATTCTCTTTTCCGCCTCAAAATATGATTCCAAACACTAAAAAGTTCACCAAAAGGTTAGATAATTAGCATTTACTTAAATTATGTTTCTGCTGGGGTGGAATGTGCTACAGAGAATGAAGATACTGAGGTGGAATAAACTTCAGAGTGAATGTGAAAGTTGAAATGAGCTGCAGAGAACTTAAGTGGAAGAGACTTGTATATGAAAATACATTGCACCTTCTTACATGAATAGGTGCTGAGACAAGATCCCCAGACTTACTACAATGGTATACTATTATATCTTTATGAAGATCTCTATGGACCCCATATTTTATACTAACCTATAACCATGATGTCCTCATGGACCTCATGCCACCTAAAATTAAATCCCTTATTACAGGGGTTTCTATAGAGCTCATGGCATACAATTCTTTTTTCTGGTGGATCCATGTAGACCATCATGGCACCCAAAATTAACCACATACCACTGGGATCCCTGTAAAAAGAATATGCAATAGATAGTAATTACTAATACTGTAAGATTCAACCTTAAAGAATATAGCGCCAGAAATCAAAAGGGTTTTATATAGGAGGCCAAGTAATTTAAAATAGAATGTCTTGCTTTCATGCTATAAAAAACAGATTTAACTATTAAAAATGGTAGGAGAAACATTTGTAGAGAGCTGTTTAATTTGTAGAACATGCCAAGAGAAATTCAACAATAAAAAGGAAAATTAGAAGCCAGACCACAGATTTTATGAAAGATCAGCTCTAGAATAATGTGTATTAGTAACAATGTGGTATAGCACTAGGTATTGGTCCTTTCCCTTTTTAAATTTGCCATAAATTCACCAGCAGTGGCGGCAGCAGCAGTGGTGGCCACCAACCGCTAGATGGCGCTGACTTTTTTTTGTGCCAATACCATAGAGTCAGGGTAACCTAAGGTTACAACTTGTTGCTGGCAATATTTGAGACATCTAGCAGCCACTTGCAGCAACTGCTGCGGTCACTGGTGGAGAATTTGAAATGGGAAAGATGCCAAGTATTTTGGAAGCATGATACATAAAAAATAAATAAAAATAAAACATAGCAGAGCATATTATAAAGATTGAGAAAGGATACAGGGAA
The DNA here is from genome assembly GCA_027410445.1 of Discoglossus pictus. NCBI lineage: Eukaryota > Metazoa > Chordata > Amphibia > Anura > Alytidae > Discoglossus > Discoglossus pictus. Next base: position 204,953,149 of record CM050169.1, on the reverse strand, counting down.
CATTCAGTGTCTGAACATTTTGGTTTGGAGCATGGATGATATCCCAAAGGATCTACTTTGTGGGAGTAGATCATGTTTTACAAAAATTAGAGGAGTGACACACTGAAAAGTGTCTCCCAAAAAGTGGAGGATCTTATCTTCTATATGACAACTATAACCTATTTGAATTTATTATGGAGTTTGACATGAATAGCTTTCTGATATAAAAATTGTATAAATTAGGCAACACTGGTTTTATAAAATAAAATATTTTACAAGTTTATTATTAGGATGTTAATAATAAATAGGATTTATGAGTTACTGGTAGTTTTAATTGGTTTTCAATCACTTGTCATATTTATATGGTGTATCAAGTACTATTAGTGAAGAATTATTTATATAGTGTGATGTGAGAAATTGTTTGATGTAAATCTGACATTGGTAGTATTATAGACCTATAGAGAATAGAATATGAATTGAATATGTAGAGTCCTTTAAAATAAATGAGAAAAAAATTCAAAATGTGCAATAAATTTTAGCTGATCTCTTAGTAGGTTGTGTTGAAAGTTAAATCAGCAATATTTGAGAATTTAACCGCCTCCCAGTAGTTTGAGTTGCAATAATTTTTGTAAATGCCTTCCCTCTATAGGCAAAATAGAAATAACATTGGTCAAACTTGAAAGACTCTGCAGCATCTTAGGACTTATGGGACCCAAACACCACATACATGCAAGGTATGCATATAAACAACAAATGTTGTATACCTTACCAATGCCAGTTTCACTTAAAACAGATAACTAATGACCAAAATTCAAAAGCAATGGTTGCTTATGTTTACGGACAGAAAAAAAGCCATTATATCCTCAGAAGTTCTTCGTAGACCCTACATTACACCAAATAAAAACTATGCATGTCTGTTTATACATCATATTAGGTCTTCAAATCCTGAATTGGGTTCCTCTGGCAGGGAGGATTAATTAGTGCTCTGAAAACACCTACTAAATAATCATTACATTTGGGTGTGGTTAGATTTCCAACTACACCCAAGGTTAGCAAATACATGGAAATCCAGAAACAGTGTTATATAGAATAGGGAATATATAATTCATTTAAAAGGGCAAACAGAGTAACTGACCTTTAATAATATGGAAATGAAAGGCAGAGATGGCTCTCAGGATGGAAGTCCCAAGGTGAAATCTCTCACTTTAAAAACTGTCTCAGTGGAAGAAGATGCTTAATAAGTATGTCCAAAAGGGAGAAGAATGATTAGAAATCTCTCTAAGGACTTTGTGCGTTCAAAAGGTAGCTGAGCTTCAAAAGTAACAAGAAATGGTTCCACAGGAAGGGCACATTCCAAATGTAGGTGACCCTCAGAAGAATGCAAGATAAAAGGGGAGATGAACTCCAGAAGGATAAAAAATAAAATAAAAAATACAGAGCTGACCACCACTGCTCTGTGCCCTAGATTCAATCAGCATCCCCAGGTGTCATCTCTTTGGAAGCAGCAAACAAACTCCCCCACCCTCCTGCTCTCTCCTATGAGTCCTGTGGAGGAGAGGAGGAGCCTGTAGTGGGAGGTGCCATTGTCAGGGAGCAGGAAGGTAGGGGGGGTGGTGAGAGAGACACAGAGGAGGAGGGGGGTGAGCGACACATAGGAGAAGGAGGGATGGTGAGAGAGAGAGGGAGGGTGGGGTGAGAGAGACAGAGCAGTAGGAGGGGGTGAGCGAGACATAGGAAAAGGAGGGATGGTGAGAGAGATAGGGGGGAGTGAGAGGAGGGTGGGGTGAAAGAGACAGAGCATGAGGAGGGGGGAGTGAGAGAAACAGAGGAGAATGGGGGAGTGAGAGAAACAGAGGAGGATGGGGGAGTGAGAGACAGAGGGGGGAGTAAGAGAGACAGATGAGGTGGGGGGAATGAGAGAGACGAAGGAGGGGGTGAGAGAGACAGAGGAGGATGAGGGAGGGGGTGAGAGAGACAGAGGAGGATGAGGGGGGGAGTGAGAGAGAGACAGAGGAGGAGGGAGTGAGAGAGACAGAGGAGGGAGGGAGTGAGAGAGACAGAGGAGGGAGTGAGTGAGTGAGAGAGACAGAGGAGGGAGGGAGTGAGTGAGAGAGACAGAGGAGGGAGGGAGTGAGAGAGACAGAGGAGGTGGGAGTGAGAGAGACAGAGGGGGGGAGACAGAGAGTGAGAGAGACAGAGAAAGTGACAGAATAAAAGAGACAGAGAGGGAAGGCAGAGAGAGACAGATGGGAGTGAGAGGGAGAGACAGAAGGTGGGGAGAGACATGAGAGAGAGACAGAGGCAGAGACAGAAGGGGAGTGAGGGAGAGAGAAGGGGAGACATGAGAGAGAGACGGTGAGAGAAAAGGTGAGGGAAACATGAGAGAGAGAGAAGGTGGGGGAAACAGGAGACAGCGGGAGGAGAGAGAGAGAAGGTGGGGGGAGACATGAGAGAGAGAGAAAGAAGGTGGCGAGAGACATAAGAGAAAGAAAGAGAGAAGGTGGGGAGAGACATGAGAGAGGAGAGAGAGACACAGGGGCGAGATGAGGAGACAGAGAATGTGGGGGGAGACATGAGAGAAAGACAGAGGGGGGAGAGAGAGAGAGAGAAGGCAGGGGGAGACATGAGGGAGAGAGAGAAAGAAGGTGGGGAGAGACATGAGAGAGGAGAGAGAGACAGAAGGTGGAGAGAGACATGAGAGAGTCAGAAGATGAGGAGAGAGGGAGAGCAACAGAAGGGTAGGAAGAGGAGAGAGGGAGAGAGAGAGAGACAAAAGGGAGAGAGAGAGAGAGGCAGAAGGGGAAAGAGAGACAGAGGGAGACACAGAATGGGGAGAGAGAGAGGGAGGGGGAGAGAGAGACAAATGAGATAGAGAGGGAGGGAGATCAAATATATGCATCATTGGGGGCCCGCAATAGGCCCATGGGGACAGACGAGGGCCACAATAGGTGCAGGGAGCTTGTAAGTGAGATTGCAAGCTAATTTGCTATTCAATTGGCGTATTTTTGCAGCCTCCGAACGGCTTCCGAGTTACAAGGTTGGGAAAAAAAAGTGGCGACGGTTCAAATCGAATTATGCGCTTGAAAAAGAAAAAGTGGCGTGAGAAACAGACTCAAGGGAGGGAGAGCAGGGCAAAGAGACACAGGGGAGGGAGAGAGGGAAAGAGACACGGGGAGGGAGAAAGGGAAAGAGACACAGGCGAGGGAGACGGGGAAAGAGACACAGGCGTGAGAAATAGGGGAAAGGGGTAAAAGAGACACGGGAGGGAGTGGGGGGAAAGAGACACGGGAGGGAGTGGGGGGAAAGAGACACAAGGGAGGGAGAGGGGGGAAAGAGACACATGGGAAAGAAATTGGGGAGAGGGAGGGAAAGAGACAAGGGATGGAGTGGGGGGAAAGAGACACAGGGGTGAGAGAGGGAGGGAAAGAGACACAGGGGTGAGAGATGGGGGAAGAGACACAGGGGTGAGGGGGGGGGGGGAAAGATACAGGGGAAGGAGAGCAGGGCAAAGAGACACAGGGGAGGGAGAAGAGACACAGAGGAGGGGGGAAGAGTTACAGGGGAGGGGGGAAGAGACACAGGGGAGGGAGAGGGAGTGAACAGACACAGTGGGGGAGAGGGGGGAAAGAGAAACAGGGGAGGGAGAGGGGGAAAGAGACACAGGTGTGAGAAATGGGGGAGAGGGGGGAAAAGAGACATGGGAGGGAGTGGGGGGAAAGAGAAACAGGGGTGAGAGAGGGGGAAGAGACTCAGGGGAGAGACAGTGGGGCAAAGAGACACAGGGAGGGAGAGGAGGGAAGAGACGCAGGGGAGGGAGAAGGGGAAAGAAACACAGAGGAGGGAGATGGGGAAGAGACACGGGAGGGAGAGGGGGAAAGAGAAACAGTGGTGAGAGAGGGGGGAAGAGACTCAGAGGAGGGAGAGCAGGGCAAAGTGACACAGGGGAGGGGGTAAGAGACACAGGGGCAGGAGAGGGAGTGAAAAAAAAACAGAGGAGGTAAAGGGGGAAGGAGGTAAAAGATACACAGTCTAGGGAGGGGGGAAAGAGACAGTGGAGGGAGAGGGGGGAAGAGACACAGGGGAAGGAGAAGGGGAATGAGACTCATGGGTGAGAAATGGGGGAGAGGGAGGAAAAGAGACACGGGAGGGAGTGGGGGGAAAGAGACACAGGGGTGAGAGAGGGAGGGAAAGAGACACAGAGGTGAGAGATGGGGAAAGAGACACAGGGGTGAGAGAGGGGGGAAGAGATACAGGGGAGGGAGAGCGGGCAAAGTGACACAGGGGAGGGAGAGGGGTGAAGAGACACAGGGGAGGGGAAAGAGACACAAGGGGCAGGAGAAGGAGCGAAGAGACACAGAGGAAGTAAAGGGGGAATGAGACACAGGGGAGGGAGTGGGGGGCGCAAGAGACATGGGAGCGAGAGGGGGGAAGAGACACAAGGGAGGGAGAAGGGGGTAGATACACAGGGGAGGGAGAGGGGGAAAGAGACACAGGGGAGGGAGAAGGGGAGAGAGACACAGGGGGGGAAGAGGGGGAGAGAGACACAGGGGAGGGAGGGGGAAGAGACACACAGGAAGGAGAAGGGGAATGAGACACATGGGTGAGAAATGGGGGAGAGGGAGGAAAAGAGACACGTGAGTCAGTAGGGAGAAGAGAAACAGGGGTGAGAGAGGGGGGAAGAGACTCAGGGGAGGGAGAGCGGGTGCAATTAGACAAAGGGGAGGGAGAGGGGGTAAAGAGACACAGGGGAGGAGGGGTAGAGACACAGGGGCAGAAGAGGGAGGGAAGAGACACAGGGGAGGGAGAGGGGGAAAGAGACACAGGGGTGAGAAATGGGGGAGAGGGGGGGAGAAAGAGGGGGAACGAGCCACAGGGGAAGGAGGTGGTTGAAAGAGACAACCAACGGATAGTACCGAACAGACAGAAAAAGTGCCTATTTTATTTTGGTTGGTGGTAGGTTACGCAAGATTACATTACAGTACATTATTCTAAAAAAAATACATCTTTCTATTATTAAAAACATCAAAACAGATATTTACAGGGCCCGCAAGCTGCGGGTTTGCTGAGGCCTGCAATGAGAAGCAAAGCCCGCAATATAGAGGGGGGGGAGAGGCTCGCAATTAGGGCCAAAGGCGCTCATCGCAAGACCCGCAGTAGGCCCAGGGGGACAGGCGAGGGCCGCAATGGGTGCAGGAAGCTTATAAGTGAAGCTGCAAGCTAATTTGCTATACAATTGGCGTCTTTTTGCGGCCTCCAAATGTTTTATGAGTTACAGGCTTTAAAAAAAAATGTTGATGGTTAAAATTGAGTTACGTGCTTAAAAAAAAAATGGTGAGAAACAGACACAGGGAAGGGAGAGCAGGGCAAAGAGACACAGGGGAGGGAGAAGAGACACAGGGGAGGGGGGGAAGAGACACATGGGAGGGAGAGGGAGTTAAGAGACACAGGTGTGAGAAATGGGGGAGAAGGGGAAAAGAGACACGGGTGGGAGTGGGGGGAAAAGAGAAACAGGGGTGAGAGAGGGGAAGAGACTCACAGGAGGGAGAGGGGGAAAGAGACACAGGGGTGAGAAATGGGGGAGAAGGGGAAAAGAGACACGGGTGGGAGTGGGGGGAAAAGAGAAACAGGGGTGAGAGAGGGGGAAGAGACTCACAGGAGGGAGAGGGGAAAAGAGACACAGGGGTGAGAAATGGGGGAGAGGGAGGAAAAGAGACATGTAAGGGAGTGGGGGAAAGAGACACAGCTGAGGGAGAGGGGGGAAAGAGACATGGGAGGGAGAGGGGGAAAGAGACACGAGAGGGAGAGGGGGAAGAGATGCAGGGGAGGGAGAGGGGGGGAAGAGACACAAACTAGGGGGGGGAAGAGACAGTGGAGGGAGAGGGGGGGAAGAGACACAGGGGAAGGAGAAGGGGAATGAGACACAGGGGTGAGAAATGGGGGAGAGGGAGGAAATGAGACACAGGAGGGAGTGGGGGGAAAGTGAAACAGGGGTGAGAGAGGGGGGAAGAGACTCAGGGGAGGGAGAGTGGGGCAAAGAGACACAGGGGAGGGAGAGTGGGACAAAGAGACACAGGGGAGGGAGAAGGGGGAAAGAGACACAGGGGAGGGAGAGAGGTGAAATTAGACACAGGGGAAGGCGAGCGGGGAAAGAGACAACTAACGCATAGTACAAAAGCAGACAGAAAACACAATGTATAACATTATACCATGCTATAATTTTTGACTGGCAAGTCGCTAGTATATACAGTATATATATATATATATATATATATATATATATATATATATATATATATATATAAAAATGTATAATGTTTCCATCTGGAAAGCGGAAAACTCAGGGTGGCAAAAGCTCTAGCTACGCCACTAGCTTTACAAAAACACTTCACAGTCTCTACAGTGTCTTGATGAATCCAGCCAATTTTCTCTACAAGTGCCTATTTTATATTGGTTGGTGGTAGCTTACCCAAGATGTACACTATTCTAAAAAAAATACATCTTTCTATTATTTAAAACATCAAAACAGATAGTCATTGGTCAAAATATATTAAACTTAAAAATGCTGCAAAGTTAGTTTTTGCTTTTCCCATGGAAAATAGCCATCACAGCCTCAGCAGTTGCAGCTCCTGCAACATTTAGTGAATATTTACCAATGTATCTCCTTGTCAAGTGTTTTTAAGCATGGCTTCTTCATCTATGTAGCTTTCCACGTCATCTATTGATTTTTCTGTCTACCTCATGAGAATTGTAGTGTACTATGAAAACAAATGCTACCTTAAGTCTGCTACAACATAATTTCATGTCATAATAACATGGTGTCTACATTTTTTCCAAACATTCAAGCATTTATCCCACTTCGTATTCTATAGAGAAAAAGATAGGGGCAGAAAAAGTGTGTACAAATGGAAGAGACAGAGACTGCATGTGTGAGGGTTTCATCTCAAAATGTAGGCCTAATATATGATGGGAAAAATCAGAGCAGGGTTACTTTACTATTCCCTTTCTCATTTCACTTTTCTCTTATGGTAGCGCAGCACAGGGCAGCAGCACTGGCGGTGAGCATCTGCTAGATGGTGCTGCCGATATTCCAGTGCCATATCATAGATTCAAGGCTTAGGTAAACTTTTAGGGTTAGGGTTATGGTTAGGGTGAGGGTTAGGGTTAGTTCAAGGGTTAGGTTTACACTTATAAGCTTAGAACTTCTCTCACATATCGGCAGCGCTGCAAAATATTGGCAGCGACATCTAGCGGTTGGAGGCCGCACTGCAGCGGCGGACCTGTCCCGACACCATAACAGGATAGATCCCAGATACACATAAGCATTAAGGCAAAACCCACATGTTGTAAATTGCAATATAGAAACTCCTGTTTGTCCTTGAATTGGGTAGTCTGATAGTGAGGCAGGCGGAGGAGCACTAATCAGAACTTGTTTTAGGGCTTTGTATGTGTGGGAGTAATTGGGGTCCACAATGCCTTTTGCATAGGTGTGTATAAATACAAATTGTTACATATATATTCATATAACATTTTTACAAATTGCAATAGAGAATATAATATTAATTGTATATGTAGAGCTCTTAAAAATGAATGAGATAATGAATGAGATAAGGTACAGTAAATTTAGCTACCGTATATACTCGAGTATAAGCTGACCCGAGTATAAGCCGAGGCACCAATTTTACCACAAAATACTGGGTAAAATGAGTGACTCGAGTATAAGCCGAGGGTGGGAAATGTGCTGCCCCTGTGTCCCTCTTGTGCCCTCTGTGTCCCACCCTCTCTCCGTGTCTCTTCTCCCCTCTACCTTCCCTGTGTCTCTTCTCCCCTCTCCCTTTCCTGTGTCTCTTCCAACCTCTCCCTTCCCTGTGTCTCTTCCCCCCTCCCTTATCACCCTCCTCAACCCCACTCCTCAACCTCCCTCCTCATCCTTAACCTCCCTCCTCATCCTCAACCTCCCTCCTCATCATCAACCTCCCTCCGCAACCTCCCTCCTCATCCTCAACCTCCCTCCTCATCCTCAACCTCCCTCCTCATCCTCAATCCCCTCCTCAACCTCCCTCCTCATCCTCAACCCCCTCCTCAACCTCCCTCCTCATCCTCAAACCCCCCATCCTCAACCCCTCTCCTCAACCCCCATCCTCATTCTCTCTCCTCAACCCCCCATCCTCAACCCCCCATCCTCAACCCCCCTCCTCAATCTCAACCCCCCTCCTCAACCCCTCCTCCTTATACTCAACCTCCCTCCTCATCCTCAACCTCCCTCCTCAACCCCCATCCTTAACCCCTTCCTCAACCTCCCTCCTCAACCCCCCCATCCTCAAACCCCTCCTCAAGCCCCCCATCCTCCCTCCTCAACCCCCTATCCTCATCCTCAACTCCCTCCTCAACCTCAACCCCCCTCAATCCCAACCCACCTCCTCAACCGCAACCCCCCTCAACCTCCCCCCTCAATCCCCTCAACCCCAACCCCCTCCTCAACCCCCCTCCTCAACGTAAACCCCCTCAACCCCCCTCCTCCACCTAAACCCCCCTAAATACCTCCCCCCTCTCCCCTCACTTACCTGCTTGTTCTCCGGCCTCTGCTCCTTGACCCGGCTACGATGTGACGTCACATGTGCGCGGCGTCATTATCAAATACCGGGTGCCGGCACCTGGTATATGCTAATGACGCAGTGCGCATGTGACGTCACATGCGTGCCGCCGCCGGGTCAAGGAGCCGAGGCCAGAGCACAAGCAGGTAAGTGAGGGGAGAGGGGGGAGGTATTTAGGGGGGTTTAGGTGGAGGAGGGTGGTTGAGGGGGGTTTAGGTTAAGAAGGGGGGAGGGAAAGAGACATGGGGGTAGAGAGACACACGGGGGGGTTAGAGACACACAGGGGGGTCAGAGACACACGGGGGGGTTAGAGAGACACAGGGGGAGAGTGACTCGAGTATAAGCCGAGGGGGCCCTTTTTTGCCTTTAAAAAAAGGGCTGAAAAACTCGGCTTATACTCAAGTATATACGGTATTCTCTTTGCACTTTGTGTTGAAAGTTAATGGGCAACATTTTTGAGATGTTAACCTCCCCCAGTAGTCTGAGTTGGAACAATTTTAAATCAAAGAGTGTGATATTTTTTGTGTATGCCTTCCCTCAATATGCAAAAATTAAATAACTTAAAAAAGACTCAGAATATTTTAGGACTTACGTGATCCAAACATGACATATGTGCAAGGTATAACTAATCACAGGGGTGTAGGAACTGGGGGGATGAGGGGGGGGGGGACAAATCCCCCCAGCTTAAATGAGCATGGAAAACACAAAACAGCAAAATTAAACTTAATTATGCATTACCATATATATATATACAATGTGGAAAAAAATAGAAGGAGTAAATCACAACCCATGTAGCTTAACAATGACTTAAGGATGAGTAAAAAAAACAGGCATTTAAATTATACAAACAAGAGGGGACAGAGACTGCTTTACGTGAGTACAAGGAAGTCAACAAGGCTTGCAAAGAGGCTATTAGCCTGGCTAAAATAGAAAATTACAAGTTAGTTGCAATGGAGAGTAAGTCTAACACTAACATATTTTTTAAATATATTAATGGGAAGAAGGCCAGGAAGGAAGCTTTAGGAACATTGCAATGGGACACAGGCTGTCTGATAATTAGTGACCAGAAAAAGGCAGATGAGCTAAATAGATTATTTTCTTCAGTATACATAAGGGAGGGTGGTTAGGACACTGCAACAAAACGGGGCTACACTACCTTAACCAAATAAATAAGAGGTTGAATTTTTTTTTTTTTTTATAAAGTCCCAGGTCCTGATGGAATACATCCAAGGGCACTGAGAAAACTGGACTCTGTAATAGCAAACCATTATATCTAATTTTTCAAGAATCACTCAACACTGACTCTGAATATAGGCTTAAATTCAGGTTTAACATACAGACAAATTCCTCCTCCCCTTTTACCATTGCCCCTATCTTTTCTAAATAGGTTATAACCATCCAGATTAACAGTCCAGTCATGAGAATCATTCCACCATGTTTCAGTAATGCCTATTAAATCCCATTTCTCATTTACTGCTAATAATTCTATCTCTCCCATTTTTCCTGGCAAGGTTCTGGTATTAGCGAGCATACACCTTATGTTATGAGTCTGTACTTGGACTAATGTGGTAGCATTAGGTACAGCAAAGTACATTGTCACTTATTTTTGTACATACAGTGAAATATGAATTATAATCGAATCTTGTTCAATGCAGTAAAACATCACAGACTTTGTCAAATAGTACCATATCTAATCCTGTCATTATGTCTAAAACTAATTTCTCTAATAATTTTATGGGGATTACATTTTAGTGTTATTGTTCGAATTTCTAGAGGGAAAGAAAGCGAGAAGAACAAGAAAAAGGAGTACATAACAAAGCAAAAAAAAGGGGGGGAGGAGGAAATAATGTTCGGGTATAGTGCGTGCATCCCAAACCCCTCTACAACCTTACCAATCCAGCCTCTGTCCAAGTGAGTCTGCCATCCGAGATCGTCCCCAATCCTACCTCCTCATTTAGACCGCTAGTCTGTTAAATCCTATAATATGTCATGCCTTTTAAACTGAGGGGCGAAAGTAGCCAAAGGCTCCATACGTTCATGAATTTGGGCATGCAATCTGTCAGGATGTGTGTGAGTCTTTCATTAATTGCGATATAGTTAACTTTGTAAACTACTGCGTAGGTGCTAATTACACTACTTTTCCATTGACTAGCTATATGGCTTTTCGTCGCAAGCATTAAGAATTGTAATCATTTGTTCTTTGGGGGAGAAAGAGAGCCCCAAGGTTCACCTAACAGTGTGACTTTTGATTCAGGTTTTATTTGGGAGTGTACCAATGAGAAAACTATGGAAAAGACCTTGTCCTAAAGTTTCTGTACTATGGGGCAGGTCCACCAAATATGGTAGAATGTACCCCTTTCCAGGCATCCCCTAAAGCACACTGGGTTTGCACTGGCATTCCATCTATGTATTCTGTCAGGTGTTATGTACGTCCTGTGCAATACCTTCAGAGACGTCTCTAGGATACTATAATTGTAAGACACTTCAGATAATAGATACCAGATTGTCCTCCTGCCTCAAAACATTCAAAACCTCACTAAAAACACATCTCTTTAAAGAAGCGTATCATCTTCCACCTGAACATGCTCATAACCTCTCTCTCCCTCCTTTACCACACACAATACCTTCAGGTTGTAAGTCTGCAAGTTTCAATCCTGCAGGGTGCTTTGGGGAAAGCACCATGGACACTGGATTCAAGGCTCAAAGACAGGGCCCTCTTTGCTTTGCTATGTTTTGTATTTACCTTTGCCTGGAATTTATCTTATGTACAGCGCTAAGGAATATGTTGGCGCGTTATAAATAAACGATAATAATAATATTAATAAGAGTCTCCAAGTAGAGAACCAGCAGTCTCTCTCTAGGTCTTTCTCCCATTGAATCACATAATTCGGCTTCTGATCTGGAGAATCTGTTTTAAAAGTATTGTATAGGAGGCTCACCATATTCTTTGTAAGAGGGAATAACTCACATATTTTGACAAGCCAGTTTGCCCCGGGAACTCCATAGTTTTTCCTTATTGTACTCACATGATTATATAGTTTGTGGAAATTAAAGTATTCTGTGGGAGAAAGTTGAAGTCTGTCTAATAGTGGCTGGTGTTGGGCTTAGTGGGCTAAAGGTATCCACGCTAGTTGAGCTGCCTTAAAATAAAGCTTCAGATTTGGAAGTCTATGCTTGCATAGTTCTCGTTTAGCAATTCAGGGGCGTTTATTAGCACATATAAACTTGAGAATCTGTTTCTGGCATGATTCTAGTTGTTGTGTCTGCACCTGTTTGGAAAGCATTCGAAACAGATAAAGTGAGCGGGGCAACCAGGAAATCTTACCCTTCATCCAAGACTGAATGTCTTTCTAAATGTAAAGGTATAGAGGGGGATAGTTTGCTTTATGTATGCGAGGGATTGATTTTGTGATATTTACTCCCAGGTATCTAAAGTGTGATTCCAGCCATTTAAACTGATAGTTTTGAAGGAGATGGTCCAAATCTTGTTCCGTTAGGGCAATACCTAAGGCCTCAGACTTATCCAACTTCAATTTCAACCCTGAAACTAAGCTAAAGCTTTCCAATACCCGGAGCAGAGCTGGGATTGACACAGTCGGATCCGTCGGTGAATACAAAAGGTAATCTGCATAAAAGCAGCACTTCAGATGATGGTGCCCCACCACCGCACCCTTTATGTCACAGACAGACCTGATGGCCTGTGCCAACGGCTCAATTGCTAGAGCAAACAACAAGGGGAAGAGGGAGCAGCCCTGCCTATTGCCCTTTCTGATGTTGATGGATGGAAGAGGAGCTCCTGGAAGCCTTATAAAAGCTTTGGGTTCATTAGAATAGGTTTGCAAAAGGCTGAGAAACTGCTCTGGAAAGCCAAATTTTCTAAGCACTGCCCATAGATACGTCAAATCTACTGAGTTTAACACTTTCTCTATATCAAGAGATAAGAGGCATAATGGGCTATAGTTCCATTTAGAGAGATGTAATACATTTAAAACCCTCCTCACATTGTCAGCAGCTTGCCTATTAAGGATGAACCCCACCTGTTCTTTATGGATCAGTCTCGGGAGGAATGTATTGACTCTATTAGTCATAATTTAAGCTAGGATTTTGACATCTCCATTAGGGAGAGATATTGGCCTGTAGTTATGCACTTTTAATGGGTCTTTCCCTTCCTTACGAAAGAAAAACAGGTTTGCTTGGTTAAGTTCGGGAGGAACGTTGAGGCCCTTGAGCATGTTATTGAATAGACCCGTTAAGTGTGGCTCTGCAAATTTTTTGTAGTATAGATTTGAGAATCCATTCGGCCCAGGGGCTTGTCACATTTTTAAGGCCTTAATAGTCTCTAAGACCTCTAAATTAGTGATGGGAGCATTCATTAGATCTATTTCTTGAAGCAAGAGGGTAGGTAGGTCACAGGCGCCCAGAAAGGATGCCAGTTGGCTATTAGGAACATGGAGGGGAGAGGAGTATAATTTTTGAAAAAAATCTACTAAGACTTTTTGGATAAGGGACGGGCTGGTAGTGGCATTACCTGAGGGCTGTCGAATCTTGAAAATGTTTGATTGATTTGATTTACTTTTTAGCTTCCTAGCTAGCAGTGCATCCGGTTTGCTGTCTTTCGTATAGTAGAGATGGTTGGTCCATCTCATGGCCTACACCATCTGGTCAGAGAGAATTAAATCAAGCTCTAACCTAGTCAATTCTATCCTTTTACGCAGGTCATCCGAGTGGGATTTCTGATTCTCTAAGTTTCTTTTGCAATAGGGATTTAGCTTTTTTTTTATAACAAGAATTTTTTTATTAGGCAATGGTACATCATATCACAGAAAGTAAGCATTTAAATCTAACAGGTACAACTTGCACATATTTAAATTTAATTTTGTACTTCGTGCCTACTGGTCTAGTTCAGGTGTTTGATGTATCTAATTGTTAAATTAACATTTTCATATTACCTTCTCGGAAGAGCGATCTGCCAAAGCCTAAATGTTTCCCTTTTCTTTTTTCTTTTTATATACACTTCTACTTTAATATATCATGGTGTTCTCAACTTATAGCATTGGTATCATCCCTATCGCAATAGGGGAGGGGAATGAAACGTAATATGAAGAAATAAAACAAAATATAAAAACAAAGAAAAAACATAGTACAAAGAATTTTAAAACCAGCGGATTAATGATTCACAAACTCATATATTATTTTCTTTACTTATTCACCAGGAGTCCAAACCAGGATATCCAGTATCTCTTACCTCCGTCCATCGCCTCCAGGGCCATGGCTAGCTCCCCCCCGGTTTCGCCTAATGTTTAACTGGTAGTGTTTGTGCTGGGTTCTAGAGTAATGCTGTCGGGTTCTGATAGCCATGGAGCCCAAATATACATGAACTTGGGGATTGAGTCTTCTAGAAGATGAGAGATACGTTCATTGATCAGAATAAAGTTTAACTTATTCTTCACTGTCTGTAGGTTTAAATTGGGGGACTTCCACTGCCGAGCAACATGGCTTTTGGTGGCCAGCATCAGAAACTGCAAGAGCCGATTTGATGTAGAGTAGTAGTGAGCTGGATAGGCCTAGAAGGAAGATCTCTATAGATCTGTATATTTTGGCCCCAAAAATCTTTGAAGCTAGCTTGAACACCTCTGTCCATAGTCTTTGCACCTCCGGACATTCCCACCAAGTGTGTAGGAATGTGATCGGATTGCCACAGCCCCTGAAGCAATTCGCGTCTTGAGATAAGCCCCACTTGTATAGTTTATCTGGTGTGTGGTAGATTCTATGCAGAACTTTAATTAATGCCTCTAGTACACTAAAATGTAATGATCCTCTGGAGAGGCTACACCAGCTCTGTTCCCAGATTGATTGATCTAGAGAGTATCCCAGGTCCTCCTCCCATTTTTGAACATGTTTTGTTATAAGTGGCTTTGGGGTCCCATTAAGTACGTTATAGAACAAACTTATGATATTGCTCGACAGTGGAAGATCTCTGCAAATTCTAACTAGCCAGTTAGTTTCTGGGGGTTCTGAGGAATGTATTGTGGTATTTACAAAATGTCGTAGTCTACAAAAAGTATAGTGTTCCGTTAAGGGTATGTCATATTTGTCTCTCAAATACTCGAAAGTAACTACTGCTCCATCTTGGAACCAGGCCCCAAATGTAAGCAACTACCTGGAGTTCCACCAATGCTTGGATGCTGGTGGTAATTGTATAGTTAGAAGTGGGTTGGGAATGATAGGAGAAATGCTCGCTAATTTCGGGATTAGTTTGCAACGGCGGGTCGCCCCCGTCCAAATTGCTAGTGAATGCTTAATTATTGGCTTCATTATTTTCCCCAGAATGTTATTTGGTTTAGGAAGCCATATAATAGTGTCCCATGTGTATGGAAACATTTGCAGGTTTTCTATAAAAGCCCATAAAGGTCGCTGTTGAGAGGAGTGCGCCAGAGGAATGAATGAGAGCTGCGCCGCTTTGTAATATAATTTAAAGTTGGGGCATGAGAGACCCCCTTTGGTTTTATCTGTTTGCATAATGGCTTTGGAGATCCTTAAGGGTTTGTAGTTCCATATAAACCTATAAATTTGATTTTGAAACCCTTTCGAGATCTCTGTAAATAATTGGGATCGGCAGTGTGCTGAATAGATATAGCAGTCAGGGTAGAACATTCATTTTGACCGCGTGAATCCTCCCCAGCCATGATATTCTGCCCTTTGACCATCTCTGCAGATCTAGCAGTAGTTCCTTGTACAGGGGTAGGTAGTTAGTTTTATATAAGTCTGATAGTCTACTCGTGATGGCCACCCCCAAGTATTTAATATGTGATTTGGGCCATGTGAAGTCAAAATTTTTCCTAAGAAATTGCATTTCTGTCTGGGAGAGAGCTATGCCTAGTGCTTCCGATTTAGCCACATTTATTTTGAGTCCCGAGAGGTTTCCAAATTGTGTAAGAATTTTCAGCAGGTTTGGTATGGAGGTGGAGGGTTTTGTGAGTGAACCTAAAAAATTATCCGTAAAGAGACTGCATTTAAAGTGATGATGCCCTATCTGGATTCCGTGGATATCTGGATCCGCTAGCGGTTCCATTGCTAGGGCGAATAGTGAGGGTGAGAGAGGGCATCCCTGTCTGATTCCCCTTTGTACCTCAATTTGCGCCTGGGAGTCCCCCGGGAGTTTTAACTTTGCTGTGGGGGATTTATAATATGTCTCAATCAGGTCCATGAATTTCCCCCGGAAGCCAAATTTGCTAAGCACCTCTTTGAGATACGGCCATTCTACCGTATCAAAAGCTTTTTCTATATCTAGGGCCAGCAGACAGGTTGGGGTCCGTTTTTGGGAAGCCCATGAGATTAAATTTAAAGTGCGTCTAATATTATCCCGTTTGCCTGTAGGGGACGAATCCCGTTTGGTCTTTATGAATGAGTCTGGGAAGGAATTGGGAAATTCTATTGGCCATCAGTTTTGCTAAAATTTTGATGTCTCCATTTAGAAGCGAAATTGGGCGATAATTTTTGACTTCTAGAGGGTCCCGTCCTTCTTTGGGGAAGAATATCAAATTTGCTTGGTTTAATTCCTGAGGCATTTGATGGCCTTCTAGAATTTGATTGAAGAGGTTTGTTAACTGGGGGGATAGTATGTCAATATATTTTTTATAGTAGAGATTGGTGAATCCATCTAGGCCCGCCGCCTTCCCCCCTTTCAGGTCATTAATTGTTTTACTGACTTCTGATACCTTAACTCCCGAGATAAGAAGCTCCCCTTCCTCTATAGTCATAGTAGGTAGATCGCATGAGTTTAAAAAGGATTGTTGCCGTCGTCTTTGTTGGTTTTGACTTGGGTCTGAGGTATATATCTTTTTAAAAAATTCCAGAAAGATTTTTTGTATTAAATTAGGGCTAGCTGTAATATTGCCTGCAGGGGTTTTTAATTCTATACATTTTTGATTGGGAGATTTTACTTCTAAGTTTTCTAGCTAGCATGCTATCTGTTTTGTTGGCCTTGGCATAAAATCTGTGATTTGTCCATCTAATTGCTTTTTCAGTTTGGTTTGATAAAACCGAATCCAGCTCCAGTCTAATATTATCTATTTTTTTTTTGCGTATCTGTTTAGAGGTGTTTTGTTGATTTAATTTTTCTAGATCTTCTAAGGATTTTTTTTAGGGATTCTTCTCTCAGTTTGGATTGTCTCTTAAGACTGCTTGCTATTTTTATGAGGGAACCCCTAATGAAGGCTTTATGTGCCACCCAGGTCCATCCCATGTCTGATTTTGGTGTGATGTTGGTAGCGAAAGTATAGCTCCAAATCATCTGCTATTTGTTTACCCACCACTGGATTCAATAAAATGTTTTCATTTAGTCTCCAGCTGTATGAAGGCCTGCTTTTCTGGCCCATATCTAAGGAGACACTAACCTGGGAGTGATCAGACCACGGGCACGGATGGATATCTGCCCCATCTATCCTATCTGAGAAGGATGAATCTATCATGATGGTATCTATTCGGGAATATGTGCCATGAACTGACGAATAGAAGGTGTACCCCCTCTCACCCTGATGCAGAAGTCTCCATGCGTCTAGAAGATGTAGGTCATTCAGCAAGGAATTAATCTGTTTCAATTTGTTTGAATATTTAACGCCTGCATCTCTGTTTGATCGGTCTAGATTAGCATCCAGGACTAGATTGAGGTCTCCCCCTAGCACAATCCTCCCATGGTCCACCGACCTCAGATATTTGAGAAGTTTTATAAATGATTTGTGTGGGGAAGTAGAAAGAAACCAGGGATATCTTTGTACCTTGTAGTGTGCCTGTCAATACTACAAAATCGCCCACTAGGTCTTTCTTCCTATGGTCTATGATAAATGGAAAGTGTTTATGCAGCAGGATGGCCACACACCCCTTTTTAGAGGGTTGAGAGGAAGCGACAAAGATTCGGTATGCACTTTAACAATTTGGGGAGGCTATTTCGCGCAAAGTGTGTTTCCTGTAGGAAAATTACATCTCGGCGCAGGGGCTTGTAGGACAGACAGGCCTTACGTCTCTTTAATGGTGAGTTAAAACCCCAGATGTTATGTGTGAGAAAGACAAAAGAGGAGTCTGTCATGGTACCTCCATGAAATCCAAGATGATGTGCCAATCCCTGTCCATATCTCCGTCACCCCTTACCTGCCCTTGTGGCTGAGGTCTGAAGGAGTCCAGAGCCGGCCCCGGAGGAGGTGGAGGGATTGTCTCATGAAGCCTGGTGTTTGGAACTAAAAGAACAAAAAAAGAGAAACATAACACAGATAACCGGAACATAGTAACACAAAAATGTTGGCATTTCCTCAGCCCATTACTTGAGGCATTTACATGCCAGGGGAGGAAAAAGGGAGTTCCCATTTTCCTACTGGTCCCCTTTGCTGAGGAATAGAGATGTTGCGAATAGTTCGCCGGCGGACTGTTCCCGGCGAACATAGCATGTTCACGTTTGCAACGAACTGCGAACATATGCGATATTCGACCTGCCCCCTATACTTTATCATTGAGCAAACTTTGACCCTGCAACTCACAGTCAGCAGACACATTCCAGCCAATCAGCATCATACCCTGCCTTCCACACCCTTCTACCTCATGGACAGCAGCCATTTTGGAATCATAACTAACTTGCAGTCTTACTGAGAGTAGGCTGAGTGTAGGTGATACTGCATCAATAGGGAAAACCATAGCTAGGCTACTGTACACAGTGTGCAATACAGTCCTGAAGGACTCTTTTGATCTTTGCTGCAAGGACACCCTGTGTCTCTCCCGCCCTTATCATCATCCTCCCCTCACCTTAGCACCCAACCCTAACACCCCTCACACTTATCCCTAACACCTAACCCTAACATCACTCACCCTAACACCTAACCCTAACACCCCTCACACTTATCCCTAACACCCCTTACCCTAACCCTAACACCCCTCACACTTATCCCTAACACCCCTCACCCTAACCCTAACACCCCTCACACTTATCCCTAACACCTAACCCTGACATCCCTCACCCTAACATCTAACCCTAACACCCCTCACACTTATCCCTAACACCCCTTACCCTAACCCTAACACCCCTCACACTTATCCCTAACACCTAACCCTAACATCCCTCACCCTAACACCTAACCCTAACACCCCCTTACACTTATCCCTAACACCCATCACCCTAACACCTAACCCTAACACCCCTCGCACTTATCCCTAACACCCCTCAGGATGATGAGGGAGGGGGTAAAAAGATACAGGGGAGGGTGATGAGGAAGGGGGGAAAGAGACACAGGGGAGGATGATGAGGGAGGGGGGGAAGAGACACAGGGGACGATGATGAGGGAGGGGGAAAAGAGACACAGGGGAGGATGATGAGGGAGGGGGGAAAGAGACACAGGGGAGGATGATGATGGAGGGGTGAAGAGACACAGGGGAGGATGATGAGGGAGGGGGTAAAGAGATACAGGGGAGGATGATGAGGGAGGTGGGAAGATGATGAGGGAGGGGGGATGAGACACAGGGGAGGGTGATGAGGAAGGGGGGAAAGAGACACAGGGGAGGATGATGAGGGAGGGGGTAAAGAGATACAGGGGAGGATGATGATGGAGGGGGGTGTTAGGTTATTTATGCCCTTTATGGATTAAAACCAGACTCTGCATCAACTATGTGATTTTCCGTGGGAGTTTTGACATGGATCCCCCTCCGGCATGCCACAGTGCAGGTGTTAGTCCCCTTAAAACAACTTTTCCATCACTATTGTGGCCAGAAAGAGTCCCTGTGGGTTTTAAAATCCGCCTGCCCATTGAAGTCTATGGCGGTTCGCCGGGTTCGCCGGTTCGCAAACATTTGCAGCGGTTCGCAAACCGAAAATGTTATGTTCGCAACATCACTACTGAGGAAGAGAGTCTTAATAAACAGTCTATTGCAGGTGTCTCAGAGCTACCCCATCGTTACTCCACTGGAGCTCACTTCCAGGGACTTGATTTCCTATCAACCCTCAATTACTAAACCAATGTGAAATTCTCTAGCCTTTGAAAGCTGCCGATCTTTACTATCAGGTTCCCCTGAATCTTGTCTTTATATCAGTCCCATAATATCTGTCTAATTTTATATCTTTCCAGAGGGACTTGGAGACGGAGATTTAGATCTTGAAGTTTGGTTCTGTTGTTCGGTCCGGTGCCTGGACCTTTTTATTTCTGTCCATTGTCTCGCCAGTCTGGGAGGTAGGCTTAATTCTTGCGGTACTTTCAGCGTAGCCTCTCTAGGCAAGAGGTTCAAGTCTAGGAGAACCGTGTTACATTCAGTTAAGGAGTGGACAATATAATTGGCCATCCCCACTTGGAAAGATAGGCTGAAGGGGAACCCCCATCTGTATTTGATGCCGTTTTGAGTTAGGATTAACAAGGCTGGTTTGAGTTGTTTTCGTTTTAGTAGAGTGGAAGGGGATAGGTCAGCAAATATCTGTAGCCGGGTACCATCCGGGCCCGTAATTGCTTGCGCCTTTCGTGATGTTGCTAGGATCAAGTCTTGTGTCCCCTGACGGAGAAATCGAGCTATGACATATTTAGGTTGTTCTGACGACGCAGGACCCCCCAGGGCCCTATGCGCCCTCTCAATCTCCCATGAATCCTGGGGGTGATCCGACAGCAGATTATGGATAAATTCGTTTAGGTACGTCTTTAGGTCTCTCACTGATTTTCTGAATCTTATATTGTTGCGTCTAGACCTGTTCTCTAGATCTCCTAGTTTATTTTCTAACGTCATAATGTGATCACGGTTTTGGGTTATATCCAAGCGGTCTTTTTGTTGTGCATCAGCAATCAAAAACGGAGATGTCTGATAGTTTCTTCGGCTGCTTAGTGTGGATTGTATCATTCTCAATGTCCGAGCCTCCTGATGAGTCCAATGTGGAGGCTTGCGGGGAGGCATGATTTTGTTGTTGTGATTTTAAGTGATCCTGGATACTTCTTGAGGGCAAATTTTGCTTGGATTTACCCATTCTGCAGTCCTGGTCTGTGGATCAGAATAATGATCTTAGTATATGCACGTTAGCAAAATCATTTTTTTATAGATCTTAATTTATCCGAGATGTTTCAGTAGTGTTGAGTAGCCTTTCCAACGGCAGGGGATCCACTCCAGCCCAAGCCTATCAATTTACAGCATTAGTAGAGGGTTGAGCGGTCGGTCCCAGTGGCCCCTATGGGGAACATGGGTTAGTGGATCTCATTTTCGGGGGGGGTGGCATATCTCGGTTAATATGCTTGGCGCCTGGGTCGTGACGGCAAATCTGATGGTGAGTCTTGTGGTAGCTCTTACCTTGGCGTAGAGTTGGGAGTTTGCCTAGGGAAGTGGTCCGCTATGCTTTTTGATGTTGTATTCTTTTTTGGCTTCACCATATTTCTCCTTATGGGGATGCAGTATTTTGTTGGGGAGTAAGCTGTAATATTGCTGTTGCTTCCATTTAGATCCACCAGGCCTTATTAAAGACTCTAGCTCTTAGAGAAGTTCATTGAGTATCCTGACGATGGCTCCAGGTGTACCTCCTATTTACATATTGATAAAGTTCAGGTTATATCTTACTGGGAGAAGTAACTCTTTTAGACCCTTCAGAGGGCTTATAAAATTGCTTAAAATCCAGTTTTAACTTGGCTACACTGTGGGTTGATGCAGATGATGGAAGAGCTGGGGGAAGAGTGGTAGTTCTGAGATGGAAGCGGCTTACCAAAATGGCGGGATGCTGCTTGACCAGTTTACCTCTCCCCAGGTGCAGAGCCAGTCCGCCCGCAGTTCCCCTGTCTAGCAGGTAGGGATATACATTCCCTGTTACTCACTCATCACCTGTCTGACCAGTTTGCTGCCAACGTGGGGGAGAATCTTTCTCCCGGTGCGCTTTCTGGTGTTGTTGCCTTTTAACATGTTTATTAATGACTTAGAAGTAGGATTGGGAAGTGGTGTCTCTATTTTTGCTGATGACACTAAGTTATCCAATTAAATCAATAATAATGATGTACTTTCCCTCAAAAGGGATTCGCATAAATTAGAGAAATGGGCGATGATATTTAAATGTCAGATGATATTTAATATGAATAAATGTAAAGTTATGCATCTGGGAAGGAAACATTGCCATGCAATTTATAATCTTAATGGAGCAAATCTAGGGGTATCAGATATTAAAAAGGGATTTGGGAGTGTTTGTGGACAACCACCTAGGTAACAATGCTCAATGCCAAGTAGCAGCTGCAAAGGTAAATAAAATATTAGCATGTATTAAGAAGGGTATAGAAGCAAGGGAAGCAAATATAATTCTGCCACTATACAAATCCCTAGTACGCCCTCATTTGGAATATGGAGTACAATTTTGGACACCACTTCTTAAAATGGAAATTTTAGTGCTGGAAAAAAGTACAGAGAAGGGCAACAAAACTAATAAGGGGAATGTAGGGGCTAAGTTATGAAGAAAGACTAACCAAATTAAACGTATTTTCGCTAGAAAAAAGACATCTAAGAGGAGATATGTTTTCCTTATATAAATACATCAAGGTTCAATACAATGCTTTGTCAAGTGAGCTTTGTCACAACCTACAATGATGATGGAGTATAGAGGATCCTAGTCCTCTTATCTCCTGTAGGTTTTAGACCTAAGATTTGGGTGACTCAGACCAATGGACCTTCTTTGCGGATGCAAGAGCATAAGTCCCAGCTTAAGGTAGTGTGCCTGGAAAAACCTGGCAGGGAGTCAGAAACGATCTCCTCTACCAGCATATGCCCCTGGGTCAATAATACATCTACACACCACGTCTTGATGAAAATTATGAAAAAAGGTTTTATTTTAGAACAGCATATTTAACCACATCACACAAGAATGGGGAAGTGGCTACCGTTAACCAGCCCCAAATGACGTCTGGCCAATCATGAAGGGGAACTGTGTGTGAACCAATAGTCCCCTCCCAGGTCCGCCCACTAGGCAAGGCCAACTAATTCATTTGGGGTCTGAATCTCCAGGGCAAAGCATACCTTTACTCTCCTGTGCCCATGCTATGAAGGCTGGGGTCTCTAAAACAGTCTCTGGGCCTATGGGATTGCAAGGGGGCAGTCCAGTACTTCCCTCAGCAAAATCATTATTTTTGGGAGCCCAATAACACAATAACTGCAGTAAAGTACATACCGGTCTGTGCTTGACTCCAGCGTCCCTGATGGAGTCCGGACTTGGATGCTCTGTTTGCTCTGGCTCCTGGAAATCTGTATCTTTGGACAGACCCTCCTGGTTTTCTTCCCCTGGGTCTGTCTGTGTTGCAGCCTGGAGAACTACGCTGTTCCCACCCAGGCTGTGCTTTGGGGCCCTCAGCTGACCCTCTTCTTCTGCTATCTTTTCCATGGCAACTTGGGCCTCATCCTTTGTGGACTCCTGGGCCCTCTGAGCTTTGTCTGCTCCAGAGTTTGTATTGGGCTCCTGGACACTGGTCATCTCAGGCAAGTCCTCACTACATCCACAATCCTTTGGGGTGCCGCAATGCACCCATGGCTCTTTCTCCCAGGCAGGCACGGCTATCCCTAGCCCTGGTGCCACTGCCTCCTCCTGTGTGAGGTCCGTTTCCCTGTAGCTAGGAACCAGTTCCTTTCCCTCCCCACAGTCTCTTAAATAGCAATCCTGAGCCCCTGCCTCCATGAGCAGTTCTGGCTCATACACATTGGCTAGAACTTCTGAGGGGAAGACTTAGTTCATCTGGCCCTACCTGTTGAGCAGTTACTGGGGTTTCTACCAGGATTTGCGCTGGAAGGTAGTCCTCAGGTGAGACCTTTTCCACATCTGGTAACTCAGGCGTGACCCGTTTGGAGAAACTGTGCTCGGCTAGCGTTTCTTCTGGGATTAAGTCTCTTGGGGTATCAGGGGGCAAACATGGGTTATCTGACCCCACCCAGGGAACATTCCCCTGGGTCTCTAGCTCTTGGAGCTGGTGATTTGGTCCCAAGCTGACTTTACCATCCCTTCTAGGCTCTGACACAGTCTCTGCATTTTTTAGGGGAAAACAGTCTCCATTCCCAGAAGGTGGTGCAGGAGCTTTACCCCTTCCTCCTCCTCCTGATCCTCTGACACATCCCACTCAGAGAGCTCCTCTAGGCAACTCTGAGCCAGTTCTGCTTTCTGGGCCTCAGACAGCCCAGGGCACGGCCTTGTATATGTGGTCGCCTCCATTTTGCTTACCCACATGCGCTCTTTCCATATTCTCTGGAACATCTGGTCAAGCACGCAGCCCACATCTTGTGCTGTTAAATTTTCTGGAAAAAGGTGTCTGACTTCTTTAAACCGTCTTTTTGCTTCTTTGGCAATATCTTCCTCATATTGCTGCTCCATTCTTGGTCTTTCTGTAGAGTATCCCACCTCTGCCAGCCAATTGTCACAACCTACAATGATGATGGGGTATAGAGCATCCTAGTCCTCTTATCTCCTGTAGGTTTTAGACCTAAGATTTGGGTGACTCAGACCAATGGACCTTCTTTAAGTCCCAGCTTAAGGTAGTGTGCCTGGAAAAACCTGGCAGGGAGTCAGAAACGATCTCCTCTACCAGCATATGCCCCTGGGTCAATAATACATCTACACACCACGTCTTGATGAAAATTATGAAAAAAGGTTTTATTTTAGAACAGCATATTTAACCACATCACACAAGAATGGGGAAGTGGCTACCGTTAACCAGCCCCAAATGACGTCTGGCCAATCATGAAGGGGAACTGTGTGTGAACCAATAGTCCCCTCCCAGGTCCGCCCACTAGGCGAGGTCAACTAATTCATTTGGGGTCTGAATCTCCAGGGCAAAGCATACCTTTACTCTCCTGTGCCCATGCTATGAAGGCTGAGAAGCCTTCAGGCCATCCCATTGTTTCTGGGTGCCTGCCTGTCTGCTCTCCAGCTGTGAGCTTCCCATTGTTAGTTCTCTGCTGGATACTTAGCTAATGGGATTAACAGGCCTTTGGGAACAAAGGAGGCTTGGCTGTATTCAACGGCTTCCCCTCTACAATATAATGACATACTAATATAATAACATACATTCATATTTACAAATACAACACACAATGTTTCACACACATACAACCAACACATCCCACCAGCTCCCTCACAAGATACCCATTACAATGAGCCTAAACATGGAAGGGATGGGGATATGCTAAGGGGTAAACTTATAATACTTTATCCCCTAGACCACAACATAACAATATATCCATAACAAGTGGGCCCCAAACCTTTTCTTCCACAGCAAGAGCCATGCACTTTGTCCAACCCTTATGGCCACTGGCTTTTTCTTGACAAGCTTTTTGTGCCAAGAGGTTTTCAACTGACAAGAGGACATCCTTTGAGATTAGAAGTAAAAAGATTTCACCTTAAAGAAAGAAAATGGTTCTTCATAGTAAGGATGGTTAATCTGTGGAATTCTCTACCAAAGGAGGTGGTGACAGCGGATTTGATAGATAACTTAAAAGGGTTTAGATATATAAAAGGGTTTGGATAGTATTTAGGGTTATCCTGGATAATTAGAGAGAGAGTCTTGATCCAGCGAGGAATCCGATCGCCAGTATCTGGGGTCAGATTTTCCTTTTTTGAGACAACTGTCAAAGTTTCACTGTTTTTTTTTCCTTTCTGTTTGCAATTAACAATTAATCCGCATATTGCAGATCAGAGGAGATCTAAAAAGGTTGAACTTGATCGACTAAAATTATTTTTTCAACATAAATGTGCCAGATAGACCCTCATGGCACTTATGGGGTTAATATTGGGGTTCTAGTTGTCCCATGAGGGTCTTCATAAACCCCCATTAGAGATGGGGTTAAATAGGCCTAGAAAGGGTTAAATAGGCCCAGTTAGGGTTAAATAGGTCAAGAAGTGGTTAAATAGGACTAGTTGGGGTTAAATGGGTCTAGAAGGGGCTAAAAAGGCTCAGTTAGGGTTAGATAGGCCCAGTTAGGGTTATTAAGTCCAGATACTGTAGGTTTAAATAGGCCCAGTTAGGGTTACATCGGTCTAGAAGGGGTTAAATAGGTGCAGTTAGGCTTAAATAGGCCAAGTTAGGGTTAAATATGACTAGAAGGGGTTCAATAGGCCCAGTTAGGGTTAGATACGCCCAGCTAGGGTTAGATAGGCCCAGTTAGGGTTATTTGGTCCAGATAAGGTTAAATAGGCCCTGTTAGGGTTATTAGGCCCAGTTAGGGTTAAATAGGTCTAGAAGGGGTTAGATAGGCCCAGTTAGGATTATTCGGTCCAGGTTTGGTTCAATAGGCCCAGTTAGGGTTAAATAGGTCTAGAATGTATTAAATAGGCCTATTTAGGGTTAAATCGTGTTTAGTATGGGTTAACAGGGTATAGTTAGGGTTAAGGGGTTAATGGGCTACAGTTAGGGTCAATAGTGTAATGTAGTGCTTAGACTTTGCCATGAGGATCCTGGAGGTAAAAAAAAAGCGTATGGAGTATGTGCACCCCAAAAACTTGGAGTCCCAAAGGGGGACTAATCCCAGGAGGATATACATTTTAATGGGGGTGACTCTCAGAAGACTGAATGACTATTACAAGACAGGACATCATGCAAGGCATGTTACATCTGTACCACTGGATCCAACGGCACACGTGACTGCTGTGAGTCACCTCTAGGCTTGGTATAAATAACAAATAAGGAAGGCAATATCCAGCTTGTGAGAGAGTGGACATCAGATATCCCCTAAAATCTTTATCGCAAGTGCTAGAATTATAAAAACTCTTCACCCAAAGAAATATAAAATATATATAGAGCAAGGCTTGGCAGTGAGAACGTTTAGAAATATTTCTTCTTTATCAATCCTGTAATGATTCCCATCAGCAGTATATAGATACACAGATGTGATATAACCAGGGCACAGGAGAGTAGACACTAGATGCTGTGTCTGAGATTATTTGTAGTTAGGTATTTATAGTGAAGCAGCAATGCATGTCTGGGAGGATACCTGTAGTCAAATAGGACATCAGCTGCCACCTCCTACACACATTCCTCTCTTTTGTCCCATTCTGTCCCCTTCCTCCATGCAAAATAGTTGAAAAGGATTGGTACATGCACTGACAACTAATGCAACACCTGTTAGCTACAGAGAATGGGCCTTTGGGATTCATGACCCCAGCAGGATCCATTCTGCGCATTCGTGCAATAACTGACACTGAAACCAATATGGGGTAACCAAAGGGCCACAGCCAATTTATTATATACAAACATATATATATACCATATATATATATATATATATATATATATATATATATATATATATATATATATATATATAAAACAATATGTTGTAAAGAAATGGGAGAAGGCCTGCCAGCCGCAGCCTCTTGACCCTGGGCACTCGCCCATGGGACCACCTACTTTTGCGCTGTACCCGCCCAAGAAATAGGGGCAAGCCCCTTTTTAGTTATACCCCTTGCCCGTGCAACTCCCTAACCCGCCACTGTGGCTAATAGTTTTCACATACAAACATCAATTGAAGGTATAATATATACCTATGATATAATTTACCACATACACTTTATCAACACTTTTTTTTAACATAACAATATAACTCCTGTCCTAACTACCCCCTGAAGCACAGATCCTGCGAATGTGGGGGGGGATCTGACTGCTGGCCAGCTGCAGTGAGGAAAATGTCGCTGAACGCATGCTAACGCCCCTCCCAACTCCTCCCTGTGGCCAGCCAGCCAATCAGCGTGCGCAGGACTTCTGCCAGGTCAAGAGACCCTCCATGCTACGGGAGCCCTGTGCACTACGGGCCTTCATGACCCCAGCAGGATCCATTCTGTTCTTTCGTACTGTAACTGACAATGAATCCAATATGGGGTAACCAACGGGCTACAGACAATTTATTATATACAAACATATATATCAACATGGTATAAACAAATAAGAGGCAGAGGCAGCAATCTCTTGACCCTGGGAATGCACCCATGGGTCCATCTACTTTTGCGCTGCACCCGCCAAAGAGGTAGGGGAAAGCCACATTTTAATTATACTCCTGACAAGGGCAACTCCCCAACCCGCCACTAAGCAGGGCAGGAAACCCTTACTGTACTGCTCTCCCCCACAAAACAGCCAAGGCCCGCTGAACCCCTCCCTTGCATTCCAACATAAACATTTCCATCCCGATTTTGGTCAAGTGAACGCCATTGGGTAGGAACCATTCATCCTCTGCATTACCCTCAAACTCAGGGTGGCAGATGAACAGGAAATCCATCTTTCTGCAAAAGCTGGCCATCAACTTAATGACCTTAATATGAGCACCATCCAGATGGACAGAATCTCTGGCACTTGGCCACACCCTCCCCCTTACTATGCCCGACCAGATGACTACGACCCCGGTAAACCTCTCCTTCCATTAGGCAATATCTTGCTTTATGTCCCTGACCAAGGGTTTAATGGGCACTACACCGAAATCATTCCCCACAGAATGGATTATGATTACAGATGGGCTGTCAAAACGACGGGCATGTGAGTCAACCATCTTACCTACTCCTGGCCATCTCAGCCTCCAAATGCCAGCCCATCGCACATGTAGATCCTCCTTTAGTAAGCCAAGTTGCAGGTCGGTAGGAGAAACTGTAGCAAACTTTTCTGCCCAATATATATATAAGAATGGTCAAGAATCCAGAGCTGCTTTCCAGCGCCTGTAACAGATACAGTATGACACATTTAGCCGTTAGCAGCCAAAGGTCTTACGTAACTCTGCCAATGCCTCAATTCCCACCTTCCAATTTTCTTAATCACCTCCTCCAGCAGCCTAACATTTGCCACTACCTTGGCTGCCTCAATAGGAAGGAGTTGGTATCAAACTCTACACCACCAAAACCCAGGTGGTGTAAACAAATTTTAAGCAAGAAAGCGCAAGGCCACCCTCATGTACTAAAAATGGCCCCGGATATTCCGGTTTTACTTGCAGATAACTATTTACACATCCCACAGGACAACAGTCCATCCCCGTCTTACCTATCACAATCTCCCTCCCTTTCCCCGCTTGGTCAGTTTTGGACCACCGCAGCCAATTCCACACGCTGCCCTCCTGCAGGCTAATGTCTGTCCGTTGCAGTCCCCCGGGACCTCACCTGCTAGCTGCAACCAGCTCCCTGAATCTAAATGAAAAAGGAAAAGACTGTGCGGAAAAGTGATGTCTCGTAAGGGGGGCAACACACATCCTTCAATACCTCAGATATGCAGCGTTAATAAAGTGATGGGTCGCCTCCTATCCTGGGTATTGCTCCCTTTAAGTATACCACACACCACCTATTTAACTATAAAGACCTTAGTCAGGTCCCGCTGTCCGGCTAGCCACTTGATGCACCACTGTAGCCTTTGAGAGCCCTTCACTCTTACCCCTCAACAAAAACCACAACATGACCCCAGTCCTCCTTTCTTCTGAGTTGGCCCCCCCGGCCAACTCCACCAATTCCTGCTACTTCTGCCAGACTTTCCAGTAAGCCAACCACGTAGTCGGTACCTCACCAGTTGCGCTATCTCAGCGCTCCATATTCCAAAACTTCATCCTGCTGCTTCACCCCAACACAAGTAGCCTGAAGTATTATCTCAATATGTCATTATCTAACAGTTCCCAGGGCCCATGAGTAAGCCCTAAGAAGGGCGAAACGGGACAGTCGGGACTATCTCTGCAAAAGCGCAAGTACTCTGGTTTTGTCTACTTTGGATTTGGGGAAGTATTATGGTATAATATTATAACTACTGGTGGTTTATCCTTTGACTACTTTGAATTGCAAGTCTGCTTTAATGACACATAGTAGTCTGTGGCAACAAGGAGTTTAATATTTAATTACTCCCTCATAAGTCATATTACATATTACATACTCCCCATATAATTGTATTACAACCAATTACAAAACTTTTTTTAAACCAGAAGAGTTCTAAGCCTGCGCTTTTTTTCAGATTGTTTTTATTCTTACTTTGTTTGAGCCATTTATAAATACATTTTTTGTATATGAGGGAAGATTTCATGTAACACCATTATATGTTATTGGCTCTTTAAGAGTAATTTACCCATCCATAAAGCTATTTCTTGTTCCCCTTTTTCTACAATCACAAAAATAGCCTAAAGCATTCCCACTAAAAATGAGAAAGGGCATAAGCAATACTAACCCGTGATCCGGGCACATGCCTAGCCCGGAACAACACGTTCCAACGCAAGCAACTCAACATCAACTGCCGAATCAGACGTATGACCCGTGCCGCTGTTGCCTTGGTGTTATTAATGGAGTGTACTACCACTACACTGTCTGACTGGTACACGACCTGCTGATCCCTCAGACCTAAACCCCATACCCCAACCACTACAACTATGGCAAAGAGCTGCCAAAACAATGTGCCGCGTCCCACTTTCCAGCAAAGAAAACTCCAAAACTCTCACCACCGTATGCATTGGTGAATAGCTGGATATCTTTATTAGATACCGTCCGTCGGTGAATAAGCGTCCTCCCATGGAACGAGTCTAATCCCATTGGCAAGATCAGGCAGGCGAAGGCTAACTTCCCCAAAATATAAGTATCACCTCTGCCTTTCTCAAGTCAACTTATAGAGACCCTGTGTTGAGGGAATCTTGAAGTCACATGGGTTGTGATTTAATCCTTCTACTTTTATTTCCACATGGTATATGCTAAGTATGTTTATTTAGTAAGGATTTGAACGTTGTCCATTTATGTTCAGTACTTTTACCTGTAATTTCTCTGTCCCAGTCTATACTTTGTATCACTGCCCTTAGACAGTTAAAATCTGCCCTTTTAAAATTGAGAGTTTTCGTTTGCCCCTTACAGTTATGTTTTTTTAATTCAATCTCAAATGAGACTGTGTTGAGATCACTGTTTCCCAAAGGTTGCCCTATTTCAACATTTGATACTATATCAACATTTTTTGTGATAACTAAATCTAAGATAGCTTAATTTCTAGTAGGCTCTTGTATAACCTGGGCCAGATAATGATCCCTGAGTGTACTCAAGAACCTACTTAGCTTAGCTGAACTGCTGGTCTCATTTATCCAGTTTATTTCAGGGTAATTAAAATATCCCATTATTAGAACTTGACCATCCTTAGCTGCATTTCCAATCTAATATTATTATTATTATTAATATTACTAATATTCTGTTAGAATTTGCTGCTCCGCTATTTAACTCTACCCACAAACATTCAACATTACTGCTCGTTCCACCATAAATATCTTCTTTGACTATAGCTTAAATTCAGGCTTAATATGCAGACAAATCCCTCTTCCTCTTTTACCATTGCCCTTAGCTTTCCTAAATAGGGCTAACAATCCAGATTAACAGTCTAGTCGTGAGATTCATCCCACCACGTTTCAGTAATGCCTATTAAATCCCTTTTTTCATTAACTGCTAATAATTCTAAGGCTCCCATTTTTCCTGGCAAGCTTCTGGCATTAGCAAGAATACACCTTATGTTATGAGTGTAGTTCTGAAGTGCCTGCCATTGTACTTGAGTTACTTAGCAATAGCTCCCTATTGACTATACTACCCTCCCCCATCTCCTCCCCCATGAGTAGTTAATACGTCCCTCACCCCCTCTACCCTTTCTACCCCATTACTTCTATCTCATACCCCCCCCCCACATACTAGTTTAAAAATTCCCCCAGCCGTTCTATCATCCTATCCCCTAGCACAAAAGCTCCCTCATCATTAAGGTGCAATCCATCCCTGCTATAGAGATTGTACCCAAGTGAGAAGTCAGCCCAGTGCTCTAAAAACCCCAACCCCTCCTTAATGCACCACATTTTTAGCCAAGCATTAACCTCCCTAAGCTCCATCTGCTTCCCTGGACTGCTGTCTGTCTCCCCCATCACCCCTGATGCCACCTTACCCTGACTCCATGACCCGTGAAACTGGCAGGAGAGAGAAAATTTCAATAAATTGAATACGCTCCTTGACCTCTAGCGACAGATGCGCCCCCAAGTTGTCTAGCGCGCACACTGCTGTAGCTCTGAGGGACTCGTCCGAGAACCTTGAGAACCTCCCGTGGTGCTGGCCCATCCAATGCCTCGACTGCGCAAGGAACTGCCTCCGAGGCTCGACGCTCACATGGCACAGACCTAAGCTCATTAGCTGCGAATGCGGGAGACCATGCCTTAGCTGCCAATCCTGCTGCCCATTCCTCTAATTCCTTATCCGACAGAACTACCCTATGACCCCCTAACAATGCTTTTAGCCCTGTAATAACTGTCCCTGTTCCTGATGGCCCCCATCCCCATAAGGTGTATGTGTTGCTTGTGAATACTCACCTTGCGACTGTGACGTGGCCATCCTTTCTCCCACTACGTCCCCCCACCCAGCGCGCAATGCGTGTGCGCAGCTAGAGCCACGCATGGCCACACAATTACTACACGCTGCTACCGCCTCGCACTAAGCATTGCTTCTGTAGTTTCCATTGTGGGCATGCTTAGAACAGCGTTACACACAATGGAAACTATATTAATGATCTATTATTACATATTATTAATGTTTACATGTTCTTACTCTTTCTGACTTTATTGCAAATCTTAATTAATTGCTGTTGATAAAGCCATTACATCAGAATGCTGATATTTTAGTTAATCACATATAACAGTTGTCAAACTGCGAGACGTTGTCACGCTTTGCGAGGTGCGTACGACTTAGGCGATAAAAAAAAAAAGATACGAGATACATAAAAATGTTTTTAGCAGCCAAACAAAAAACCTGAAAAACACACTAAATACACCCCAAAAAATGACAAAAACATCCCAAAGAGCATGGGGCAACAGCCAGGACATCTGTGAGTGAGGTGGAACGTGAATTTAACTCGATTTAGATGCTTTTCACCACTCGAAAATCTCCGACACAAAAATGAAAACGTAGCTACACGTCTCCGGACCGCGCAAAACACTGCAAAATGCGTACCACTTTACACATCACACTACGACCTATAAGATACACCATTACAAAAGCCGCAAAATGCTCAAGAGACGAGTACCACATTAATAACATTACGACTATACAATGCCGCTTTACACAATAAACCAACGGCTTTACCTCGCGCATGCAGCCTATTTAGAATGCACACTTCAAACATTCATTACACTTTACAAGCAGGGCACTAACACTCAAAATGTATATTCTATGCTGACGCAAAATGCAAACAGATTGTTAGCTCTTCAGCCTATTGCTCGCTGTATATATCAATTATAAATAATTAAACTATATTAGTTTATTGAATAAATCATTAATTATTACTTAACTACATATACATAGAAATAGATATCTCTCTCAGAGGACCAAAAGTACTCAACAGGAGAGGCTCGCAGTGAGCGCCGAAGGTGCTCAGCGCAAGCCTCTCAAGGGCCTCACAGTACAAAACGGTTTCAATTATGTCTCAAACAGCATTCCCATGGCTTCAAATTTTATTGCCCCGTCATTTTTGACGGGCAAGTCGCTAGTTTAAAATAATTCTAACTTCTATATTAATTTTAAGGCACTTCCACATATAAGTTTTAATTATAAGCATTGCAAAAATGAAAAGTTCACATTAAATAAACTTAATTCCAACTGTTTATAAATAAAAATTATATGTGGAAGTGCCTTAAAATTAATATAGAAGTTAAAGTTTATTTTATATTAACTAAATATTACAAGAAGAAATAAAATTAGAATATTTATTGTGACCAGAGGCAGCATACATAGTAAAAACAGAATATATCCATTATTGCAAAAATGAAAAGTTCACATTAAATAAATATAATTCCAACTAACAGATATATTCTATTTTTACTATTTATGTTCCCTCTGGTCACAATAGATATTCTAATTTTATTTCTTCTTGTAATATTTCTTTTGATTATACATAACAGTTTTCACTCTCAGATATATCAGATCCCATCAAGTATCTCTATCGATATTTTAAGAGTAATTTTTATTTTTTCATCTTTTTATATTGGGACTTTGCTGGTTCAAAAGAAGTGTATTTTATACAATATCCTGACATTTCTTATTACAGACTAGCGACTTGCCCGTCAAAAAATGACGGCAATGTGATGTATATGTTTGTGAAGTTGTTTAGTTATTAACATATATTTTTGACACTTGTAAGTATTTTAATATGAACGTGTATTTTTGTAAAATGTTGATGTAATGGTTTTTTAAAATGTAATTAGTATCTGAAGAATTGTTAACTTTAATATAGATTGAATGAATAGGAAAGCAAAAAGTAAAAAGCCTTCTTTAAACGTCGGGAATTTTAACATGAAGTTTAAACTATATGTAAGCAATAACCATCAAAGTATATATTTTTAAACTTGAACTTTATTTTTTATGTAAGTTTAGAAGTTGACAAAACATTGGTATGATTTTGAACATTATAAACAGGAACATAGTGAATACATTTTGTAACCTAATTTTTTATTAAAAGTATTAACATTTGAATGTAAAAACAATTGACATTTAAATTAATCAGTATTAAAATGCAATTTCTATCACAATAATTGTTAACTTGAATATACATTGAATGTAGAGGAAGGCATACAGTAAAACTCTTCTTAAAACGTACGTAATTAAAGTAATTTATTACTGAGCACATAAACTGGCGATAAACATTAATGTAGGTAGTAATCTTAAGATAACAGACAATATTTACATTGTGACTTAAAAGGTGCTTGACCTCTTAACATCCACTTTGTAATCTGTTGAATGAAATAACTTGAAAATATATTTTTAAACTTGTAACATTAGAAACATTAACATAGTGACTTAACATTTTAACATAATTTTGACTAACAATGCAAGGCAAGTATTTTGTGAGGCAAATCATTCATAAACATGACTTCCATTAATTATGACTGAATTAAACAACCAATTGTTATGTATTTTGCAATGCTTTAAAAAAATCTTGGCATCTTTAATTTGTATCCTTCAAAGTTATAGTACTTCATAGTAGACAATGTTTTTAGTAAAAATACGTCCATCTTCTAATAAATCACCTTGACTTTCATTGTTTTCAATGTAAACTTTAATAGCCTGTGGATTTTTGCACTGTGACAACGCAACGTACAATTGACCATGTGCAAAAACTGGTTCTTCCAAGAAAATACCCACAGATTTGAAAGTTTGACCTTGTGATTTATTAATGGTCATGGCAAATGCCATAATAATGGGAAATTGTCTTCTTTGAAGTATAAAAGGGAGACTACTTTCACTTGGTGCTAAATCTATTCTTGGTATGAAAACTCTCTCTCCTTTATGGGTCCCAGTTAAAATTTCAGCATCTATAAAATGGTCCTTTAATTGTTGAACAATTAATCTTGTGCCATTGCATAGGCCTTTTTTGGGGTTCATATTTCGCAGTAACATGATAATTGCACCTTTCTTTAGCTGCAAAATATGTGGTGGCATTCCAGAAGGAGTTAAAGAGTTTATGAATTCAGTCGAAAAGTTAGCCTGACTTTCATTGTCATCAGCAAGTACAGAATCAGCACTGTGATAATTTCTTTGTGGTGCATAAATTTTTTTTAAGATTTCATTATTGAGGATTAATGCATCTTTATTTTTACACGTCAGTATGACTTGGTTGGCAAGCTCGGAATATTCTTCGTTATTTATGCTCCCTTCAAATATAGCCGATATAATAATATCTTGTTGACAAATCATATGAGGTGGGATCTCTACAGTGTCATCAGGTAAATGTAGTATTTTTTCTGTTCTGCCTTCTCCAATTTTAATAAGCCAATCATTGAAATCAGTTTGGCCTTCTGATCTCATATTTTGTTGCAGTTGAAGATGGGTAAAATGTTTCCATACTGTACTTGACTTTATACATGTTTCGATAATGTCAGTTCGATTTCCATGTACAACGACAGGTAATGTTTGTCTGAAATCGCCACCCAACAACATTACCTTTCCACCAAATGGAAAAATATTCTCCATGACTTCACGAAGCAAACGGTCAATACATTGGAGGGCATAGCATGACATCATTGTGGCCTCATCTATTATAATTAATTTACATTTCTTCAATTTCTTTGCTTGTAAGGATGTCATGCGAATATCTGACACAGAATTTTCTAAAATAGGCACTGGCAGTTTAAATCCACTATGAACAGTTCTTCCACCTTCTAATAAAAGTGCAGCAATTCCAGTAGTGGCAAACGCCATTGCTATTTTTCCTTGTGCTCGTACTGAACTCATTAATAAATTGTACAAATATGTTTTTCCTGATCGAAAAGGGCCAACAAGATAGAAATAACGCTCTGTCACCATGTCATCATCTATAGCATTTTTAATGGCATGAAATGCTTGCAATTGTAGTGTATTTAAAGTTGCAAGTCTTTCTTCTGTTCTTTCTGCTTGTAGTTGAATGTCATAGTCTTCAAAGTTAATGTCATCTATAAGACCTGGATCAGGCAAATTAAAACTTGCACAACTTAATCCATGAGTTAAAAAGACTTCTTGGATTTCCATTAACGCTTTTAAGTGTGCAATGGGTTCATTGTATCGTCGCATAAAGTCTTCAGCCATATTACTTTTAAAAGTCTCCCACAAAGCTAATGCATTTGGAGCATTTGAGAAGATACAAATAAAAGCAAATTGTTCTCTCATCTGTCGTGGCATTTGACATTGTGCTGCTTCTTCTAAACATCTTTCCCACTCTGTATCATCAGCGAGTAAGTTTCTATGTCTTGCAGCTAAATGGAAGGATTCATATACAATGTCATTAACAGTTCTTAAGTGTTCAAAACTTTGTGCTCCAGGAACATTTAAAAGTAATATCCGTAAGCAAAAACGTTCCACATCTCTTGGACTGACTGTGTAAATTCTTGGAATAATTTTATTGCCTCTGGTTTTTCTTGGTCTCCATAATCCATTCACAAAAACATAGTGATATGGAATTTCAATATATAAGTATTGTGTTGCTTCAGCATCAGTGGAATTTAATGCAAACCATGCAGTTAGTGTAGAGTGACGATCTTCACTTCGGGCCAATGCATTCATTTCATTTCCAGCATGGAAATAGACTAAATGTCGTTGTGGCAAATGTACTGCTAACCTATATACTGCATGTGATCTATCATGCATTTCAAATTTTAAAAGCCGCCACATAGCTTCTGGCGCACTGACATAGCGAGCATCTACATGAGATGCAAGTTCATCATGTACTAACTCACTACTTTCAGGGTTGTCTGCACTTTTGACGACTACAGTAGCTGCATCGTAACCTTTGTAAATATATTTGTAGACATATTTAATGGATTTGATGGAAGTGCAGGCTTCTACGTTGATGTGGGCGTTGTACTTCATGAGTAAATGTGGATTGAAGGGTACTACATATCTATTGTCCACTTTTTTTCCACGAATAATGGCACTATCTCCTTCTCTTCTTTTATAAAGTGGATATCCATCACAATTGGCATAGGTTTTGTCTCCATAATCTTTTGGAAATTCTTTGGAACATTTATTATTTTCCATACATGGTGATTGTGGATTAAGGTCACCACAGGGTCCATGAATCATGCGATGAGTAACAATCTCATATAGTCTACCATATAGTTCTGGATCTGGTAGTTCAGCAACAATGACTGCATCCACTTTGTCTGAAGTATCTAATTTATCTTTTTCTTGAAGTATTATTAGAAGATGTGCATGTGGAAGGCCTCTTTTTTGAAATTCAATGGTATATACATAAGCAAGACATTTGCCAAATAACTGATTTATAGTGAAGTCACGTATTAATTCATTTAATTTAATCTTAAAAACTCTGGCTACTAAATCTGGTCGATCTGAAGCAGTTTGTCCAAGAAGTAGATTTAGTGTAATTTCTGGCCATTGTGGATTACATGTAAATGTCACAAATAGATCGGGTTTGCCAAATTTTGTCACAATAGCCATAGCATCATTGTATCTTTCTCTCATATTCCGAGGAGATCCTTGAAAGGAAGATGGTAAAATGATAGCTTTGCCAGCTGTCATGTCTCTGCTAGTAGCCACGTCAGCAACATAGTCCATGAGTCCAGAATATTGTTCTACACGGAGTTTATCTTGTTGATATTTGATAAAGTTTAAATTATTTGCCTCAACTTGCAAATATGAATCAATAATCCATTGTTGTGTTAGTTTCCCACCACATAAAATTGGATTAAATACATTGCGAATGGCAATTTGAGCTACTTTAAATTCAAGCATAGAAACATTATTTCGGATTCTGGCTTTAGCATTTGGGTAACTGGGAAGAGTTAATTTTGGTTGCTAACCTGCTTCTCCGTGTGGGAAAAAGATGGGATATGTCATTGGATCTAAATTTGGACTTAAGATACTCATATTAATAAACGGTTGGTCCTCATTTCTAGGATATATTCGAATGTCTCTTTGAAATGGTGGTTCTCCTTCATCATTCTGAAACACCATTGCAACCTCATTTGTTGTTGGCAAGTTATAACGACGTTTATCAGTATGTCTGTCTCTTTTAAGCACCATATTAACCTTCGGCATTGGTAATTGATGTGTTTGTGCATGAAGTAGTTGTTCATTTTCTACTTCTGCCAATTTTTTATAAGCTTTACTGTAGGGATTGTTGTCCATAATGTTATTTAGCTCTATGAAAACAGTGGGTAAGCATTTTTTATTTTCTTCCATCTGCATACGTTGGTCAACAGCTTCCATTGTATCTAGGACATATAGTTGAGCGAATTTTCTTTTATTTCCTTCCTCTGGATGTAAATGGGAAGTGCGATGATAAATTTGTCCTTGGACTTTAAAACAGTAAGGACCATGTCCTGGTACATTAGCAGCTAATGTTGCCCCCATGGATGCAAAGGATATGGCACTATTGTAGGATCTTATGTTTGTCTTAAAATTTTTGTAGTTTGGAAAAGTAGGTTCAGTCATAATATTTTGTAAATAAATTGGAAATTCTTTCCTTTCTGGAAGTTTGAACTTGCCTTTTTGACAACAACTAATAAATTGTCCATCTCTGGGTCTCTCCTGTTTAAAATAATAAGCCTCACAAAACTGACATTGAGTAGTCATGTCCCCACAACTATGAACCTCTACTGGTAAAGACTTGAGTAGAGGACAATTTGCAAAGCATATAGGATTTTGACTTTCATATTCATCAGGGGAAATGTCATATAATGTTTCAACAACAGGTTCTAAATGTTTTGTTTTTTTCGTTGCTTTTCTTGGTATATGTTGTATTGTTTGAGGTAAAATGTCATGTAATGTTTCATGAAACGGTTCTAAATACTTTGTTTTCTTTGTTGCTTTTTTTGGTATCTCTTGTATTTTTTCTGGTAAAATGTCATCTGATGTTTGAGCAACAGGTTGTAAATGCTTTATTTTCTTTGTTGCTTTTTTTGACATATCTTTAATTTCTGCAAGTGACAGTCTTTTGCTTGCAATTCTTTTGCGTTCTTTTTCTCGTCGAATTTCCTTCTTCTCCGGTGTCTGCTGGCTGTCTGCTCTCTGTCGTCGTTCTCTAGCTTTGCGTCTTTTCTTTTCTTGTTTACTCTCGTTATCAGCCATGTTAATCTGTAAAAATAAAATAATGTACCATTAGTTTATTTTGAGATGTTAAGTTGTTTTTCATGACAAATAGTTATCAATAGTGTGTTAACATTTTATACTTAATCAATTTCAATGCGGTCAATTGAATAAAAGTCTAAATAAGGCCATCAGATAATTATTTAAAGAAATTTTTATTTATTAAACATGTATCCAAAAGCAAGTGTTT
The DNA here is from genome assembly GCA_027410445.1 of Discoglossus pictus. Lineage (NCBI taxonomy): Eukaryota > Metazoa > Chordata > Amphibia > Anura > Alytidae > Discoglossus > Discoglossus pictus. The sequence goes on along the minus strand of CM050169.1, from coordinate 204,913,845 downwards.
CAGTAACTAAAAAGGTATTTTCAATAAGATGTTATGTCCTTATTTACAGCACTATTCAATTTGTCAAATGGCAATTAAATTAGGGTTTAGGACTGGAATGTTACAATGACAAATTGTATAGATTCTGTGTTTTTAGACTTTTTTGGACTATGCCAATTTATTTTTTAAGTTTACATTGAAGTTTGTATTTACTGTTAAAGATTATTGGCCCTAAAAGACAAATAAGAGATAGATGATAGATATTACTTTTTATACTGTACCTTGGTTGAAGTTTGATTTCAAGCAAAATTCTTTGTTGGTCCTGTGTTGAAAGCCTTCGTCCGATGGTCTGGTCCTGTGTTGAAAGTCCTCGTCCGATGGTGTAGTCCTCTGTTGAAAGTCCTCGTCCTCTGGTGTGGTCCTCAGTTCCAACTCCTGTTCCGATGTTCTTGACGCAGTATCTGTTATAAAATAAAAATGAAAATGTTATGTTATTTGAATGTCTTTGTATTAATGTAAAAATGGCATTATTTCTGTGTTTTTCTACAATCCTTTTTGGTGCGCCTCAATTTTGGTATGCTTCTGTAGGCTTTTTTCTAAGGCTTATAGGTGGTTAAACATTAAAGAAGAATATTAATTAATTTTTCTCTTTTTTTACTTGTTATACTGTACCTTGGTTGAAGTTTGATTTGAAGCAGAATCTTTGTTGGTCCTGTGTTGAAAGCCTTCGTCTGATGGTCTGGTCCTGTGTTGAAAGTCCTCGTCCAATCGTCGGGTCCTCTGTTGAAAGTCCTCGTCCGATGGTGTAGTCCTCTGTTGAAAGTCCTCGTCCGATGGTGTAGTCCTCTGTTGAAAGTCCTCGTCCAATGGTCTGGTCCTCTGTTGAAAGTCCTCGTACGCTGGTCTGGTCCTCAGTTGAAACTCCTGGTCCGATGTTCTTGACGCAGTATCTGATATAAAATAAAAATGAAAATGTAATTTTATTTGAATGTATTTGTATGAACTAAAAAATGACATTATTTCTTTGTTTTTCAACAATCCCGTATGGTGCCCACCACTTTTGGTATGCTTATTTAGGCCTTTTTCTAAGGCTTATAGATTGTTAAACATAAAATAAGAATCTAAATGTAGTTTGGTATGTGTTTGTGTGTGTTTTTATACAATCCTGTTTGGTGCGCACCACTGTTGGTATGCTTATTTAGGCTTCTTTCTAAGGCTTATAGGTTGTTAAACATAAAATAAGAATGTAAATGTAGTTTGCTATGTGTTTGTGTGAGTTTTCATACAATCCGGTTTGGTGCGCACCACTGTTGGTATGCTTATTAATGTTGTTTTGTAATGCTTATAGGTTGTTAAACATAAAATAAGAATGTAAATGTAGTTTGCTATGTGTTTGTGTGAGTTTTCATACAATCCTGTTTGGTGCACACCACTCTTGGTATGCTTATTAATGTTGTTTTGTAATGCTAATAGGTTGTTAAACATAAAATAAGAATCTAAATGTAGTTTGCTATGTGTTTGTGTGAGTTTTCATACAATCCTGTTTGGTGCGCACCAATGTTGGTATGCTTATTTAGGCTTCTTTCTAAGGCTTATAGGTTGTTAAACATTAAATAAGAATCTAAATGTAGTTTGCTATGTGTTTGTGTGAGTTTTCATACAATCCTGTTTGGTGCACACCACTCTTGGTATGCTTATTAATGTTGTTTTGTAATGCTAATAGGTTTTTAAACATAAAATAAGAATCTAAATGTAGTTTGCTATGTGTTTGTGTGAGTTTTCATACAATCCTGTTTGGTGCGCACCAATGTTGGTATGCTTATTTAGGCTTCTTTCTAAGGCTTATAGGTTGTTAAACATTAAATAAGAATTTAAATGTAGTTTGCTATGTGTTTGTGTGAGTTTTCGTACAATCCTATTTGATGGGCACCACTTTTGTTATACTTATGTAGTGTTTTTTCTAATGGTTATAGGTTGTTAAACAAAAAGAATATGAATTTAGTTTGCTATGTGTTTGTTACAATCCTGTTTTGTGTGTACAAGTTTGTGTGTACCATATGTTGCATCCTTTGGCCCTCATTCAATTGCAGTTTGGCCAATTCAATAGGGTTCTAAATGTGCTTATTTCGAGCCCTATTGAATTGTCCAAAATATCAATTGAATGAGGGCCTTTGGTTGCTGGATTTGTTATATTGTGAGGGCCTCATTGAATTTGGTTTTTCGCAATGGAATTTGGCTCAATATGAGCACAGAGCATCTTTTTTTACAGAAGTTTTTAACTAAAAACTTCTGTTCAAAAATATGCTCTGTGCTTATATAGAGCCCTATTGAAATGGGCAAATCACATTTGAATGAGGCCCTCGCCCATTAAACATATTTAGGTCCTGAATCAATTGCGTTTTGACCAATTGAATAGGGCTCTATATAAGCACATAAAATATTTTTTGACAGAAGTTTTTAGTTAGTGAAGACCTTGATTGTGGTTAGAAGTTCAGTAACTAAAAATGTCTGTCTAAAAAATCTATTATGTGCTTATATAAAGCCCTATTCAATTGGCCAACTCACAATTGAATAAGGCTCATGGTTCGGTTCTTTTTTATACTTAATACTTTACCTTGATTGAAGTGTGGAATGACAGAGGGTCCCCTCCTGCCAATCTTAATCCGCCGGTCTTCTTGTAGTGTCTGTTTGTAAAATAAAGTGAAATAGTGAATTATAGAATTTTTTATTTGTATTTAACAAAGCATGGCCTTTTCAGCATTTAAAGTATTTTTGTATCTTACCTCTTCTTCTTTGTTGGTGTTCTTTAAAAGGGATTGTGCTTCACAATGCACGGTGCAAATTGTTGAGAGACGCTGTTGATGCAGAGTCTGTTTGAATATTAAAAAAAGTAGAAAGATTGAGCTTTAGGTGATCTATTGATCTACTTCTGTAATTATTTTGAATTAACATTATTTTTTGGTGGGGGCTACACACATATGCCACATACATGAAGCACATTTCCATAGTTGAAAGTAATTTTTTTGTGTGCGTGTGACATATCACTATACATGAATCATATTTTAATTGTTAAATTAACCTTATTTGTATTTTTGGCCAACATACATAAATGTGTGTGTGACATGTGACTATAGATGATACACATATATGTGTGTGTCACATATCAGTATACATGACTCATATTTTAATAGTCCCAACTTATTTTTTTCTAATGTAATTTAAATGTAGTTGTTTAATTAGTTTGTTTTAAGATAATTTTGTTGCAGGGGCAATACACATAAATGTGCGTGTCACATGTCACTATACATTATATGCATAAATGTGCGTGTCACATGTCAGTATACATTATACACATAAATGTGCGTGTCACATGTAAGTATACATTATACGCATATATGTGCGTGTCACATGTCAGTATACATAAACCTCTTTTTCTTATTGAATTTTTTTTTTTGATGTCCTGTCTTGATAATAAAATGTAATATATTATTGCTTACCTCTCAGTTGTAATTTGCACAATGTAAAGTAGTAAATTATCTTCTCAAGTTTTAGCAGCAGTTATGTCTGAAGTCACTCTGTTCATCACCTGAGGAGAAATGTATTTTTCTCTGTCAAATAGGCAGTATTTATAAACTTGTAGAACATTCTGGAAAGTTAGACCGTTAGAACGCAATACGCATGCGCTATTTGCGTTCCAGCTTCCAATTTGCGTTCCATCCGCCATTTTGTGCGTAGTAGTGGTTAAAATGGTGTTTAATATGAGTGTGATCCGTTCCGCATAGTATGTGTTTCATTATTGCGAGTAAGTGTAGTGTAGTTACGTCTGGAGCCTCGTTTTCGTTTTGTTCGGCGGCCATTTTTTCTCTCGCTTAGCCGATTTTCGGCCGTTTAAACTCTTTGTTTTGGACTTAAATGGATGTGTAAATGAACTTTTGGAGGTGCCGGATGCCCCCCGTGCTGTAAGTAAGCTTTTTATGTGTTTGTTGTGTTTATTTCTTCTGTTTGTGATGTTTTGATGCGCGGCGGTTGGAATGGGTCTTTCGCAGCCGTATTTTTTTTCCGATGCGGCCGTATTTAGTTGCGATGTTGCCGTATTTTTTTGCGATATACGCAGTTAGCTTTTACGTGTACGACGCAGTGTATTTGTTTCTAAGTTGTGCGTATGTGTGTTAAGAGCGTGTGAAGGGCCTTTTTTACTGTTTTTTTGTTAAGTCTTGCGTCTGGGTGTCTGGGTGTAAGCGGGTGTGAGGCGACTTTGAGTTTTTTTTTGTTATGAAGTTGTGTGTGTGTGTATGTGTGTGTTAACACAGCCAATGTTGGGATGCTCCCACCACCGCAAATGCGGACCCTCGCTTCGCGAGGATCCGCATTTGCGGGGACGTTGTTGGGTTTTTGTTGGCTGGGCGGTTGGGTTTATTCTGTTAAAAAGTTGTGTGTGTGTATGTGTGTGTTAACACAGCCGACGTTGAGCCTCCACCACCGCAAATGCGGGCCCTCGCTTCGCGAGGACCCGCATTTGCGGGGAACTGCGTCCCTCGCTTCGCGAGGGACGCAGTTCTTGCTGGCTCGCTATGCGAGCCCGCAAGCGTGAGCAACGACTCGTACGCTCACAACTATATATGTGATATTTATAAGAGATATAGGTCCTGTTATTTTTTGTTTCTGGCAAAACAATCTATGTTTCTAACACTGTTGAACAAAATTGAATGCCATCTAAAACATAATAATAAAGAGTAAAACTTCAGAATAATATTATTGAAATGCATATTTTTTATTTTTACCTCTTTCAAAAGTAATATTACCTTTTCATTTTTAATGGCAAGAAGCTTAAAGAGCTGGACTTGTTTTCACCATATTTCAGTTAATATTTTATCTGCCTTATTAGCTTCTTCATAAAATACTTTATTGGACCATTGCATATTTGATTATCTATAATTTAATTGTTAATTCCTTCATTTTTAAGTTTGAATATTTTTATTAGTGTTATGTTTTTTAAATAAGTACATATTTATATATATATATATGTATGTGTATGTCTTTGACTAATAAATAGCCTATTGACTCTACCTACTCTGCACAAACAATAATAATGAGTTGTTCAGACACCAATCTTGAGTAGACATTTTATTTCAGCATGCAAATATATAATATATAATGTTCCAAAACAAGTACAAATGTAAAGAAATTGACGATTCAGATTCAAATGCTTAGCATATATATATATATATATATATATATATATATATATATATATATTTATACATTTTAGAGAATGGATCAAGAAATGCTATTAACTAGATCACATGTCTATATGTATGGTCTGTGCTAGCTTAATAACAAGATGCACTAAGACAATTTTTTATACACATACAGTACATATGATTTCCATTCTTGCACATAAGGGGAGTTTACACTTTCAGTCCGCACTCTGTATTTCATCATCAGGCAGGATAACAAGCTTTTTAATGAGTATCAAGGCATTTATGTGGATATTCTTGTTATTATAATATTTTATGAGAAATGGCCTCCATATGCTGTAGAGAATAGATGGGAACTGCTCAAAGAGAGGAAAGTATAATTAGAAAACAAAAAGACTGATCAAAAAGAAACAGACTGATCCAGAAGTTAAATTGTTGTAAAAGAGGGTCATATAGAAGAAAATGCTTAGAGGGAAAATTGATTGCTCAGAAGTGATTGTAGAAAAATTGAGTCCATTGTAGAAAAACTGAGTCCATGAAATATGAGGTAAGAGCATGTTACTTGGTAGGTTACAGGGAGAATAAAAGTGTGGAGAAAATAAAAACATTGGAGTGTAGAGAGTGTAACATTAGTAAAGAATAAGAAAGAGGTGAGGAGTGCAGTTATTACCGGAATATGATGGCGCTCTCTGATTCCTGTGCGCATGGCGAGCACAGTCCCTCCCAGGAATGGCAGAAAGCAGCACTCTCCATAATCTGAAGCCACTCTACAAGCCAGGATACAGGGAATAAAGGTTCCACATAGACCTGCAGGAGACAAGATTGCTCTGATGAGTACAGTGCCTTGCAAAAGTATTCACCCCTTGACTTTTTACCTATTTTGTTACATTACAGCCTTAAGTTCAATGTTGTGTTAATCTGAATTTTATGTGATGGATCAGAACACAATAGTCTAAGTTGGTGAAATGAAATGAGAAAAATATTTTTTAGAAAAAGAAAACAGAAAATTGGCATGTGCGTATGTATTCACCCCCTTTGTTACGAAGCCCATAAAAAGCTCTGGTTCAACCAATTACCTTCAGAAGTCGCATTAGTGAAATGATGTCCAGATGTGTGCAATCTAAGTGTCACATGATCTGTCATTACATATACACACCTTTTTTTAAAGGCCCCAGAGGCTGCAACACCTAAGCAAGAGGCACCACTAACCAAACACTGCCATGAAGACCAAGGAACTCTCCAAACAAGTAAGGGACAATGTTGTTGAGATGTACAAGTCAGCGTTAGCTTATAAAAAAATATCCAAATCTTTGATGATCCCCAGGAGCACCATGAAATCTATCATAACCAAATGGAAAGAACATGGCACAACAGCAAACCTGCCAAGAGACGGCAGCCCACCAAAACTCACGGACCAGGCAAGGAGGGCATTAATCAGAGAGGAAGCACAGATACTTAAGGTAACCCTGGAGGAGCTGCAGAGTTCCACAGCAGCGACTGGAGTATCTGTACATAGGACGACAATAAGCCGTCCGCTCCATAGACTTGGGCTTTATGGCAGAGTGGCCAGAAGAAAGCCATTACTTTCAGCAAAAAACAAAATGGCACGTTTTGAGTTTGCGAAAAGGCACGTGGGAGACTCCCAAAATGTATGTAGGAAGGTGTTCTGGTCTGATGAGACTAAAATGTAACTTTTCCGCCATCAAAGAAAACGCTATGTATGGCTCAAACCCAACACATCACATCACCCAAAGAACACCATCCCAGTGAAACATGGTGGTAACAGCATCATGCTGTGGGGATGTTTTTCAGCAGCAGGCGGGACTGGGAAACTGGTCAGAGTTGTATTATTATTATTATTATTATCTTTATTTATATCGCGCCAACATATTCCGTAGCGCTGTACAGGGGTTTCGTACATGGCGAAAAACAAACTTAACAGCTTATAAAGAATGGAGGGGCCTGTTTTTGAGCATATAATCAAATGTACATAGTGCTTGTTTCCAAGACACAGACACACAATTGAAAACTCGCAAACTTACAATCTAAGGGTTTAGGTGCGATACAAGAGGGTGACAAATACAAAATGGCAACGTGAATGCAATTTGTTTAGTCAATTGGAGGGGTCTGTGTGTTGTACTGTAGATTGTGGGTAAGAGTGTTATTAAGCTGTGGAGTGTGCAGTTGTAATTATAAAGGCTGAAGGTGAAAAGATTTTTTAAACAGGTGTGTTTTTAGTAATTTTTTTAAGGTTTTGAGGCAGGAAGATAATCTAATGGAGCGAGGCAAGAAGTTCCAAATAGTAGGGGCAGCACGAGAAAAGTCTTGAAGACAGGAGTGAGAGGAGGTGATGAGAGAGGAGGAAAGAAGAAGGTAGTTAGCAGAACGAAGGGGGCAGTTGGGAGTGTATTTTGAAACAAGAGCAGAGATATAAGGGGGTGCACTGTTGTTGAGGGCTTATATGTTAGGGTCATGATTTTAAATGTGATTCGGGAAGCTATGGGAAGCCAGTGGAGTGATTGACAGAGAGGAGCTGCAGACACTGATCGTTTGGTATTGAAGAAGAGTCTAGCGGAGGCGTTCATTATGGATTGGAGGGGAGACAGACGAGAGATGGGTAGACCAGCAAGGAGTGAATTGCAGTAGTCGAGTCGAGATATGATGAGAGAGTGTATTAGAATTTTAGCTGTGTTTTGTGTAAGATAATGACAAATTTTGGAGATGTTTTTTAGGTGAAACTGACAAGATTTTGTTATCGATTGGATGTTCGATATTGTGTATCCATGTATATATGTTATATGTATATTGTATATGTATTATGAATAAACATGTATAGGGTATGTGTCTATAGAAGATTTCCAATAGTGTAATATTTGGGGAAATTGTTAGTTTTACACTTGAAAGAAGATTGAGTCTGGACGTCAGAACATTCTGGGTCCCAGAGTGTTCTTATCCTTTGCTGTTGTTTACTCATTCAGTCCATCTCTCTGTGACCCTATGGCACAACTGTCAGCAAGAGCCCCTAGGAGCTCCATCAAGCTCATGTTCATTGCTTCCATTACCTCATCTAACCATCTCTGCCGCCCCTTCTTTGTGTGCCTTAAATCCCTTTTTACCCTAGTAGTAACACCTATGCACAAGGCCAGATTAGTATATCCCAGTGTTACTGTGTGTCACCATATGCTATTAGCATGTTTCTTTGACAATTTGAGCCACAATGTCAGCCAGCTTGTCTCCCATGTTTCATAGGAATGTGCCCTGTGTAAAAGGTATTGTTCCTATATTAGAGATCAAATTACACATTGTGTCCCCACATCAAAACTATGTTACTTACAGATGCCCATGTCTTCACAGCAATCCGTTACTTCAGAGTTCCATTGGCTAGAACTGCTGGTGGAGTATGCCTGAGCTCCCTGAGGCTGTGAGCTGATGGGATCAGACATTGTTATCTACAAAAACAGGAAAAAGAAATACATGAAACAGGTTCCAATAAATTTGCCACATGATTTAATGCCCCCAAGATCACAAGAATCAATGGCCAAGGTACAGCAATGAAACAAGCGTCCAATTGCAGAACAAACTAAAGTTCCCAGCACACACAAGTATTTGCTGAAGCAGTTTAGCCTTACTGGAATAATATTATCCTTTGTCCACACTATTGCTATTATATAGGATTGGGGGGGGGGGAGCTAGGAATGAGATACTGATTTAGTCCTTAAGGCTTCTGCTGCCTAATATCAAAAGCTTTGGGAGGTACAGCTTACAGAGGGATGGTGGTGTCCCATCTGTGAGCCTTTACAATGAGTTCCAGCTCATCTACAACTCTACACTGGAACTAATGTTTTTTCTGTGTGTGAAGTTCACTGACAAAACAGGTTGTCCCTTAACATCATTTATTCCCCAAAATTACTGCACATTTTAGGGTTATCCTATTAAATCTATCCAATTTCCCTTGCCTTTATCTATATTGTCCCACTGGTAGGGGTACACCCAACACTTGCACGCCTGACAAAAACATACTGTTCTTTTCAATCTGTGTGCTTTTTAATACATTAAAACATATAAAACATTTTATAAATCAATGAATATAAGTCTTGCCTGAACCTCTTATTTACCTACTGTATATATAAGCATATAGTACATGCTTTGCATTTGTTTGTGTCTATAGTATTAGGGTATATATAATATGAAAATGTATAGAGTAAAAAATAGCCTGTTGTTCCTTTGAATGTTAAATATACCTAATTATGAGACTATACAAAGTTAAATTTTAAGCTCATATTGGGTGCACTTTAGGTTTATGGGGCAATATAATAAGGAAGTGGCGTACTAATCTTCTCAGGGGCCACACAGTTGTTCCCTGAGCCTCTGATTCTCCAATTAGAAACACCCATTACTGACTCAGCAAAGCAATTCATTGACCCTGTAAAGTAAATATGGGCCAATGTATCTTTTTAATGTCTATTCAAAGACTATCACTGCATTAGCAGGCAGAGGTGCGATAAAATCTGTTGTCTGTTATAACAGATATACAGTCTCAACAACTTAAAGACAAAAGACACACATAGGGTTCAGTAAACTGCAAGGTAGCAGTTACACACTCCTGTTTTCCCTAAAATAAGGCCCCTCTGGCAGTGAGGAAGCAGGACGAGTATTAAGAAGAACTTTTTATCACCTGTTAAATAACCAAGGAGACAATTTTCCAACTTCACCCAGTGACAGCAAATGCAAGTACAACCCATTCCTGATTGAGATTGCTTTGTGAGAGAGGGTAGGAATAGAAATGATGCTCAATAGAACAGGGGACCACATGGGCTATTTTAGGCTGAAGGTGTGATTGACCCATAGTAGGATGCAAAATACAAGGAGAGATGGCTGTCAGTCACTGAGTGACAAGGTGAAATAACTATATAAAATAAGGGAAAAAGGTGTTTAGTAAAATTAGATCCCAAGGAGAAACGAATCTGGACTTTGAGAGTCACAAAAACCCAATGGCGTATTCAACACACATAAGAAATTACATTCTTTAATAATAGTCAATAATATTCTGACTAGAATACTTTATGAGGATTATAACAAAGCTATTGTTAGCGGTGTTTATAGGGAAACAAAGAATTATATTTCTAGTTTTAGGACATCTAAGAACCTATATTGGGCAAGATTTTTTCTTTGAATATATCTTTCCATGGAGAATTGTAATGGTTACTCCAATGGTTTCACACAACAATTCCCACCCTTCTCTCAAAGTCATGAAGAAGGAAATTGAATGGTTTACAAAATTACACTTTGTCCCGTAATTGTTTTGTTTGCTCTATTTATTATAATTTATTGACTAGTTTAGTGCCTCTGAGTTTACGTTTTGAGACATTAAAAGGCAGAACATGTGGCGTCATATATCCTATGGTCAAAAGTAGCATTTTAAATACTCTTGAAATGTAGTTGACATACAGAATTTAAATGTTTTGTAAGTTTAATGCACACAATTGTTAACTATGAGAGATGTGTGATATAACTGCAGACACAAAATGTGTTAAATTCACCCTTATCCATCATTTACAGCTTTATTTCTCTGCCCCCAATCTCTTCAACAATATTAAAACAATATTAGTTGAACAGGAGAATGATTGATTAAATGCAAATCTATTCTGTGCCATAATTTCAATCTCTGTTGATGATTTGACATTACCATATGTGAACATTTTAGATATTTCACAAACATTTGCAAGGTACAAATAATTTGCCCATCTCTCCTATTGAATTAAGGTAATCTGAATGGTAATCTTACTGTTAGTAATAGGTTAATTTAAATATTTTGCATTTAAAAAGAAGGTTTGGAAGGATCTTGGACCATTTTAATTGCTAGTGTTTCTTGTGATACAACAGTGAACGTGTTAGAATCTGTAGTTCGGTGTGGTAGAAAGTTGATGTTCAGTTTAGCTGGTAAACCTTAACAGCCCTATTAAATTAGAGCTATGAGTTAAAATGTAGCTCATAACTCTGATTTTACGCGTTACGGGTATTAAATTAGCCCTATAATGTTGCTCGCAGTATACTTTGCCTGTTAACAGGACGGCCGAGAATAGGCTACGTGCTGAGCAACGTTGAACTTTGCGCACGTAAATCCTTTGATCTGACGAGCCCGTAACTGCTACTTGTTCAATGCAGCTATTAAATTGCAACGTGGTCACTCACGAGCAAGCATGGAACACGCAAATGGAGCCCAAAGGCCAACGTGTGCTCCAGAGCATTCGCAAGGTTAAAGTACAATACGTATAACTTATTAATCAAATAAAAACACACTTCTGTACTTTTATTAACAGGGAAAGTGATGTTAGGTCTTAGAATTAATAGTACAACATTCCCAAGCCCGCAAATCGGCCCCGAAAAATACTTCATTTCATGTTCATATTTTGTGTTTTATCGATCCCTGCAATCAATGTGTTACGACATATACTGTAACTCGCATGTAATAGAATATCATATTTATTGCTTTATTAATATTGCATTATCTCTAGCCCATGGGTCCAATCGCAAAATGGATTTGAAGCACGTAGCACTTCGAAATCTACCCTCCCCTTTTTCAATGACGTAACGCTTACGATATCTTTTTCCATTGGCTCCATCTGAACCCGTAAATACATGGTTGCTTAATTGTTTGTGTTCGAGCACACAACCCAGATGGCCGAGAACTGGTTTACGAGATAGCTTCTCTCTCTCGTAGCTCCCAGCCCATTCTAATTTAATAGCAATATAAAACGGCCAAATTTGAAGCTCGCAGCCCTTACGTGCTACACGTTGGACATACGAGGCTGGAATTTATAATGGCCCTATGTTAAGATGATGTTACGATGTGCATAATATTGGGACTGATGTGGATACAATATAAAGACTTTCCGTAATATTGGGACTAATGTGGATACAATGGGAGAATTTTAAACAGTGTTTTCAGAATATTGCTTCTGACATGTCCATACCATCTTTTTGGTTTGTGACACCATAATATTGGTCATATCATATCTGAACTCTGATGGTATGGTTGCCCAATACGAATATTTGTTTGAGATTTCATCTTTGACGGTAAAGTTGTGTTGCAAATGTGTCAGATTCCACATAATATAGATTCATTAGGTTTAATCTGACCCATAGCTGCTAAAAAATCTGTACTGTATCTGAGTGTAGGTAAACACTTCATTAGAAAGAATGATGCACATGTTAGAAAGGCAAATATGCTACTTTTTCTGCTAAACACGGTGCAGTTATTTTGCCCCAAGATGGGTCCACATCATCCATGTAAAAAAAAAATTGGCAAAACTAAGGCTTTTTTAAAGTAATGGATCATTTTACACCAGGACTGTTTGACCTTTTACCATGTTTTCTGTTAAATTGCAGAAAATACAGTCATTCTGTTTAGCAAAGCATGCAATTTGTGTAATGACAATGCTGTAGTTTCCTAATATGAACAAATAAGAATTTTCTGTCTTGAAAAATTCATAATGAAAACTGGAATCGATTAAGTTTAAAAAAAAAAAAACACAAAAGGAATGATGAGAGGGATTTGTAAGGTGTGGGAGTTCCAATGGTAGTAATAAGAAATGGAATCCACACAAATCTGAGAAACCCAAGAGTGGATGAACATCAATTCCAAGGAGGGAAGTGACTCTCGGGAACACTGAAAAGAATGGCATATCCCATCTGTACGAGATCCAGTGCACAGGGTGACAGCTTTGAGATACTGCTAGACTTGGATTAAGTAACAGATGGATGCAATATCAGTAACAACTAACATGTAGCTTGTGTAGCAGTGGGCATTAAATATCCACTGAGATCTTCATTTACCCCCAAATGCTTGAATTATAAACTCTGCATGCAAAGGGAATCAGAAATAAGAATATATAGAGGAAAAGGTTGAATATTTTTCTTCTCAATCAGTCAGATAATGATTCCCATCAGATGATTACAGATACACAGAAGACATATAGCCAGTGGCTAGGGGAGCAGTCACTTACTTGTTGCAGAGATGTCTCAAGATGCTGTGTGTGAGATTGTTTTGGATAGGTATTTATAAGGAAGCAGGTAGCTATTTATCTGGGAGGATACATAAGACATATGTGGCATTAGCTGCCAGCTCCACACCCCCACTCCCTGTTGTCACCTCCACCCTTTATTCCCCCCTTTCTCTGTGTAAATTAGCTACACTAATTATAGCAGTAGTCGGTTTCAAGATCCAAAATATTGCACTCACTATAGTTACTAAGTTTATGGCCCCTACATAAATCTGTCTTTAGCAAAAATACCGTGGGAGCACTATATATATATATATATATATATATATATATATATATATATATATATATATATATATATATATATATATATATATAGGAGCAGAATAGCCTACAGTCACTTAGTGTATTTACTATTCTTTATAACTCATTCTAATAAATCAGTATAAACAAGGAATCAAAATGAAAAAGAAAATATACAAATTTCCTTTGTGCCACATGATGCTGGTTTTTGAAGTGCTGACTAATGAAGCCAGAAGATTTTAAGAACCAAAGAAAAAGATTCATTAAGATCAGATTATTCTCACTAAAAAGAAAAAAAACAACAGCACTCCCTACTCTGTTTTATGGATATACTAGCGAATTGGCCATCAAAAAATGACGGCAATGAAATTGTAAGGTAGCTAATGCTGTTTGGTGTGTACTACTGAAATATATAATACATTAATAAATGAATACACTTTACCTATTTTGAAGCATTGTGTTGAAGAGCTGCAATCTGTTTTGATGTTGCTGCAGCATTAGTGGTGTGGAGCTGCTGTGTAAGCGTGCTGAATGTGTGCAGTGTAATACTGTACGTGCATGAGACCAAACCGCTAGCGTAGTCGTTTACTTCCGCATTGGCGTAAAATGGTGGGTAATGTGTGGTATGCGTCTTAGCGGAATATCCGTAGGTCTTTTGTGGTGTTTCAGAGTTTCTTGTGGTGTTTTGCGTGTTTAGAATGCTGTAGCCTCATTTTCGTTTGGTTCGGCGGCCATTTTTTCTGTCGCTTAGCGAATTTTTTAGTGTCTAAACTCTTTTATTTTGAGTTAAATGAAGGTGTAAGTTGCTTTTTTGAGGATGCTCCCTCTTGCTGTAGGTAAGCTTTTTATGTATGTGCTGTGTGTATTTATTGTGTTTAGAATTTTGTAATGTTTGCGAGTTGCATCCGATTGTTGCAAGGTCGTAATGTGTGGTAACGTGTCTCCTTTGTTGTTTGCGTTGCAAAATAAAGTTTGTAAGGGTCGTAGTTGGTGTGTCCTGTTGTTTGCGTGGTTGCGGTTGTTGTGTGGTTGTTTGCGTTTGAACGTAATTTTTTGCGCCTTTGACGCTCCATACCAGCAACTGAGGCCCTCGCCCGCTCATAGGTATTTTTTTCTTCCTGGCAAATGTACATTTATTTTTTGATTCAGTTAAATTATTTTTAGCACCCATCCTTCTGACTAACATTTCACATACCCTGTTTTAAAAAAAACTGGGAGTTGACTTTCGATTTCTTAAAAGTCTTTCTCTTCCTTTAATATTAATAGCGACTTGCCTGTCAAAAATGACGGGGCAATAAAATTTGAAGCCATGGGAAAGCTGTTTGAGACATAATTGAAACCGCTTTGTACTGTGAGGACCTTCGGTGCTTATTGCGAGGCTTGCGTTGAGCACCTTCGGCTCGCAGCGATGAGCGTTAACGGCTCGCCTCGCCCATCGCCTAAGTCGTACGCACCTTGCAAAGCATGACGACTTCTCGCAGTTTGACAACTATTATATGTGATGATAATCATATATTTATTCATATTAATGTGAACATATTAATGTGAACAGACGACTCCTGTTCTATAGAGCTTAACGTATATGTTTGGAACATAATACATAGGGAGGTAACATGTTTTGGTCTGTACATAGTAAGTTTGCCCCTGGAGACAGAATAGGAGGAGGGGGCATTTGACTGGGCTATGTGCTGGGGGAGTGTACTTAGGTGGTGTCAGGGTGGAGTAAGGGAGGTGATAAATAGGGGAGGTTTCCCACCATTTTAGTCAGTGCAGCGGAGTAATCAGTTTGGTTCAGGAGGTTGAAGCAAGAATGGAAAGCAGGCAGCTGGGAGGACAGAGAAAAAAAGAATGGAGGCGCTGCAGGTGGAGCAAGAGCAGATGGTGGTTAACAGAGGCACGTTGCTGGAAGAGGAGGAGTCACAAGCAGGCTCAGAAAGAGAATTCAGAGAAGATGTCAGGCACCTGGAGTTGGGGAATGGTGACAGTGAGGAGGATTCGTTGGGCCAGGAGAGTGGGAGGTGTGGCAGTGTCTGTCCTGCTTATTGTGACCCAGGGGAAGACATATCTGGCAGGAGCCTGGTACAACCAAGGTCTGGTCTATCGGAAGGGGCAGCAGAGTCGTCTGTCTGAAGACTACTATGACAGTTGACAGAAAGGAGATCCCCAGGCTCGTCTCAGCAGAGGTTAGTAACGCCGGTCTCCAGGAGGCATGAGAGGAGTCTGCAAGATGAAAGAGTGAGAGGAGGTGGTAAGGAGCAACGAGAAACCTATGCTTGTGATCACCGCTGAGAAGGTGGTACAGATATGGTCGGCCTGAATCAGCGGGACGCAGGAACAGACATATGCCCTCACCTCATCGGAGGTCGAGGTCAAGGCAGAGGTCGCTGAAGAGGCATAGAGATGAGGGTGAGCACAAACTAAGGCTAGGTGGAGAAAGAGCATCTTTTCATTATAGGGAAGAGAGGCCAGGAGGGTACATACAGCAGATGACAGATCGAGACGAATAACTTCTATGATCAGGAGTAAGCAACTTCCACCCTCAGACTCAGGGAGGAAAGCCGAGATAGCGTCGACACCCTCAGGTGAGGCGCCAGGGAGGCACGTGGGTGAGTCTACTGTACACACACGTACCGAGCACACCACACAACATAATGTTCAGGATTTTATATCAGAGTTAAAATGTTTACTTTCTGACTTTGAGGGTACAAGGATTTTAGGCCCTGGGGTGGCATGGGTGGGGGAAAGCACCCAGAGCTTAGGTCAGGCTGGGGCCCCTAATGACGAGGTAAGGGTTTTACTGAGGTGGCAGTCCAGGGAGTGGTGGAAGCAGGGTCTCCCGTTAGACAGGTTTTAGAGGCTGAGGTAAATATTAAAGTGGCAGACAAGGCAATGAAAAAATCTGTGCTTTGCTCCATAGGCCCCATAGGGGAGCATGTTTCGAAGGAAATTAGGGAAAAAATTGGAAAAGAGAGTTCACTGAAATATTCTCTTTACTGCCATGGGATAACTGCATATAAATTAAACATGATGAAAAGAAGGAGGATGCTAAAAAGGAGGAGGATGAGCTCAAGCGTAGGTATAGAAAAATTCCTAACATTTTTGCAGATTGGTTGCAGGCCTATGTAATTTTCGCCAGCATTGTAGGGGAGAAAAATTGGGAGTATTGCTCTGCTTTATTTTGTTACTTGGACGAGATTGAGGAGATTCATCATACATATGGGGGTTTAGCATGGTGGGAATACGATGAGAAGTTCAGGCAAAAAATGTTGGTTTCTCCAAATATGCAATGGAACGACAGTGACATGGGTAATTGGCAAAAAATTGTCACTCCATTAAGACCTATGGTAGTTTCAGGGGGGAAGACAAAAAAAGTTATTTTTTGATGAAACTACTCTGTATACTGAGATATTCCTTCGGAGGAAGCATGGTGACTGGAAACACGCGCATCAAGTCAGGTGATTTCATGCCTGTCGCTCTCAGGTGACGTCAGAGTGAACAGCACAGAGAAAGGACAGTGGTCTGTACTCATAGAACGAATGGATACAGGAAAGTTATAAATATTTGCTTATATTATTAAAGATACAATTTTCCTTATATCAATACTCATGGCAAGTTAAGAATTTTATAAAGAACAGAATGTATATGTTTTTGCATATTCAATGTTGATGTTATATAGATAGCGATATATACAGCTATCACTGGTACTTATCTACAGCATTTATGTATTGATATAAGCTGAAGTTATAATATTCTTTCAACTTACTGTAGAATTTGTTGCACATAAAATATATTCATAAATAGATATAGAATATATTTTTTGTTTTATTTTTGTTTGTTTTTGTTCACCTTTTGTTTGGAGGTCAGTGTACTCACGTCCCTCATTTTTTTCTGTTTATAGTCCCTAGGGGGTAAATGGCAGATCCCCATTCGCCACAACCAGTTCTACTACATTTAGTATTGTTATAGGGATCTCAGATTTTTGGTTTATTAGAATGTTGTGTTGTTGGCAATTAGCACTTTAATTTATCAACAATTATTCAGCACTTTATATTTGCACAATCTTTTTTGGTGAATATTTGCGCATATGTTGGATAGTATTTATATTATACTAGCGACTTGCCCGTCAAAAAGACGGGGTAATAAAATTGTAAGGCAGGTAATGCTGTTTGCCACAGACAGTAAGCGTTTTGGTCTTCTGCCATCCTTCGGCACTCATTGCTAGACTCTCGGTTGGTGTATTTTTTGTTATCAGAGGCGCTTTTGTGCTCATTGTAAGGTCCGCACTGATCTCCTTTTTGCGCTTATTGCAAGCCTCTCCCTTGGTGTAAGTACTTTGTGTCCTATGAGCACCGGTGGCGCTCCTTGTGAGGCGCGCGTTGAAGGTCTTTGTCGTTTATTGCGATACTGTGTTTTTTTTCTTTTTTTCTTCTGTATATGTATTTTTTTATGATAATTAATGAATTAATGAAATCATAAATGAATATACTTTACCTATTTGTAATTAATATAGGCAGCAGGCAATGTGCTGAAGAGCTGACAATCTGTTTTGATGTTCCTACAGCATCCAATGTAGATTTGCACTGTTGTTGAGCTGAGGTGTAAGTGTCAGCAATGTGTGCAGTGTGTATTGTAAATAGGCTGCGTGTGCGAGGGGAAACCGTTTGTGTAGCTGTATACTTCGCATTGTGTAAGTTAGTGTTGTAAAAAGCGATTGTGCATGTGGTACGCTGGTGTGGATGATTTTGCGTCCTTGCTAATGGTGTATTTTGTACCTCCTGCTAATTTTTGTAAAAGTCGTATGTGGTTGGCAGTGTTTTGCTTGTTTAGGGGTCGTGTAGCTTTGTTTTTGTGTTTTTCGCATACATTTTTTCTCTCAGGGGATTTTCAAGTGTCTAAACTCTGTAAATTGGACTTAAATTTGCGTACAACCTGAATCCTAGACGTCCTGGCTGTCCCCCCTTGCTGTGTGTAATTTATTTTTATTTTTTGTGTGCATTTTCTTTTTTTTTTTATGTTTTTCGCTGTGCGGTGTTTGGCCGGTAAGTTCGTATTTTTGCAAGTTCGTATATTTTTTTTCTAAGTCCAGCGGCTCTAATTTTTATGTGTAAGTCCGTATTTAGTCATTGTGTGTTATAGTTTTTGTTTCAAAGTCCAGCTTCTGTAGCTGTTTGTAACCGCTTGTGAAGCGCCGTAGAGCCTCCACCTCTGCAAATGCGTCCCCTCGCTCGCTTTTGCAGCCCCCGAACTGCGTCCTTCGCCTCGCGTGACAAAGTTTCATAGTTTGACAACTATTATATGTGATTATTATAAGTATGGTATATTTATTGTTTATTTATATTACTGTATAATAAGTACCATTGATATTTTAACACTGTATATTTACATTGTGTATTTGATAAGTAATGTATCAACATTTTTTACGTTTTTCCATTTGAGCGTGACAGCCTATTTTATTTTTCCGTATTTGATTATAAATATTTTTTTGTTTTATTGTATTTTATATTAAGTAATAAAAGTTATATTTTAAACTCAATAGTCTGGGTCTAGATTAGACTTCTTTACGTTAAATAATTTTTTGAGATAAAATTAGATGGCTTTAATGGGTGTCTGTTTCTGTCTCTATTTCTTATCACATATATAGTTGTGAGCATGCGAGCCCGCTCGAGCCGTTGCTCACGCTTGCGGGCTCGCGAACCGAGGGCCGCAGTTGCTGGCAAGGAGCGCCTATCCCTATGTGTGTCCCTGTATAGGTGGATCCCATCCCTAAGCGTGTCCCATCCCATCCCTGAATGTGTGCCCCTCTCTTAGGTGGATCCCATTCCTATGTGTGTGTCCCTGTGTCACTAGAGATAAATCTCACCCCATGTGTGTCCCTATGCCTCAATCTCCTCCATATTCCTTTCCACACAGACCGCAGCCATCACTAGAGAGGTTACTGTGGTGCAGCTGGTGGGCGTGTCCCGGGGCGTAAACTCACCGTTGATAAATAAGCAGCACATCATCTCCTCAGATAAGAGCCGCAGCTGAAGGGGCGTGTCCAAGCAACACAACCCGCCCAATCAGCCGTCCATCTCTGTCATGTCATTGGAGCTGTAGATCTATCACCACCTTGAATGGGCGTGTTTATGACATCAGTTCCGGCTGCGCTCCAGTTCGGGCAGCAGGTGGCTGTATCCCCATCAGATTAGTGTTTACCACCGAGGAGTGCGGAGCTTAGCAATGGGTGATAGTGATGGTGGCAGGTGTGATAGTGCCCAGCCTGGCCGGGTACATCGAGATGAGTCTGCATTAACCCTCTTTATCTGTGCTTTATAAAAATGTCATTTACCTCATCTTATCTAATGTGTTAATTACCATGACCTCTACATGTTAATTCTGTGTGTATCAGTATCTGATGGAGTGATATGGTAGATCAGGCACCTTCTGCAGTGCATTATGGGTATTATACCCTCCCCTGGGGCTGCAGACCTTGCCCTCCTCTGCCTTTTGGGCAGTACATTTCTCATGCTTTTTATTAACACATTTAGTATCCTTATTACGAATATTTGTCTTTTTTAACCAAATCAAAAATAATTTTGTTTACCATATTCATTTAATATTACACCATAAGTATAAAGTCTGTATATATGTAACCCTTTATTTTGCTAAGGAAAGTATTACACCCCTTATCACTGTCAGATCAGCTAGGAATAGACCTTGATTGGAAAGGGTTAATGGCACCCTGTTTCAGGCTAGGAATAGACCTGGATTATAAAGGGTTAATGGCGCCCTGTATCAGGCTAGGATTAGACCTGGATTGGAAAGGGTTAAGGGCACCCTGTATCAGGCTAGGATTAGACCTGGATTGGAAAGGGTTAATGGCACCCTGTATCAGGCTAGGATTAGACCTGGATTGGAAAGGGTTAATGGCACCCTGTATCAGGCTAGGAATAGACCTGGATTGGAAAGGGTTAATGGCACCCTGTATCAGGCTAGGATTAGACCTGGATTGGAAAGGGTTAATGGCACCCTGTATCAGGCTAGGAATAGACCTGGATTGGAAAGGGTTAATGGCACCCTGTATCAGGCTAGGAATAGACCTGGATTGGAAAGGGTTAATGGCACCCTGTATCAGGCTAGGATTAGACCTGGATTGGAAAAATAGACCTGGATTGCAAAGTGAGGGCCGCAGTTGCTGGCAAGGAGCGCCTGCGGCGCTCCTTGCCAGCAACTGCGACCCTCGCTAACTTTATGTCGCAACGCAAACAACATACGAGACACGTTAACGCCAATTAAAAATCGGCCGCAACCCGCGGACATGAAAAAATGAAAAACACAATACATACACACAGCACATACATAAAAAGCTTACCTACAGCAAGAGGGAGCGTCCAGGACCTCAAAAAATGAAGTTACACCTTCATTTAACTCAAAATAAAAGAGTTTAGACACTAAAAAATTCTCTAAGCGAGAGAAAAAATGGCCGCCGAACAAAACGAAAACGAGGCTACAGCACTCGAAACACGCAAAACACCTACGGATATTCCACTACAGACGCATACCACACATTTGCCGCCATTTTAATGCGGAAGTACACAGCTACGCTAACGGTTTGGTTTTGCGCACGCACATTATTACACTGCACACATTCATCACGCTTACAAAGCAGCTCCACACCACTAATGCTGCAGCAACATCAACACACATTGCCAGCTCTTCAACCCAATGCTTCCTGCATATATTACTTAAAAATAAGTAAAGTATATTAATTTATTAATGTATTATTTATTTCATTATTGTACACCAAACAGCATTAGCTAACTTACAATTTCATTGCCGTCATTTTTTGACGGGCAATTCGCTAGTATATTATAGTTTCAGGGGAGAAGCCAGGGGGGGTTAGTGCTGTTAAGAAGGGTTGTTGCTTTGCTTTTAATGAGAGCTCTTGCAACTGGGGCTCATCATGCAAGTTTAGACATGAGTGCTCAGAATGCGGGCTGTGGCATCCTCTTTGTCGATGTTTTAGGAAAACAAAGAAGTCTGGAGAA
This sequence comes from Discoglossus pictus, assembly GCA_027410445.1. NCBI lineage: Eukaryota > Metazoa > Chordata > Amphibia > Anura > Alytidae > Discoglossus > Discoglossus pictus. Next base: position 204,892,335 of record CM050169.1, on the reverse strand, counting down.
CAATCTGAAAAGGGAAGGCGCCCACTGTTGTCCGAAAAGATGCGGGCATGGCTAAACTTATACAGTAGTATTCCGGGTAGAAGGGCGGATGCCAGGTTGTTGGTTAATGGTTTTGAAGTTGGTTTTGTTATCCCGTCAGTGGAGTCCCGGGTTTGGGGAGGCCTCCTAATTTAAAATAAGCTAGGGACAGTCCCCACTAGGTCTGTGAAAAGTTAATGGAGGAGGTTAGAAAAGGTAAGATGTCTAGGCCGTTTGATAGTGAGCCGTAACAGGGTTTGCTTATTTCCCAGTTGGGTTTGATCCCCAAAAAAGCCAGGGGCATTCAGGCTGATTCAGCATCTCTCTTATCCCAAAGGTTTATTGGTCAATGATGGGATAGATAGCGATTTGTTGTCTATCACCTATGTCTCTTTTAAGCAAGCGGTGAAGTTGGTTTGGAAGCCCGGAAAAGGGGCCTGGTTGGTCAAGGTTGATATCAAGTCGGTGTTCAGGTTGTTGCCAGTCCATCCTGATTCTCAACATTTACTAGGTAGTTTCCTTATAGGGAGGTATTTTGTTGACCTGTGTCTCCCTATGGAATGTTCCATCTCGTGTTCCTATTTTGAAAACTTCAGCAGGTTTCTCCAGTGGATGGTATGTAAATGGGCTAGGGCTTCATCAGTAGTCCATTACTTAGATGATTTTTTATTCATGGGCCTGGCTGGGTCTTCAGACTGTGAGTTGTGACTGGGTACATTTCAGAAGATCTCTAGAGAGTTTGGGATTCCTTTAGCTGATTATAAGACAGAGGGTCAATGTCATTCTTTGAGCTTCTTGGGCATACAGATTGATACGGCCTTGTTGGAATGTAGACTCCCGACGGAAAAGGTGGTGGATTTACGGAAGTCAATGTGTTTGGGTTGGTCAGCAAAGAAGGTGGTCTTAAGGGTTATTCAGTCATTGCTGGGAAAACGTAACTTTACATGTAGTATTATTCCTATGGGGAGAATTTTCTCTAGAAGGTTATCTCTGGTAACGGCAGGCGTGACGGATTCCCATCATCACATCAGAATAACGACAGAACACAGGGCTGATTTACGCATTTGGTACCTTTTTCTGCAGCATTTTAATGAGCGCACTGTGATTCTAAAGGAGTCAGTAATTAACGATGTGTTGGAATTGTACACCGACATGGCTGGGTCATTTGGTTTTGGGGCTTTTGGGGCTTATTTTTTTTTATGACTTAAAAAAAAAAATACGAGGTCCAAAAAAATAGGAAGTTAACGGCCGAACCACGCACAATACAAAAACAACAAAAACACAAATAAAAGAAAAACATAAACAAAACATCACACACACCATGGGGAGACGTCTGGGATTGAGGTTGCATGACAATTTAAACACAATTTGCCCAGTTTCGGCACTCGAAAATAGACTAAGCAACAAAAAAATGGCAGCCAAAATAAACGAAAACAAGGCTACACGAACCCTTATTATGCAAAACACCACCAGGCACATAAGAATGGAAAATGGGACTTGGAAAAAAAATAGGAGCCACGGGACTTAAAAAACAAAACTATGAGGTAAAAAAAATACGACTTTAACGGCTGAACCGCTCACATCCAAAATAACCAAAAACACAAATAAGATAAAAAATAAAATAAATACGCATCACACACAGCACGTGGGGACAGCCAAGACATCTGGGAGTGAGGTTGCTCGACAATATAAACACAATTTGCTGAGTTTCGGCACTCGAAAATCGCCTAAGCAACAAAAAAAATGGCAGACGAAAAAAACTAAAACGAGGCTACACGACCCCTAACTACAAAAAACACCCCCAGGAACGTACAAGGTACAAAATACACTATTAGGAAAAACAGAAAATGCTTCAGACCCGTGTAAAACATACACAATCGCCGCCATTTTACAACACTAATTTGCTACTAATAATATTACCATTCTAAAATGCTGATTTACACAACTAAACAAACCGTTTGACCTCGCGAACACAACCTATTTAGACTGCACACTTGCCGCATTGCTGACACTTACACCTCAGGTCAGCAACAGTCCAAATGTACATTGTATGCTGCAGGAAAATCTAAAGAGATTGTCAGCTCTTCAGGATATTGATTACTGGATATATTAATTACAAATAGGTAAAGTGTATTAATTTATTAATTAATTAATTAAGTAGTATTAAAAATATATATTTATATAAAAAATAAAAAGAGCAGGGGAGAGGCTCACAATGAGCGCAAAGGTGCTCAGCGCTGGGCTTGCAATGAGCGCCGAAGGTGCTCAGATGGCCAAAGTACATGAGGGGAGAGGCTCGCAATGAGCGCCAAAGGTACTCAGAGGACCAAAAGCCTTACATTGTGTGCCAAACAGCATTACCTACCTTTATGAACGTCATTTTTTGACGGGGAAGTCGATAGTATACATATAATCCAGAACATAACTGAGAATGAAACATCCTATTATGTGTTTGAAAAAAATATATAAATTACATTGTATGAGAAAAATGTTTTAGTTCATTTAAATTAAATGGCAAGAAGGGGATTCTCATTCCAGAGTATGATATAAATACAGTGCCTGATATTCACTAGGCTGCAAATTGCTAGTGAGTGTCCACTTGAGATAAGTTTTAACCCAAGATAAGTCTGGCTATACTCATTGAAGCTTTTTCCTATATATATCACCAAAATTCCATTTTGTATGGTTGATTTTATTAAAATGACTTTCGGGAAGGTTTTTATTGCATATAAAGTTCCAAGTTTGCAAGATCTTGTTAAAACTTTCTTACAACTTCCAACCAATGAGACTACAAATATTCTCATTGAATCTTATTACTGAGGATTAGTGATGTCGCGAACATGAAATTTTCGGTTCGCGAACAGTGGACCCAAACTTCCATCAAATGTTCGCGAACGGGCGAACCCAGCGAACCGCCATAGACTTCAATGGGCAGGCGAATTTCAAAACCCACAGGGACTCTTTCTGGCCACAATAGTGATGGGAAAGTTGTTTCAAGGGGACTAACACCTGGACTGTGGCATGCCGGAGGGGGATCCATGGCAAAACTCCCACGGAAAATTACATAGTTGATGCAGAGTCTGGTTTTAAGCCATAAAGGGCATAAATCACCTAACATTCCTAAATTGTTTGGAATAACATGCTTTAAAACATCAGGTATGATGTTGTATCGATCAGGTAGTGTAAGGGTTACACCCGCTTCACAGTAAGAGACCAATCTCCCCGTTTAATGCCCCGCAAACAACCGCGAACAGTCCCTTTGCACAACCGCAAACTCCCCATTTGCACAAGGTTGGATACCAAGCTAGCCATGTCCCGTTCCTTGTCCTCACTGATGTCATTGAAGGTCTCTTCCTCCACCCAGCCACCAAGGGTCCCTGAAAGGTGACAACAAGCCCCCTGGGACGCCTGCTGTGTTTGGTCTTCCACCTCCTCAAAGCCACCTTCCTCCTCTGACTCCTCTTCTTCAGATTTCCAGAGTCTGCGGGCTTCCACTGCCCAGCATGGAAGATTATACACAGGTCAGAGTCTGGGGGCTTCCACTGCCCAGCATGGACGATTATACACAGGTCAGAGTCTGGGGGCTTCCACTGCCCAGCATGGAAGATTATACACAGGTCAGAGTCTGGGGGCTTCCACTGCCCAGCATGGAAGATTATACACAGGTCAGAGTCTGGGGGCTTCCACTGCACAGCATGGAAGATTATACGCGTTGCCTCTGTCTGCATTATTATAAGGTGTGTACTGTTAAGTAGTACTATTCCTATCGGTTTAATCCCTGTTACATCCACTATCAGGGGATGTGTATATGGCATGGATTTTTGGAAGCGGGAGATGGAAAAAGATGCTTGGTCGGTCCTCCCACTTCAAATTTGGGGCACTATGTGTGCAATCTAAGGTGCCACCAGATATGAGTGTCACTGTGCACTGGCAAAAGTTGGCAGAGTAGATGCAATAGGCTTCACACACATGCCTGTAGGCAGGCAATTGCTATTCAATCTATTACAGTCAAAAAAGTGTTGTTTTATGTCACTGAGCACAATATAAGCTGTGAGCCTGACACAGGTAGGCGACTGAAATTAGATTACAGGAAAAAAATGGTTGTTTTCAATGTATGTTACACCACCAGGTATGAGTAGTGAATAAGAGCACAATATAAGCTGTTAGGTGTTAGCCTGTCACACACACACGCTGGCAGGCAGGCATAGATTACACAAAAAAAATTATAAAATAAAATAAATGATGTTCAAAGTTTCCTCAATGTTAAAGTATAGGGGGCGAACCGTAAAGCGCATGTGTTCGCCGTTCGCGGCGGACGCGAACATGCGAAAATCGCCATGAATAGTTCTCCGGCGAACTGGTCGGGACATCACTACTGAGGATGTATTTTGAAACATATGAAACATATTGAACTGCTCATCCTACACAAATCATAAAACGAGTATGTATTGGAGTAGTGTAAGGAAACAACATGAAACAGATTTATCCTTTTTTCTATCATTAAGATTCCTAATCATATAAAATATACAAATATGTTTTAGAATGTTTTGTTCTGTTATGGCAGCATGCTCTATCAATTAATATATTTTGGAAAATATTATGGTAATAAGAGGAGGGAGAGGAAGACAAACAGAAGAAAACCCCAGTTAAACTTTGCCAATTGTTTTAAAAGGGGAAAAAATAAATATAATTCCTTCCTAACCCAGATACTGGCGATCGGACTCCTCCCTGGATCAATACTTCCTCTCTAATTATCCAGAATAACCCTGAATGCCCTTTTTATTTAAGAATGTATCCAATCCCTTTTTAAAGTTATCTATTGAATCCGCTGTCACTACCTCCTTTGGTAGAGAATTCCACAGATTAACCACCCTTACTGTGAAGAACCCTTTTCTTTAATGTGAAACCTTTTTACTTCTAATCTCAAAGGATGTCCTCTTGTCAGTCGAAAAACCTCTTGGCACAAAAAGTTCACTTGACAAAGCCTTTTATTGACGCTTATATCTATATAAGGTAATCGTATTCCCTGTAAGACGCCTTTTTTTCTAGAAAAAATAACTTTAATTTGGTTAGTTGTTCTTCATAACTTAGCCCCTTCATTCTTCCATTAGTTTTGTTGCTCTTCTCTGTACTTATTCCATCTCTAAAATGTCCTTTTTATGTAGTGGTGACCAAAATTGTACTCCATATTCCAAATGCGGGCGTACTAGGGATTTGTATAGTGGTAGAATTATATTTGCTTCCCTTGCTTCAATACCCTTCTTAATACATGCTAGTATTTTACTTGCCTTTTCAGATGCTGCTTGACATTGAGCACTGTTACCTAGGTGGTTGTCCACAAGCACTCCAATATCCCTTTCAATATCTGATACCCCTTGATTTGTTCAATTATTGCCCTCATTATTGCATGGCTATTTTTCCTTCCCTGGTGCATAACTTTACATTTATTCGTATTAAATCTCATGTACCATTTAGTCACCCATTTCTCTAATTTATGCAAATCCCTTTGGAGGGAAAGTACATCATTATCTGATTTAATTACCTTGCACAACTTAGTGTCATCAGCAAAAATGGAGACAATACTTTCCAATACTACTTCTAAGTAATTAATAACTATGTTAAAACGGAGAGGTCCTAATACTGAACACTGAGGAACCCCACTTACTACATTGGTCCAATCTGAGTATGTTCAATTTACAACAATCCTTTGCTTCCTGTCTATTAGCCACCTCACAATCCAAAGGCAGATATTTACTGCAATTCCTGTATCCCAGTTTGCTCAATATTATTCACTGAGGCACTGTATCAAAAGCATTTGCAAAATCCAAAAGACTACATCCACTGAGTTGCCTTCATCCAAGTTCCTACTCCTAATGTCTTCATAGAAACTAATTAGGTTTGTTTGACATTACCTATCCCTCATAAATCTGTGGGGATTCCTCCTTACAATCTTGTTTAAATAGACATATTCTTGTATACTATCTCGTATTAACCCTTCTAAAAACTTTCCCACTACAGAAGTGAGGCTCACAGGTCTATAATTTCCTGGATTTGTTATTGCTCCCTTCCTAAATATAGGTTTCACCTCTGCTTTTTTCCAGTCATCTGGTAGAGACGCTGTGTTGAGTGAATATTGAAAAATTAGATATAATGATTTGGCTATTACAGAGCCCAGTTCCCTCAATACCCTTGAATGTATTCCATCAGGACCTGGGGCTTTATTAATTCATTTTTTTCAACCTCTTTTGTAATTTCTTCCTGTGTTAACCAATTATTTAGTGATGGTAGTGTAGCCCCATTTTGTTGCAGCTTCCAACCACTGGGACCTCCCTTCTGTATACAGAAGAAAATAACCTATTTAGCTCATCTGCCTGTTCACATTGTAATGTTCCTACAGCTTCCTTCCTGGCCTTCTTCTCATTAATTTAAAAAATATTTTAAGGTTAGTCTTACTGTTCTTTGCAGCTAACTTTTCATTTTCTATTTTAGCCAGTCTAATAGCCCGTTGCAAGCCTTGTTGACTTCCTTGTACCCACGTAAAGCAGTCTCTGTCCCCTCTTTTCTGCATAATTTAAAAGCTTGTTTTTTACTTATCTTCATCTTTAACTCATTGATAAGCCATATGGGTTGTGATTTAGTTCTTCTACTTTTATTTCCACATGGTATATGGTGATAAGTATGTATATTTTGTAAGGATTTGAACATTGTCCATTTATATTCAGTATTTTTACCTACCAGTTCTCTGTCCCAGTCTATACTTTGTATTGCTGCCCTTAAAATCTGCCCTTTTAAAATTAGGAGTTTTTGTTGGCCCCTTACAGTTTTGTTTTCTTAATTCAATCTCAAATGAGACTGTGTTGTGATCACTGTTTCCCAAAGGTTGCCCTATTCCAACATTTGATACTATATCAATATTATTTGTGATGACTAAATCTAAGATAGCTTAATTTCTAGTAGGTTCTTTGTTACCCGGGCCAGATAATGATCCCTGAGTGTACTCAAGAACCTGCTCCCCTTAGCTGAACATCTGGTCTCATTCACCCAGTTTATTTCAAAATCTCTCATTATTAAAACTTGCCCATGCTTAGCTGCATTTCCAATCTGTAAAAATTATTGTATTTCCTCACTATCAATTATATTTGGGGGTTTATAGCATACTCCCTATGTAGATTACGTCAGAAGGAAGGCGAGCATGGCTGTACTGGAGACAGAGAAGCTTCTCACAGGCTGGAGCACTGATAGATTAGATCCCAGCTGGGCCTAGGGCAAAACATCTTTTACATCACCCCCATGGGGGATCTATTTTTTTTCTATACCAGGGAACTCCATTCTCCTGCTCCTTCACTATTTAGGTCCTCTCCTCCGTGGGTTTCTGTTTATTGTTGCTAGGGATGTACTTGGGAGGAAGTTTGCTTCAGGATCTGTGGAGAGCAGGAATGTAGTTCCAGAATGTAGTTAAAGAATTCCTTTATAGCTGAACTAGAGCAAAGTAATTAAGAAACTCTTTTACACCCATCATAAATACAGCTGACATGCCTATATACTTCCAAAAAATGTAATGCCGTTTGTTGAAACACACAGGGACAAATTTACATGGGAGAACAAAAAAGTCTGTGTAAATCTGGGTGCAGAGTAAAAAAGTTATTGTAATTATGGTAGAAATGTCAGCTAATTTAATCAGTCAACTGGAGGTCTTCAATATCCACATTATGTTAGTTTCACAATGGACTTCTTAGACTTGTCCTTGTAAACAATAACTGGATCGCAGTATTTGAATTAGAAAACTACATTTAAAAAATATATGCCAATATTAGGCATTTTTGACATGAATAAAATCAGCATAATAAGTATAACAAGCAGTTATCCACACAATGTCAAAAACAGACAGATACAGGGGCTATTCATTGGGGATGATGGTCTCCAGACCCTAGACAGTCTAAGCTGGGGAAACAATGTTTATCACCTGCCTAGACCAGGACTGGAAACATCAAGGCACAGGAGTGTCATGCCCATCTTGTGCAGGACCATGGAATGGATTCCCTAGGGAAGACTGGACTAAGTCCCTTTGGAGAAGAAAGAGAAGCAGGTGCGACAGTGCTTTAGTACAGGCTTGTCCCTATTTTCAAACAAAATTATGGCAAATAAGCTTGTGTACATATTTTATGTATTTCATATATATATATATATATATATATATATATATATATATTTATTTATTTATTTATTTATATATTTCCACTATAATAATTAGCAATCTGCCTGTAATGCTGATATCATCGAGGGAGCAGAGTCAGGATATCAATGAGGGGTAGTGCTTGAGAGACAGAATAACAGTGGCCATTATACACCTCAGAGAGAGAGAGAGACAGGCAGTACACAGAGACAGCATACAGACAGAGATAGCCCATAGACAGCACACAGGCAGATACAGCCCAGAAACAGCACAGAGAGACAGCACACAGACAGAAACAGCATAGAGAGAGACAGCACAGAGACAGTATGCACACAGACAGACAGAGCACACAGACAGAGAGCACACATAGGCTTAGAGTGCAGACTGAGAGTACAGACAGAAAGCTCATACAGATAGCACCCAAAGAGAACGAACACAGACAGAGAGCACAAAGAGGGAGAGAGAGCACTTACAGAGAGCGCACAGAGAGAGAGAGTGCAGAGAGAGAGAGAGTGCAGAGAGAGAGAGCACACATATATAAATAATTCATGAAGTGTCTAAGGACGCAGATCTTCTCTTTTAATTATACACCTATTATTATGATAAATCATACTTTGTGGTTTATAACAGCATTAGTAAGTATAGTATGGTCGGCTGGTGAGCACTTCTGGGGCGGCTCCCCGTGCTAGGGCCCCATCCTGTGCGTTAAATTTGGGCCTGGCGCGGGTCCCCAGCTTCTGGTGCGCCCGCTGCCCAGACCGGCCGGCCTGCGGTGGGCGTGTTGTGGGCCTGGTGGGGGTAGCGTGGTGGGTGCGCCTGGCTCTCCTCCTCCCCGACCTGTGGCGGTCTTGTTGTGTGGCTGGGGGCATCTGGTTCTCTTCTTTCCGGTCTTGAAACATTTGCTTGTTCAATGTTCGGTTCTGATGTGGTCCACATACAGGTTCCTTTAGGAGGTGGATGAGATATATATATTTGCAGTCTCATAAAACTACAAAACAATTAATTTCCTATTTCATTTCATTAGTCTAAACATTCACTGGAAGAAGGAAACACATTTACATTATCCAAAGGATTGGTGATATATCTTGGAAATGAGTAGTGTGTGTGTGTTCTATATTTTAAACTGACCCTGAATCCCTCACAGGCAATTGAGCTAATAATCACTAGTCCAAATTTGTATCTTTTAACATAAGAACAGAAAAGATCATTCTGAACGCACCTATATATCTCAAGCAGGCCAGGAGACCAGCTTTCCCACAGATCTTTTCAGGAAGCAGCATTTCACTTGACAAGTCAGACTAGAGGAGTTTTTATGTTTCTACATGTCAAGTTTTTTATCTTTCTATATCAGTTCATAGACATTATTTACAGTGAAAGACTGCACTGACATTCTTCCTCAAAGAAAACAGCCATAACAGCCGTAAAGAACCACTGCACAATGAAAAAATATATATATGTTTGAAAACTTTGGCTGACAAAAATTAACATTAAGCAGGAGAAAATTCATACAGCTAGTTTTTAATGAGAAATAAATATATTTTGATGCTGTTTGTGAATGACACTGGAGTGATGCAGTGATGGAAATTGTGGGTGTGAGAAGGGTGTTTACATATCTGGAGAACTATGGTTGCATTGCATGATGCAAGGTGTCTGCTTCTAGGCCGCTGAGGGGGAGGGGTTATGATTTCAAATGCGAACTACAAACATACATCCCAATCATCCAGCTCTCAGGATGGGATGTAAGAAACACAAAACTGATTCCTGAACTCATGATACAAAGTCTTTAAAATTAAACTTTCCCCCAAAATGTCCATGGCTTACACAGTTGATACTTTTCTTTAATTTAGTGCATACTTGAAAATCAAGTTTCTTTTTTTTTAACTGCAGTAGTTCTTTAAAGAGACACTGAAGTCACCATATGGAACATCAGATAGAAGGTGGAAAAGCATAGGTTTTCTCCTAACTCTGCCCTTCAACATAGTGACATGCACCAAGGAGGGCTCTCCAATTCCTCTCTAGCCCTAATGTGTGCATGTAGCCAGCTCAAATGAGACTCTGAGTCTGAAGGTCAGTAGTCTCCATAGCAGTGCTGCAGAATATTGACCCCTATACATGAACACACTACACTAGCTCTAGCATCCACAATTTCCCCCTGACACATTAATATAAACCCCTTCCCATGTCAAGGAAGGGGTTAAATAAGAATAAACACTAACGCAAGAGGGTTATGACCCTTCTGTCTATGACCCACTACGACCGATGAGCCTGGGATCACTGGGATTCACCCTTCCTACAAACTATAAGGGGGGGAATTTAGGGATTCCTCTTTCCCCTTTGCTATCCTCTATGAGCTTGGGAATCCCCAATCCAATGTATAATCATGGACCCCTATGGCATCTAAATGTAATGCCTATATCATAAAGAGTTCTAAAGACCCTCATATAATATCTAAGTATATAAACCACAAAAACTTTATTTAAGGCAGGAAAATGTACCAAAAGTCATTAATTTGTATGGGAGTTCCTCATATTAGGAGTTTTGTTACAAAAAACATTTTTTTTATAGAGCGGCAGTTTTTTTTTAGTAGGAGGTCCATTGCAACAAGCCAGAAGATGAGGATCCTGGGCTTCAATCAAGATTGAAGAGAACATAATTCTACAATAACATGGATATCCTGCTTATTTAGGCAGAAGATTGAGGACCAGGAAATCATTGATCGTCATCAGAGGGCTTCACGGGGTAGGTAAGTATATGTTTTAACCCCCTTACAGGTTTGTTATTTTTTTTTATTTTATGATGATCTTTTTTATGTATTTTTTTTGTTATTTTATGTTTTCTATTTTATTTGGGTAGTTAGCAGTGTGTTTGGCAGTGCTTAATGGTGAGCAGGGATGTTTCTTTAAAGGCCAAAACTTCACATATTTGTGAATTATGCAACAAAATAAAATCATGACTCGTCTGACTGTAACATGTGTGATCTCTTTTTAGATGGCTAATCTGTCTGTATAGGGCCTCATTCTGTCATCTATTGTCAAGTCTCAATTTGAAAAGTACCAATTTATCAGAAGAGCATATGGATATTATCTCTGTTCACACTTACTCACACACATTGCAAGTTTATAACCCTTTTACAAACAAAGACAACATGTCCCTCATCATTAAAGCAAAACTGAATACAACAGTTAAACATTATTGACTATAAATATGTATTTTAAACTATGAAAAAATATTTTGTCCCTTCTTCAAAAAAGCATATTATAAATGTTATACTTTAGTGGTCCATTAACCAACTGGAGTATTATTGTTAGAGCTGTCATGGCTAACATTTTTAATGGCATTGACTCTTATTTTCTTATGTTATTGTCCTTTCAATTATTTTGCCAGTGTATTTTTTAGCTTGTGTTAATTTTTAACATGCACCCATGGGTCCCAGCTGTATATTTAGAGTCTTCTTAAAGGTGCTCGCTAAGAATTTGAGTTTTTTTTGGGATGATTAGTGAACTCTATTTTGTGGCACATAGGGCCTCATTCTAATCCTACTTTTTGGCATAAGTAGCCGCAAGGGGAGGTCGCAAGCTACTTAGCTATTCAATTTGCTGCCTCCGAGCGGCTTACGAGTCTCGAGCTGCGATTCCTTGCGATTAGCTCAACCGCAGCTTACTTCCATCAAAGCCTTTGATCTTGCATGGCCACGAGAGTTGCGGCCACCAGAAATCCCAAATCGCTATTCAAATGCTACAATCAACCTTCCGTCAAGCCAGTAATTCGCTCAAATTGAGCCACAGCAACGATCTTACTTACAAATCGTAGCACTAATTAAGCACATAAAAAAGTCACCCTGTACTTTTATTAGAAGTGAAAGTGATTTTAGGTCTCTGAATTAATAGCACAACATTCCCCTACTTACAAATCGGCAAAAAAAAACAGTGTATTTCATGTAAAATTTTCGTTATATACTCCCACAGGCTTCAACCTCCAAGCCAGTAGGACGTGTGAATCCAACCTCTGGGCTTGGAGATTGAAGCCCGTCTGACTTCATAAGGGAAATTTAACATGTAATAAAGTAGTTATTTATGACTATTTGCGAGTTTGAGAATGTTGTGCTATTAATTCTAAGACCTAACAGGATGGCTTTTTTATTTATGAAGTGCTACGATTTGAAAGTAAGACCTTTGTGGTCCTACGAGCTTGAATGACCTCCAAGCCCATAACTCGTGGTTCAAACCCGCAAGCCCATGACTAGTGGGTCAAGCCTGCAAACTCAGAGCACTGTAAATGCAAATATAAATTCAAGCCAGCACTGTGAAGCACTGTAAATGATAGGGTACACAATGGGTGACATGAGGATTAAAGGCGCAATATTCTCAAGCTGGCACAACGCCACAGTACAATACTTTATTTCACGTTTAATTTCCGTCCAAAGTCCGTCAGACTTGATTAACCGCCAAGCCCGTAACTCATTATTCAAGTCCGTAGGACTCTGGACATAAATTAAACCCACCACCCAATTGAATAGCAGCGTAGACGTAGCGCTAAGTGGGGCCGTAACCCGGTTGCAAGGAATCACAGACTTGCTGATGTTTTACGGCCCTGATTAGAATGAGGCCCTAAGTGAGCACACGCTAACAGCTGCTGACACTCCATAGCTGTACACTTTATTCTTCTCATAAACCAATGGGGAGTTTAACCAGCACTAGCTAAGCATTGACTAGTTAGTTTTTTTAATGGGCGGAATGTGATTGCTCAGATATTTATAATGTGTTTTTCACATGTAAAAAAATATTGTGAATGATGACAAATCAGTTTGTAAATGGTAAACAACTTTTTCACATGCATTTCTCATCCTTTGTCTGATATGCATGAGTATACATGGTGAATGAAGATATAATTTTAAAGTGATGTATAGAAATATTAATCTCCAGTGGATAAAGAAGTAAGCATTGTACTGTATTATTCATTAAAACGGTTCACGTCTCTTTTTGTGGCTCTACTTTGAACCTATATAATCATTTGGTGGGGCAAATTCACTAGAAGTTAATAAATGTTTTTCTTATCTTAACAACCAATTTATTGGCCCTATATCTGTAGGATAGACTTATATCTACCACGTCTTTATTTGTGGCATGTGTATTTTTGCCCTATAGATTCATTTAGAAGGAAGTTCATGCAAAAAGCAATAACTACATATTTTCAGGGGCATAGTGTAAAAGTGCCTATAGGGCTTTTCTTTAGGGCCGAGTAATAGTGCATTGACTCATGATTTATAGATGTTACAAGGTTATGTGTGTTTTGCCTCAAAACTAGTTTTAGATAATAAGTTGGGTGACTTTTACATGGCATTGAGAGCTATACTAGAACCATCATTTTTAGTAGGATTAATATTCAGAATATCCCAGATCAGTAAAGAAGAACTGAAGAAATTTATTGATGAGGGGTAGTAAAATACAATAAATGTAGCCTTTAATCTATTCACTAGGATATGCAATTATGTGGTAGTAAGGGCAGCTATTGCTGACTTTTAGCTGTATTATTATTATTATCATTTATTTGTAACGCGCCAACATATTTCGTAGCGCTATACATAAGTTAAGTTACAGGCAATGACAAGTTCAAGATTCACACATTGCAAAGAGTGGATTGGTATGTCTTTGAGCTTGGAATCCCCCCCCCCCCCCTCAATTTCTCATTTTTTGTATGTATGAGTATAGAAGCTGTTAAGTGTTCTGTGTATCAAATGAGCTGTATCACCCCCAGAATTATTTTGGTTCCTACACCCCTTCCTGGGCTCCCATGTTTTGATTAAGTTTCTTTATATATCCTAATACTTTGCGTTATACTTCTAATATTCCTCATTGTGATCCAAAAGAAAGTCTTCTGTTACTGAAACTGATTTATTAAAATAATCTTACATAGTTACATAGTAATTGAGGTTGAAAAGGTCTCAGTCCATCAAGTTCAACCTTTTTATATCTGCTCTGATCTGCAATTATTATCTGATCCAGAGGAAGGCAAACAGAAATTTTATTTGTAATAAAGTCTTCCAGAACTGACTGAGCAGAGGCATATGAGATTATATTAATATATATTACTATAATAAATACATTCACTTATCTGGTTTTATTTTTCGTTTTGTAATTATTACATATTCTGCAGAGATGCCAATGGAGCTGTAAACTTATATTGAAAATTACTATTCTTATCTCTACCCATCATCCTTTCTTATTGCCACCCATTATGTTTATGCTGTATCTTTTTTGTAGTCTAATAATTGCTACTAATTCATGGAAATTTGCACATGTACAGAATTTTATAGTACATAGTACATTGTTTGCAATTATTCCCAAAGGGGTAATGGACACTAACATAAATTTAAAAGGGAAAAATTAGATTGGAGGATCAGAAAGGCTTTTTGATATGACATAGTTTTCAATTATACCATATTTGCAACATTTGCTGTATACCTTTAAGAATTAAAAACAATGTTTGTTGTATGATTTCATCACAGGGCTCCTAGCCTGTGGTATATGCATGTTATCAAAAAATATAGATTCCAAGCGGAGAGTGATTATACTGTAGAGGGGTAGTCAAATAATATTGACAAATTCTCCCATGTCCAAATTACTCAAGGTGTAGAATCAATATTTACATTATTTATACATATTCACTAGTATTTAAATAATAATAGTATTTAAAAGCTCTCGGGAAGGAAAGGTACATAGAACCTGATTCAATTGCAAGCCCGCATCTTGTGGGATACAGGCCGTATGTCTGTGGGCCTACTGCAGGCTCCTGTTTGTCTCCGATTCCAGTTCTATTCAATTGAAGGAGCCCGCAAGTTACGGGCCGAAAGCCGACTACGTAAACCATGCAATTGTCCGTAGCAGTTTAGGGCAGGAATATGATCAATTAAAGAAGCCTCCCATTTCAAAACAGACAATAGAAAATGAGACCGTCATCATTAGTAAGGTAGTAAAACATGGAGGTTACATGTTAGGTTTGAGAGTCCAATATGCGATGGGACTCTCAAACCCTCAAAATACAAAATTATAAAAAGGAATGCCAATACTGTTCTAGTCCATATGGGTGGCCCGGATATGTATTTACTCATTGATTCCCGAGATCAATATAACCCCAAAATGAAACATAAATATATATTTTTTTTTTACTGCCAATTTTCCTGTTATCCATTTACAGTGCTACGGACAGGGGTTAAACTCACTTGCGGGTCCTCTCTAGCAGTCGTAGGATTTTCTCCAACATTTGCCGCTTACAGGTGTGAAAACATTTGCGGCCTTGGGGAATTGGAGCAATTGAATAGTGATTTGCGATTTTAGCGATCGTAACTCTTGTGGAAGTAAAATATCAAAGGCTTCGGGAGGCTGTAAGTTCCGGGTTGAACCACTGCAAAGTTTTCAAGCCCTTAACCTGTAAACTGTCCGGAGACGCCAATTGAATAGCAAATTTACTTTCGGCCTTGTCATGGACCCCTTTCCAGGGTCTGGATCCTGGTGCATTGAGCCACCATAGAGGACAGACTGCCCCATTGGTAAATGGGTAGAAGAACTATATTGGCACATGGGAAATGTGGGCAGGTGTGTTTTAAGGTGAATAGCAAGTGGGGTGAATAGCACATGCTTCATGTGGTCTTATGGCATATGTCTCTGGCTTAACCTGTATACTGTATGTAATTCCCCCATTTAATATGAGTATATTCTGTGTTATGTTTAAACTGTGATCATGATGGGATTAAAACAGGGTGTGCTGAGTCTGCAGTGATCAGATACCTCTATTGTACTGTTATCTGTTCTGGTCCATTGTTAACAAATTAAGTTAATCTCATCTGATATGTGCTAGAGACGGCAGGACGTTTATTGGAGATTAAGCCTATTACTCTCAGGAAACTACTGTTAGACCGAATGTGGAGTTTATCTCTTGTGATTGTCTGCCACCTCCTCTCATGTGTACACCAGCTCTGTATCCCCTATAAAAACTGCTGTAATTTCAAAAATAAATCAGTTCACTCAGAGACATATAGAAATTGTATGTTCGCTTATTTTGTTCCTGGTGGCTGCGACACTGAACCTATCTCCACCCTACATGTAACCTGTCCTGGTCACTACCATAGGAAGGTTACTGGGACTCCTGACTGATACAGAAGCCGGATATCAGAGTGCTGAGATTTTAAAGCACCCAACAGTCCTTGTGGGTAGATAACCTGTAGCAGGTGGCCCTGGGCTTGTACAGCCCTGTCATGCCCAAGGTCTGACTGGAGTGTTTTATACTAAGGCCTGGGCCTGACTGGCCAAAGTTACCCTGTTTTTATTATTATGGTTATGTATTTCTTAGTGCTTATGGTTAAAATATGATTACACTGTTATACATATGTTGGTTTATGTATTATGTTTCATGTTATAGGAATTATTGTAAAGAAACATATTAGCCAGTCTGCAGGCTTTTGCACCAGCCTATTATGTTACAATGTTGTTATCTGGTGATAACTCATTCATCCCACTTAAATATAACCAGATGAGATTAAAGATCTGATCTCATCAGAAGTACAGGGTTTTCCTAGTAAGCAAGGGACAGCCTGTTATTTAGGGATGGGGCTTACTGATTGGACAGCCTGTATGCCAGAAAATTGCGTAAAATGTGCTGATTAATAAAGGTATGACAGTTTGGTATATATACTTACATAGACAAGGTGTAAGTGTCATTCTGTGCACTAATCCTACTTCTAAGGGATTATATGGAGTTGCAGACATACTGGTCTGCTGAAGCAAGTTCCTGGGCGTGGTTCCTGTGTATGGGGCATATTCTGCTATCAGAGGTATACATGATTCTCCTGGATAGGTTTGAACTAGGTTCTTACCAAGTCCAATTGAAGTAGCAGATCGTGATAATTGGCTGGCAGTCGTGGGACCTCTGTGGAATACAGTAAGATGGCAACTTACAAGGACATGATGGAGCTGAGACCAGAGAAAATGCTTTCACATTTAAGCATGGATGAGCAGAGGACTATCCTCCGTCAGTGGGAGAGGAGAGGGGTATGCAATGGCCCTTTCCCAGCTCCTGTGGATGGGGAATGATTATCCCCAGTGGAGACAGAAAACTTTTTTGTCCTTGGAACGGACTGTTAAGAAACAACGCTTCTAAACCAATGGATGGCGTTTCTGTGGCTATGGCTGGGTCATGAGCTCTGTGGACCTGGTGGTGCAGGAAAGGGCCTTAGAGGACCTGTATGCAGACTGGTTGGGAGCTGTTGGAATCCCTGGTGTGGAGCCCTATTTGTCATTGGGGGTGAAAGAGGCACTCTGTGAGCTGGCATATGGCCCTCTGGATTGTGGGGTGGGCACTTTTCAGAGCACAATAGATGTTCTCAAGAGACGTCGTAACTCTCTGGGGGTGGCCCAGTGGTCAGATGAGGCGGTTTCACTGATGCCATTGATCCGGCAGGAAGTACAACTGGAAGCAGGATATCTGGCCCTGGTAGATGAGGCATCTCTGGATGGGTTGTGGCCAACCAGTTGGGAGGGGTCATGTCAGCCAGGCATGAAACAGAACCACCTAGCAGAGACTACAGGGACCCAGCTAAATTTTGCCAAGGCTGGGTCAGAAGATAAAGGTATGGACTGTTGGGAGCGTTCTGAGAGATTTTAGAAGTGACAAGGATGCTTTCATGCATGGGGTTGACTGAGAAGAAGAAGAAGAAGAACTGGTCCCTATCTTTAGGAGGCTGAGCCTTGCCCAGTTAGAGGCATGGGGACAGCGCCAAACCACAGCAGTGCCAGGACCTGGGGAAAATCTACTCTGCTCCTAGAGTCAGAGAAGAACCTAATGAGCACTGAGCCCTACCAATGGACTGTAAGCTTAGTGGGGGGGGGGGGTACTTGGATAACGATTGTCCAGGAGCCAACCAGAGACCCTGGAGCAGAAACGGCAAGCAGCCCTGCTCTTCAGACTGTGCAAGAGGTAGTACCAGCTGGTACTCAAGGACTGCCTGTATCCACATGCCAGGCAGAATCATATGGAGAGAGACAGGAGTTTTTGCCCAAGGATCCAGGAACTAGAGATCCAGAAGAAGTTGAGAGCTGTGCCCAAACGGTGGTTTCAGAAGAAGGGGGCTGGGAGACAGTGAGCACAATGCAGCCCCATGGAATAGAGATCCCAGACAAGGCCATCAGGAAGAGTACAGACTGGCAGATGCGGCAGGTACAGTCCTTAGTGGAACTATTGTTTTATGGGATGCCCCAGAATAATGTTTTTCCTAACCGAGGGGGAAAGAAGGGGCATTGGCCCTGGCTTTTGGGGGATGATGAGGATAGGTGGACAGCTATTCTAAATCAGTGGATGGTTTCCCTTGGGCTCCAGCCATGTGAGAAGCAAGCAGAATGACTTGAGGATCTGGTGTGGTTGGAGCTCGACTTGGAACATGAGTATGTGGACCCAATGCTTCCAACACCTGCATCACAATGGCCTTCCTTCTACACATTTGGGCTGATGGAAGGGCTTCCTGATGTGCTGCAGGGTGATCAAAAGAGTGGCCTGGAACCGCAGACCGCTGGGAAATCCTATTGGTACAATGGCAAAAGGACTGGGAAATAGACCCAGGGACAGAAGAGGAAAAATTGCTCAAACCGTTGATCCATAAAGAAATGGTGTTGGAAAAAGAGTACAAGGAACTGCTTGAGGAGGTGGGCCCAGGTGGGACCTGGCTCAAGTACTTGTAGCTACCCCATGCTTCCCCAGCTGAGCTAGCAGAGGATACACTGCAAGAGGAAATAGACTGTTGGCTACACCCCTGCTACCCAAGTGAGCCTCAGCCAGGAAAGGGTCTCCATCCAGAGATCATAATCCTGAGTCCTGCTCTGTTTTTCCGCAACCCTGCCTTGACAACTGACCCTAAGGAGATTGTGCCAGCGGGGAAGTATTTATTACCCCTGCCTGAGCCAGCTTTTGCCCCTGGATGATATCCTAGTTGCTGAGACCCGGGCTGTGTCCCCAAGATTTATGCCTGCAATTTGGGGTGGGTTATTAAAGGAAAAAGCGCGGGGGTTGGGCTGCGTTGCTACCTGGGAACATGAGGATTGGGCTCCCAGATGTTGTGGAGGAAAAGGGTGACTGAGAAGGACTGTAGATAAGGACTATGTGCCCAAGACCCTACAGAAATTGGGGTTCGAGATTGTCTACACTTTCCTGAAGGATGGACAGCCACTGCCAGACTGGGCAAACCTCCTACCCCCTCCAGGAAGAGGACATGGAATGGGACCTTTGCAGTGGCCACTTGGGTCACTATTGTTTCTACTTTGGATGTGGACTTGGACTTGAGCTATGGGCCGTTCAGGATCATAGCCTCAGAACTGCTGTCTGGAAGGGAAGAGTTATGTCATGGACTCCTTTCCAGGGCCTGGATCCTGGTGCATTGAGCCACCATAGAGGACAGACTGGCCCATTGTAAAATGGGTAGAAAAACAATATTGGCACATGGGAAATGTGGGCAGGTGGGAGGTGGGGTGAATAGTCCCTAGACTTGGTGCAATAGTGTACCACTATGTTTCATGTGGTCTTATTGCATATGTCTCTGCCTTATCCTGTATACTGTATGTAATTCCCCCATTTAATATGAGTGTATTCTGTGTTATGTTTAAACTGTGACTGAGTGATCATGATGGGACTGAAACAGGGTTTGCTGAGTCTGCAGTGATCAGATACCTCTATTGTACTGTTATCTTTTCTGGTCCATTGTTAACACATAAAGTTAATCCCATCTGATATGTGCTAGAGACGGCAGGATGTATATTGGAGATTAAGCCTATTACTCTCAGGAAACTACTGTTAGACCCATGTGGAGTTTATCTCTTGTGATTGTCTGCTACCCCCTCTCATTGTTACATTGTGTACACCACCTTGTATCTATCCCCTATAAATACTGCTGTCATTTCAAAAATAAATCACTTCACTCATATAGAAATTGTATGTTCTCTTATTTTGTTCCTGGTGGCTGCGATACTGTACCTATCTCCGCCCTACAAGTAGCCTGTCCTGATCACTACCACAGGAAGGTTATTGGGACTCCTGGAAGTGCTGATTACTGAGGGAGAGACCCTGACTAATACAGAAGCCAAATATCAGGGTGCTGGTGCCGAGAATTTAAAGAACCCAACGGTCTCTGTGGGTAGATAACCTGTAGTCTATAGCAGATGGCCCTGGGCTTTTTATTTACTGCTGTTCAGCTTGTAACAGTATACGCATATTAAGTATGTTATCACAAAGTTCAACATAATATACATTTTAGAATAAACATTATATTTGAAATACAATCTGCTCAATCTGCTTTCCAGTTGCCATTTATATAGACTTCAGTTGTTATAGACCATTAATGTCCAAGCTTTAATAACATGGGATCCACATCTTCTGCAGTTATCACAAAATGATCTTCCACACTACCAGCACAATGTATGCTTCCAAGTTACTTCCAAAATTACAACACTATAGGATCATACCACAATTAAGTATGTTATAACTCCTGAACAGATGTGCATGTTATAAAGTTGGCTAATAAAAAAATTTGGGAAAAAAAAGTTATAAACATGACTTCAGGGTTAATGTGCACCAAAAAGTGATTAGAGATTATATAAGGTTTGTGAACTTTTAAACTAAAAATGTATACACAATTATAAATGAGTTTAATCATTGTAGTTTGCAATAAATGCTTTTTGAAGGGGAATTCACTTTAAATAAACCAACATTACCCTCTTTAATATATAACTCAATAACATCTAATGTCTTTTTAACTCTTTATTTACTTTATTGGAATAACGGAGAGGGAAATTAACTTTACTGCTTGCAGTAAAATATATATTCATAAAGTTTCACTTGAAAAATCCAGTTTCACAAACATAACATGCATGCTAAGAGAAGGGCTGAGAAACAAGCCCCAGTATCAGCCCTAAACATAATATGATGCCAGGTAGACCACATTTTTTTTAAATGTTTTAAATGTACCCTGAGATCATTTGTCAGCTGTTACATATAGGCACATACCTGCATCTTTCTGATAATATGATACCCAGGGGCAGTGAAGGGGCTTTCCGTGCTAGTACAGGTGTGGTAAGTAGACTTTAAGTTCAGAGTCCAGTTGCTCCCGGTCAGATAGCATACCAGTCTGCAGCTGCCAACCAGATGTACATCACATATGGTGGAGAGAATTATCATGTTCTCAGTTTAACCAGCATAGAAATGGGGACATGCTCCATAAGATAAAGATCAAATGGTGTGTGATGTTACCTATAGCGCATCTTCTACATTCTGATGGAAATGTAAAAATGAAGGACCATTTAATCTAAAACCACATATTCTGCTAATCCCCTACTTCAATTACTTTCCATTTTAATGTCCCAATGTAATTAAATAATTTGAGATCTAGTTTATGTCAAGCACTTTTAGATGTCAGATACACCCGTTGATGTCCTTGAGATCATCATTGGGTATGAGGAGTGCCTTAGCTGCCTTTATAACGTCTTCTTGGCTTGCCACTCTATGTAATTGTAGATATTAAACATAAATGTGAGGCAGGCAATGCTTTCCTTTCCTTTATTTTTTCCAACCAGCTAATAATTGATAACTGCTCCCTGCAAGTTTGAATATTGTTTAAACTTTAAAAGTGTTGAGCCCAAGAATCTGATTGCTTGCAGACTGGGAATAATTGCCAATTATTAGCAATCATGGGTGGATCAAAAAGAATGATTGACAAGTAAACAATGTAGACTTCAATGTAAGTTTACTGTGAGATATTTTTTTAAAAATGTCTAAAGCATTCAAAACAGAAAATTGTAGCCCATATGTATAATGTTATTCTAGCCTAAAGATTAAATTAGCCGAATAGCCCTGCAAGCAATTAGTGTGAGCTCACCTGCAGCTGGGAGTCAGGTCCTGCAAGCCATGCAGAAGAAAGGAGCAGTCTGAATGCAACTGGTGTACCTAAGAGTGTGGAGCAGATTCAAGGCCTATCTGAGGTGGAAATGGCTGAGGCTACAGAAAATGCTGAAGCTTTGGAGGCCTTTGAAGCAGAAATTGATCCTAATATTGGAGAGACTCCCGCCAACGCTGAACCTTCAGGTGGGTCAGATGAACCACCCCAGCCCCAGCAGTCAGTATGGAGTTCCAAGCGCAAAGGTACAGCTTTTAATACTTTGTTTGCTGATACTAGGCAGCGCAGAAATGTGGTGAAACTCCATTATTGTGGCCAGAAGAACATACCAGACAGAGCTGTTGTAGGGAAATGCTTGCTCAAAGTATCTCTTGGTTTCCAGCCTAATGAGGTGTATGCTCTGTTACATGCTCCTAACAGCAGGAATTATGAGATAAGTTTCAAAACCGCAGAAGGACTGGAGAAATTCTGGTACAGATATCAGGAAGCCAAAAATAACCCAGAATGGGAATGTTTCAGAGGCTTTCAGGTGACTCAGCCCAGAACTGTTGACGTTTTTATAACTTTTGCCACTGAAACTGTGGCACAAGAAGATATATATTACTGGCTACAGAGGTAGTGTGCAGTGAAAAGCGGTCCATAGAGATATATAGACTCAGAAGGGTTCTGGAATGGAGGCTACACATTTAAAGTAAATCTGTGGCACATAAACAATGTGGCCTGTCACCTCGCAAACTGTGTGTATATTGGGAGAGATTGTGGGAGATGTTTCTACTGGGGACAACCCAAAAAGTGCTTCAAATGTGATTCCACTAGACACCTGAGTTCTGCTTGGGATAAAATCAGATGTTCTCAGTGTGGTTAAACAGGACCTCACAGGTTTGAATGTGACAAAGAAACAGTGTGTAATTTATGCTATGAAGGTGGACGTTCTTTTAGGGAGCAGAGCACAAGAGGAGATAAAAAAAAAAGCGTAAGATAGTCCAAACCCTCAGGAGAACCAAAGCCAGAGACAGTCATCTCCTATACAATATAAGAATGTGGCAACATAGTGGGCATCTATACAATATGAGAATGTGGCAACCAAGTGGGCATCTAAGTGTTTATGGAGGCAAATCCAATGGTGAAGAAGAGGAATGGAAAACTATTTCAAAAACTAACAAGGCCACTAAGGACCAAGTGACAAGCAAAGGTGTTGCAACTACTGAAAACACAATTCCTAAACCTCATGGCATTACTTTAAAAAATAAATATGATGCACTAGGTAAAAAAAGCTGGGGAGATATAATGGAGGACTCTGATCAAGATTTATCTGATTATCAGCTCTCTCAGCAGGAAGGGACTACTCCAGGTAATACTTTGGATGTTGATCTGTCTGAACTCTCTAATAAAAGGTTTTAACCAGCAGAGACCTCTCCAAAAGGTAAAAGGAAGAGTAAAAAGAAACGCTGAACACCATTATCACTATGTGCAGAACAAACACTATTCCAGAGTGTCCTCTACCGCTTAGTGTTGTTACAGTAAATGTGAAAGGCATAGACCAGAAGAACAAGGACTGAAGCGTTTTCAATTCTGAACTCATATAATTTTGACTTTTATTTTTGCAGGAAATAAGATTGTCCACTGCAAATGATGTATATATCTGTAGGAAAGACTGGATTTGGGGTGCATCCTTGTGGTCTTTTGGAGCTGATAAATGTGAAGGGGTTGGAATTATATTTAAAAATATATGTATCATTTCCAGTAAAATTGTTGACATAATGCCAGAAAGGTGTCTCTTGTTAGATAAGTATTGGAGACTAAGACCCTAAGAAAATCTTTGATTTGGCAAACTCCTTTTTACAAGGAATTGTTTAACGGGAAAAACATCAATAAAAGTCATATCCAGAGAATCTTAAACCAAATAGAGACGCCTAAACTGGATCCACCATGGGGGACCCAATCATTGTATCTGAGGTACAGGCAGTTGTTAAGTCTCTGAGTAAGCTGAAAGTTCCAGTTACTGACGGGTTAACATCATAATTGTCTCCGTTTTTAGTACGTTGCTGAGCACATTCCTATGTGAAGTATATAATGTTTTACTGAATGAAACGGGATTACCATCTTCACAGTCTCAATAATTACTGATATTAATTTAGAAAAAGGGTGATAGAAGAGACATAAAAAACTGGCGCCCAATTGCTTTAATTAACACAGATTATAAAATCGTTGCTAAGATTCTGTGTGTTCGGATGGGTTCTGTGGATGAGTCGTTGATAAGTCCTGACCAGTCCTGTGGTAGACAGGGGAGACAGATTGCAAACTCCCTCATTACAGTACGAGAATCTTTTGAGCAAGCGAAAAGTGGAGTTTTATGTGGATATATGGTGAGTTTAGATCAGGAAAAAGCTTTTGATCAAGTTGATCGATTGTATCTCTTCTCAGTGTTAGAAAAATATGGAATATCAGAGAAATTTGTGTCCTGGCTTA
This sequence comes from Discoglossus pictus, assembly GCA_027410445.1. Classification (NCBI taxonomy): domain Eukaryota; kingdom Metazoa; phylum Chordata; class Amphibia; order Anura; family Alytidae; genus Discoglossus; species Discoglossus pictus. Next base: position 204,867,748 of record CM050169.1, on the reverse strand, counting down.
AAGTTCTCTATAGAAATACTGAGGGGAGATTAATTATAAATGGATGGATTGGAGAAAGTTTTCCCATAAGATCAGGGGTACATCAGGGGTGTCCCCTATTGTATATTTTTTCTATTGATCCATTTCTAAGGATGATTGAGACCAATAAAAATATCCAGCAAGCTCCAATAATCCACATAAAGTATATTGCTTATGCTGATGATTTATTAGCTTTTCTGAATTCTAAATCTTGTAAATCTTGTGAGCAGGAATATTACATGTTAGACAAAAAATTAGGGAGGCCTAAATATGATAAATCCTGAGATATTTTTCAAATTGATATGTCTGTGTTTTAATATTTGAGGTATGTTTCTAGCATAGGCAAAGTGGAGTGGTTCCTTTAAAGGCTGGTTATCAATATTTGAGCCATGGTTTTGTGGTGGAGGCGCTCCTTGCCAGCAACTGCGGACATTAGGCCCGCAAATGCGGACCCTCGCAAAGTATACGAGCCGCACCACTTACAAAAAATAATATTACGACCTCGCAAAAATACGACATTAGCGGCTGAAACCCGCGCACATGAAAACACTAAAAACACAACAAATACACACAACAAACACATTAAAAGCTTACCCACAGCAAAGGGGGGGGGGGGCACCCAGCACCTCTAAAAGTGAAGTTACAAGTCAATTTAAGTAGAAATTAAAGAGTTTAGACACCCGAAAATCCCCTAAGACCCTAAACACGCAAAACACTGAGATTTTTCCAAAAAGCCGTACGAGGTACAAGAACAAGGATGCAAAATCAGCCACAGCCGCGTAATACACACATTAGGCGCCATTTTACAACACTAACTTACACAATGCTGAAGTACACAGCTACCCTAGCGGATTTTCCTTGCGCACGCACGCTACACTGCACACATTGCTGACAGTTACACAGCAGCTCCACAACACTGAAAACACACATTGTATGCTGCGGCAACATCAAAACAGATTGTCGGCTCTCCAACACAATGCCTACTGCATATATTACTTAAAAATAGGTAAAGTATATTCATTTTGTAATGTATTATTTACTTGATTACCATACACCAAACAGCATTAGCTCACTTACAATTTCATTGCCGTAATTTTTTGACGGGCAATATTCAAGTATAGTATATTTACCATCATATGTAATAAGAGCAGTTCAAATTGTCAGGAAATTTGAGATCACAACAAGGGAAATCGAACAATTATCAAAAAAACAGAGAGATACCTGCAATGACATGGAGACAATGGAGCATTTATTTTTAGATTGCCCAAGTTCTGTAGCTGTTTGGAATAAGATTGCTGATTTTTTTAAATTCCAGTCTTTAATCAAAATCAATGTTATTCTCAAATAGCTTATGGGTTGTTTTCAGAAAATATAACTGCCTTTCATCACAGGACACTATGGCTAGAAAACATACTATGGGCCTCATTCTATTATCGGCCGCAGCCGTTGCGGGGCCGCAAGGACCGGCCGCAAGCTATTCGGCTATTCTATTCCCTTACGGCAGGAGGCTCCGGCAGGCTTGCGGCCGGTGCCTTGCTATCTCTTGCGGCCGCTCGAGCCAGAGGAAAGCCTTTGATCTAAAACGGCCGCAAGAGTTTTGCAATTCAATTGCTCCGGGAAACCTCTCTGCAAGGCTAAAAGCGAGCCGCAGCTTACTTGCAGGAAAGAGGTCCCGCTAGCACCAATTAAGCACATAAAATAGCTCAAATAAAGCCATCCTGCACTTTGAGAAGACTATAAAGGGATTTTAGGTGTTAGAAAAAATAGCACATAATTATCCTGTACTCAAATCCGTAAAATATTTTATTTTTAATATCCGTAAAATATCCATGTAAAAAGTCCAGAGTGCTTGGAGCACCTCAGACACACCCACGCCGCAGCCGGAAAATAAACAGTTAATTTGAACTCGGGTTTGGGCAGATGTGCAAGCTTGAGAGTGGGTTACTTTTAATCCTCATGTCCCCCAATATGATCCCTAGCATTTACAGAGCTGTACAGTGCAGGCTTGAATTTATTTTTGAGTTTTTATATTTCACAGCTTACGGCCGGTTCCAAGATATGCGGCCGGCCGTAAAAGGAGATCCTTGCGGCGCCGTATAATAGAATCGCGAGTTAACTGAACCCCCGCAAGGAATCGCAGCCTTACGGCCGATTTACGGCCGATAATAGAATGAGGCCCTTTGTGTTTACCACTTATGGAATGCCAGATGTGTTGTATCTATTATGAGGTATTGTAAAAAATGTGTAAATATTTGTAAATAGTATTTTTAGTTAAATACATTTAAAAGATTCGCATCTGCTGGGGAAACATCTGCTCGCTTCCCTTCTGCTGGGGCCCAGTCAGGAGTGGATGGACATAGAGCTCCTGAACACCCATCATCTTCTGCATGTCAGGAGGTGGCATTGGTGGACCTGTTGAGCGTGGTCTCATGGACGTGGCGCTGGGGTCAAAGGGTTGGGACCATTGCCACAATGCGTGCAAGGGCCCGGGGTCCCCCCCCCCCCCCAATGTTGATGCTGCTGATAGGCCAGTGTCTTGTGTTGGGGCCTCAGGTTCCTGCACCTGCAGTGGTGAAGATCCAGCATCGTCTTGGGTAGCCAACTCCTGGGTCTAGGCAGCCGGTGTACGCCTGCTTGATACTGAAATGAGAGAACAATTGTATTTGAGTATTGTTGTTCTGAACAATTGTTTGCTGTGTTTTTCCATATCAATGACATCATAGTGACTTGTAAGTGATTGTTCTACTCCGATAAAGATTGATCTGCATTGTGAGCATTGTGGATCTTATCTGTTATGTGACCGCGACTTCTGGCAGCAGCAGTTGCGGCAAGGGGCTGCTAGATGGTGCTGCCGCTATTATATACAACATTTTCACCTTACACACTAACCCAAAAGCCATAGCCTTCACCCTAATCCTAAACCCTTACCTTAACCCCCACCCTAATCCACAAAATCTGTGGGACACTCTAATCACCAGTAAAATGCAGCTACATCTAGATGCCTTTTTTCTAGAGAAAATAAGCTTAATTTGGTTAGTCTTTCTTCATAACTTAGCCCCTTCATTCCCCTTATTAGTTGTGTTACCCTTCTCTGTACCTTTTCAAGTTCTAAAATATCCTTTTTATGAAGTGGTGCCCAAAATTGTACTCCATATTCCAAATGAGGGCGTTCTAGAGTTTTGTATAGTGGCAGAATTATACCCGCGATCACATTTCTCCCTGGATCAATATTCCTTCGCTAGTTATCTAGGATAACCTTAAATGCCGTCTTTATTCAAAAATATATCTAACCCCTTTTTAAAGTTATCTATCGAATTCGCTGTCACCACCTCCTTTGGTAGGGAATTCCACAGTTAAACCACCCTAACTGTGAAGAACCCTTTTCTTTCTTTAAGGTGAAATCTTTTTTCCTCTAACCTCAAAGGATGTCCTCTTGTCAGTTGAAAATCTCTTGCTACAAAAAGTTCACTTGACAAAGCCTTATATTGATCCTGGATGTATTTAAATAAGGTAATCATATCCCTTCGTAGATGACTTTTTTCTAGTGAAAATAAGTTTATTTTGGTTAGACTTTCTTCATAACTTAGCCCCTCCATTCCCCCTATTAGTTTTGTAGCCCTTCTCTGTACTTTTCCCAGATCTAAAATGTCCTTTTTATGAAGTGGTGCCCAAAATTGTACTCCATATTCCAAATGAGGGCGTACTAAAGATTTGTATAGTGGCAGAATTATATTTGCTTCCCTTGCTTCTATACCCTTCTTAGTACATGCTAATATTTTATTTGCCTTTGCAGCCGCTGCTTTTCATTGCACACTGTTACCTAGGTGGTTGTCCACAAGTACTCCCAAATCCCTTTCAACATCTAATAGAGAGCCCGCCGCAACTGCGGCCCTCGTGAAGCGATCCACCTCAAAGGCGCTCCTTGCGCTGGTGGAGATGAGTGCCATAGGCGCTCATCCCTTCGACCCACGGGACTACAGTTCAACATAAATCCACGAGCCGCGGGAGCACACTTTAACAAAAACATTCATCATCCAATTCACATTGCGAAACCCGTAGCAGTTTAAAAAAAATAATAATAATTACGAACCGTAACACTTTACAAAGGAAAGCGCGGACTTAGAAAAAAAAATCTGAGGTCTAAAAAATACAAACTTAACGGCTGAACCGCGCACGTCTAAAAACACAAAAAAAATCACAAAATTAAAAAAACAAAACATTTAAAAATATCACATTACGGGAGGACAGGCATGACGTCTGTCAGTGGGGTTGGTTGCGAATTTAACTTGGATTTCATCAATTTCTAAATTGAAAAATCACTGAAGAGCGATAAAAAATGGTGGACAAAAAAGCCTCTAAGCCTAACCCCAGAACCTACAACCCTAATGCTAACAGTGACGCGCACAAAACAGAATATCACAAATAAAATTTTTTTTTATATATATTAACTTCATAATGCCAATAGTGGCACACACAAAACAGGATACTTCAACAAATGTTGTTAACACAAATAAAAAAAAGAATAGATCCTGCTTTCTGTGCACCAAACTCAAAGCCTAACCCCGTAACCTAAACCTGTAATGCCAACTGTCGTGCACACAAAACAATATACTACTACGAATTTTGTCATATTTTAACATTTGCATTTCTGTCTATCTTTTTCAACAGACACTGCCTAAAGAGGGTCACAGGAACATTGGCAGTAGTGCTCTGTCATTTATACAAAACTAAGAATTCTACAGAACAGGTACAGTATAACAAGTAAAAACAAACAAAAAAAAGAACCTATCCTGTTTGGTGTGCCCAAATATTAAAATACACTGCAACATAAATAACCCTCTAAGCGTAACACCAGAACCTACAACCCTAATGCTAAAACTTACACATACAAAAGAGAATAGAACAAAACAAAATAAAAAAAATTCAATCCATAATGACAATAGTGGCGCACACAAAACAGGATACTACAACAAATTTTGGTAACAGATAGAAAATGAAAAATATATTATGTTTTATGTGCCACAACCTATAAGCCTAACCACACAACCATAACACATCACCTCAGCAGTGGCGTACACAAAACAGGATACTACAACAAATATTGTTAACACATATAAAATAGAATGATATATCCTGTTTTCTGTGCAAACTCTAACCCCATAACCTAAGCCTCTATTGCCAACTGTGGTGCGCATAAAACAGTATACTACTACCAATATTGTTAACACATATAAAATGGAACAATAAATACGCTTTTCTGTGCACCAACCTGTAAGCCTAACCCCATAACTTAAACCTCTAATATCAACTGTGATGCACACAAAACAGAATACTACAACAAATTTTGTTAACACATACTAAATCAAACAAAATATCCTGTTTTGGGTGCACCAACCTAAACCTATAATGATAACAATGGTGCACACAAACAAGAATAATACAACAAATGTTATGAAAACATAATATGCATCACTCTCTAAGCCTAACCCAATAAGCTAAACCACTATGAATACATACAAAATGGAAGAATATTTCCTGTTTTATATGCTCTTACTGCAAATAAAAAAAATATTGATAATGTTATTTTAACATTTCCATCTTTCTCTTTAATTCTCAACAGACCCTGCCTGAAGATTCTCATCATCTCCACAGCAATTTCAACAGAACACATTGAAACAAAAGAGGTACAGTATTACAAGTAAAACAAACAAAAAAAACATATTTCATAAATCCATAAAGCCAATACTGCTGCACACAAAAAAGGATACTACAACAAATTTGGTTAACAGATATAAAATGAAAAACATATTCTGTTTTCTATGCCACAACCTATAAGAGTAACCCCACAACCAAAACCTCTAAGCCAAATGGGGTACGCACAAAACAGTATACTGCTATCAATATTGTTAACACATATAAAATCTACAAAAAAATGGTTTTCTGTGCACCAACCTCTAAGCTTAACGCCATAACCTAAACTTCTAATGCCAACTGTGGGGCACACAAAACAGGATACCACATCAAATGTTGTTAACACATACTAAATCAAATAAGATATCCTGTTTTCTATGCAACAACTTAATAACCCCATAACCTAAATCTACAATAACAACAGCAGTGCACACAAACCAGAACAATACAACAAATGTTCTTAAAACATAATAAATGCAAGGATATATCCTGTTTTATATGCACCACTCTATAAGGGTAACCCCATAAGCCAAACCTCTGTGAATACATACAAAATTGAAGAATATATCCGGTTTTATATGCTCTTACTTAAAAAAAAAAAAAATGACATGTTATTTTAACATTTCCATCTCTCTATTTCATTCTCAACAGGCACTGCCTGAAGACTCTCATCATCTCAACAGCAATTTCAACACAACACATTTGAAGAAAAGAGGTACAGTATTGCACAGTATTACAAGTAAAAAAAATACAAATAAACCCCACTGCTGTTTACACATATCAAATGGAAGTACCCATTCTGTTTTGTGTCTGCCTTTGTACAAACGTACTGCACGCTAACTAACCCTCTAACATAACGCCATAACCGTAAACCCCCATTAACAACATTAGCGCATGCAAAACAGGATGGAAGAAAAAACTAAATAAGCCCTACCCTAAACCCTAATGACAACAGTGCTGCAGACAAAACACAAAACGACAATGCTTTTAATATATACAAAATGGAAGCATATATCATATTTCTGGTGCAAAACCATCTAAGCCCAACTCCATATGCCAAACACCTAATGACAACAGTAGTGCAAACCCCCCCCCCCCCCCCAACTAAACACATAATAACAACACTACCATAAACAAAACACGGTAACACAAGAAATGCTGTTTTCATATACAAAATAGAAGGAACTATCATATTTGCTGTGCGCCTTTCACAACATACACTGTAACCTAACTAATCTGATAAGTCTAACCTCACAAACCTAACCTCATAATGCAAATAGTGGTGTATACAAAACAGGATATGAGAAGAAAACAAAAAGGTAAAACAAATCAAGAAACAAAGGAGCAAAAGTACTAATGGACTTCTCTTATCTTACAGATTAATATGGCAGATACTGACAAGAAACAGGAAAAGAAAAGACGTCAAACTAGAGAAAGTCAAAGAACATGGGCAGATAATTAGACACAGGAGCAGAAGGAAATTCGATGACAAAAAGAAGACTCGCAAGCAAAAGATTAGCAGCTGACCAACTAATATCCAAGCCTAAGAAGGCTACTAAAAAATAAAAGCATTTAGAAAATGTGGATCAACAATCAGATAAGAATTAATAACGATTTAGACATTCACATTGATATATCTTCTCACAATTGTCCTTTATTTAAGTCTTTAGCAGTAGAGGTTCATAATTGTGGTAATATGAATATTGCCTGTCAGTTTTCTGGGGCATATAATTTCCAACAGGAAAGACCCAGAGATGGCCAGTTCGTTAGTTGCTGTCAAAAAGGCAAGGTAAGACTTCCAAAAAGACAACAATTCCCAACATATTTAAAAAGTATTATGACAGAGCCTTCTTTCCCTAACTACCAACATTTCAAAACAAACAAAAGATCCTATAATAGTGCCATATCTTTTGCATCTATGTGTGCAGCATTAGCTGCTAATGTGCCAGGACATGGCCCTTACTGCTGTAAAGTACAAGGACAAATTTACCATCGTACTTCTCATTTACATCCAGAAGAAGGGGAGCAAAGAAAATTTGCTGAAATATATGTCCTAGATACTATGGAAGCTGTTGAGCAATGTATGCAGCTTCCAGAAAATAAAAAATGGTTACCCTTTGTGTTTATAGAGCTTGATAAAATTATAGCCCAAACCCGTACACTCAAGCCTATAAAAATAGTCAGAAATAGAACAAGAACAAATAACTCATGCACAATTACATCAGTTACCAATCCGAAAAGTCAATATGGTTCCTAAAAGAGATCACCATACTGATAAATGCAGTTACAACTTACCAACATCAAATGAGGTTGCAATGGTCTTTCAAAATGATGAGGGAGAACCACCATTTCAAAGGGATATTAGAATATATCCCAGAAATAAGGAGCAACCTTTTATCAACATAAGAATCTTAAGTACAAATTTAGATCCAATGACATATCCATTTTTTTTTCCAAATGGGGAAGCCGGATGGCAACCCAAATTAACAATTGAGAGTTACCCAAATTCAACAATCGGTGTTAGAAATAACATTTCCATGCTTGAATTTAAAGTGGCTCAAACTGTTATTAGAGATGGATTTAATCCCATTTTATGTGATGGAAAACTGACACAACAATGGATCATTGATTCATATTTGCAAGTTGAGGCAAATAATTTAAATTTCCTCAAATATAAACAAGATAAACTTGTGTAGAACAGTATTCTGGACTGATGGATTATGTCGCTGAGGCAGCTACAAACAGAGATCTTGCAGCTGGCAAAGCCATCATTTTACCTTCTTCTTTCCAAGGATCTCCTCGCAATATGCAAGAAACATACAATGATGCTATGGCTATTGTAACCAAATTTGGAAAACCAGATTTATTTATTACATTTACATGTAATCCACAATGGTCAGAGATTGTACAGAATCTGCTAATTGGACAAATTGCTTCCGATACACCAGATTTGGTGGCAAGAGTCTTCAAAATAAAATTAACTGAATGAATACATGACATAACCATAACTCAGTTATTTGGCAAATTTCTGGCTTATGTTTATACCATCAAATTTTAAAAAAGAGGACTTCCACATGCACATATGCTTATAATTCTTCAAGTAAAATATAAATTGGATACTGGTGATGAAGTGGATTCAGTCATCATTGCTGAACTACCAGATCCAGAAATACATGGTAGACTATATGAGATTGTAACTCATTGCATGATTCATGGACCATGTGGAGGTATTAATCCACAATCACCATGTATGGAAAATAAAAAATGCACCAGAGAATTTCCAAAAGATTATAGAGACAAAACGTATGCCAATTGTGATGGCTATCCATCATATAGAAGAAGAGAAGGCCAAACTGCCATTATTCGTGGCAAAAAAGTGGATAACAGATATGTGGTGCCATACAATCCACATTTACTCATGAAGTATAATGCACACATTAATGTGGAAGCTTGCACTTCTATAAAATCCATTAAATATGTCTACACATATATTTACAAAAGCTATGATGCAGCTACTGTAGTGGTAAAAAGTGCAGAAAATCCAGAACAAACTGAGTTATTACATGATGAACTTGCATCTCATGTAGATGCTCGCTATGTAAGTGCGCCAGAAGCAATGTGGTGATTAGCTGTACATTTGCCCCAAAAGACACTTAGTTTATTTCAATGTTGGAAATGAAAGAAATGCTTTGGCACAAAGTGAGCATCGGCAAACTACACTAACTGCGTGGTTAAATTCTACTGACTTGGAGGCAAGGGAATTGTTGTATATTGACATTCCATTATATTTTTGTTAATGGATTTGGGCGAAAAAGAAAAACCTGTGGAAATAAAATTATAACTAGCATTTACACTGTAAGTCCAATAGACCTTGAACATTTCTGCTTACGTTTACTCCTTTTAAATATTCCTGCTGCACAAAGTTTTGAACAGTTGAGAACTGTTAAATTTGACACAATTTATGACACATTTCATTTAGCTGCGCGACACAGAAACTTCCTGGCTGATGATACAGAATGGGAAAGATGTCTACAAGAAGCAGCACTGTGTCAAATGCCACAGCAGATGCGAGAACAATTTGCACTCATTTGCATCTTCTCAAATGCTCCAAATGCTTTAGCTTTGTGGGACAAATTTAAAACAAATATGTCTGAAGACTGTTTGCAACTATACAATGAGCCTATTGCAGAATTAAAAGCATTAATTGAAATTCAAGAGGACCTTATCTCTCATGGATTAAATTGTGCAAATTTAAATCTGCGAGATACAGGACTCATAGTGTGAGGAATTGACTCTGCTGGGTTTTGAACCCTGGTCCCCAGGCTGCTATACCTCTTCCCTACCACTGCGCCAGCCTGCCTGTTGTGAATTCCATTGAGACCTTATAAGCTTGACTCTGCTAGCAATTGTATCAGTACCTAAGTCTCTTCAGCTGTGTCTGGTCAGGTGTCTGGTCCTTGGCCTATATAAGGCACTTCCTGTCTATTGATCCTTGACAGATTATTGTGTGGTTTCTGATCACTTCAATAAACCTTGTTCCTGTTTTCACCTACAAGTTTGCGGAACTGGATTATTGCTGACCTTGGCTACTGGTCTCCACAACTTTGTGATTTCTATATCATTACAGAATAATCTGGCCCTTTCATGGAGACCGCCGGGACAGATTCTGCATTGGCCCAGCAGGTTGCTTTATTTGCAAGAACTGTGCAGACCCAGGCACAGACCATCCAAGTGCTGCAGGACCAGGTAGCTGAACTGCAAAATAAATTTCAGTCAATGCACAGTGAGTATACCAGCTACAGGGCACGTGATGCTGCGGCTGCTACTGTTACACCTGCTCAAGAGGCCCGCTTGCCCCTGCCAGAAAAGTTTGGAGGAGATCGCAAAAAATTTAGGGGTTTCCTAAATCAATGCCGTTTGCACTTCATGATGTTACCTCACCAATTTCCATCTGAAAGAGAGAATTGGGATTTATTTTTTCCTTATTCAAAGATGAAGCCCTGGCTTGGGGCGCCCCTCTTCTGGAACAAGACAGTCCAGTCTTGGGTAATCTAAATTACTTTCTTGAGGCCATGTGCCTAGTTTTTGATGACCCCAATCGATGTGCTACAGCAGAAGCCACTCTCCTTCATTTGCATCAAGGGAGGCGCTCGGTGGCTGAATATGCTGCTGAATTCAGACAGTGGGTTGCTGATACTACCTGGAACCAATCAGCCCAGAGGTTCCACTTTAGAAAAGGTCTCTCAGAAGCTATAAAAGATGAGCTAGCTCGTGTTGATCTTCCTGCTGACTTTGATGCATTTGTGCGTTTGGCTATCCGTATTGATCGGAGACTTTCTGAAAGAAGATTGGAAAGACAGGGCTCTTTTAGACCAAGTACTACTCCAATTTCCTATTCAAGAACTTCTACTCCGATCCCACAAACACCTACAGACTCTGAGCCAGAGTCTATGCAGGTAAATCTAATAAGAGGGCCATTATCCAACGAAGAAAAACAGTGGCGACGCACTCACAATTTATGCCTGTATTGTGGTAGTGCAGGGCACTATGCCATCAATTGCCCTAGCAAATCCAAAAGAACAATAGCTATGGCGGCTGAGGGTGCACAGATTCGACACCAATCCCAGATTTTGGATCAACTGGATTCTGTCACACAACCCTTGTTTTCTCTGGCTCATGGTGAAGAGGGTATGTTGACTCAACATCCTCATTTTGTAGTGCCTATCACGTTGCAATGTGGTGATCGTAAAATTTCAACTACCGCTATGATAGATTCTGGAGCAGGCGGAAACTTTATGGACATTAAATTTGCAGCAGGAAATAGAATTCAGTCTATCCCTAATTCTTCACCTGTGTTAATGGAGACAGTTGATGGTTCTCCACTTACGTCAGGACCGGTTACACATGAGACTGTGCCCTTAAAGTTGACTGTGGAAGTGAATCACCATGAGGCTATCTCTTTCCACCTAATTTCCTCAACACAGTTTCCAGTGATTTTGGGGGTACCTTGGCTTGCTCTGCATAACCCACAGATTGATTGGAAGATCAGAACTTTGTCCTTTCCTTCAGAACACTGCTTAATGAATTGTCAACCCTCTAAGGTAACACCTGTTGCCACAACAATTAATGAAATGGTTGCTACAAACTTGACTAAGCTTCCTCTACAATATTGGGATTTTGCAGATGTCTGTGATAAGAAGAATGCTGATCAGCTTCCACCACACAGGCCTTATGATTGCCTAATAGAGCTGTTGCCTGGGGCTGCTATTCCATTTGGCCGTATATATTCCCTTTCTGAGCCTGAATTGAAAGCTCTTCGTGAATACCTACAAGAAAATCTTGCCAAAGGCTTTATTCAACCATCTACTTCTCCAGCAGGAGCTCCTATTTTCTTTGTAGAAAAGAAAGATGGCAGCCTACGGCCATGCGTTGATTACAGGGACATTAATAACATCACTGTTAAAAACTGCTACCCCTTGCCTCTGATTCCTGAACTTTTGGAGAGACTCCGCTCAGCTAAAATATTTACGAAGCTTGATCTTCGGGGGGCATATAATCTGGTTCGCATAAGACCCAATGATGAATGGAAAACAGCTTTCAGTACCAGGTACGGGCATTATGAATATCTAGTAATGCCTTTTGGGCTGTGTAATGCCCCTGCAACTTTCCAGCATCTTATCAATGATGTACTACGAGATCTCCTGGATCAGTTTGTTGTGGCATATTTGGATGATATCCTAATATTCTCTGATAATCTTGAAAACCACAGAAAACAGGTCTGTATAGTTCTAGAGCGCCTTCGTACCCACCGCCTATACATTAAACTAGAAAAATGTGAGTTTGAACAAACAGAAATTTAATTCCTGGGGTATGTAATAACTCCCAAAGGTTTAAGTATGGACGCAAGTAAAATTAAAGCTGTGCTGGACTGGCCCATCCCCAAGAATGAAAAAGATGTTCAGAGATTTGTGGGGTTTGCCAATTTTTACAGGCGTTTCATTAAGAATTTCTCTGCCGTTATTACACCAATCACTGAACTCACACGTAAGGGGACTCCTTTTCAGTGGTCCGATAAGGCGGATACCGCATTTTCCCGATTGAAGACTCTGTTTACCTCTGCCCCTGTCCTGGTACATCCTCAGCCGGAATTACCATTTATTGTGGAAGTTGATGCTTCTGATTCAGCTGTTGGTGCTATACTGTCTCCAAGGACTGGACCTAAGATGCTGTTACATCCGTGTGCCTTCTATTCCCGCCAGATGGTGCCAGCAGAAAGAAACTATGACATAGGGAATAAAGAACTATTGGCTATAAAAGCTGCCTTCACCGAATGGAGACATCTCTTGGAGGGAGCTACCCATCCAATTACTGTCCTCACAGATCACAAAAATCTGGAATGTATTCGATCAGCTAAGAGACTGTCAGCCAGACAAGCACGCTGGTCCCTATTCTTCTCAAGGTTTAATTTTTTGGTTACATACCATCCTGGCTCCAAGAATGGTAAGGCGGATGCCTTGTCTAGAATAGCTGACCCCCTCCATACTACCGTAATCAAGACCACCATCTTGCCAGAGGATATATTTATAGGAGTTACATTTCCTTCTGATCTGATGTCTCGCATTAAAAAGGGCTACGCTAAAGACCCAGTTCTTCGTGATCCTCCTCGTGACCTCCATATGACGATGCGTATTGGTTTTGGATTTTTCAACAACGTCTGTTTGCTCTACCATGACTCAAAACCAGCAGGTCATCCAGGAATCCGAAAGACACAAGAGCTACTTGCCCGATCCTTTTGGTGGCCGAAGTATCATGAGGATGTTAAGAAGTATGTGTCCTCTTGTGATGTGTGTGCCAGACATAAGACTCCTTGCTCATCCCCTGTTGGCTTGCTTCAGCCTCTTCCGATTCCTCATCGTCCCTGGGGATCTATATCCATGGACTTTATTGTGGAACTACCTCCCTCTAAGGAACACACTACCATTCTTGTTGTTGTGGACAGGTTAACTAAGATGGGTCATTTCATACCAGCTTGTGGTCTCCCTTCAGCTAAACAGATGGCTGACCTGGTTATTGGGGAAATATTTCGCTTGCATGGAGTGCCTGATGAAGTCGTTTCTGACAGGGGAGTGCAGTTTACGTCTCGTTTTTGGAAACATTTTTGTTCTAATCTAGGTATTAATGTAAATCTGTCTCAGCTTTTCATCCGCAAAGTAATGGACAGACTGAGCGAACCAACCAGACTTTGGAGCAATATTTGCGGTGCTATATTAGTTACCTGCAGGATGACTGGCTGGATTTTCTACCCACGGCGGAGTTTGCCTATAACAATGCCCAACACTGCTCCACTTCTTTGAGCCCATTTTTTGCCAACTATGGTTACCATCCGACCTTTCTAGTCAGTCTCCCAATTACTACTTCCATTCCTGCTGTCGCTGACCGGCTAACGGCCTTACGTGATTCCCAAGCACTGTTGAAAGAGACTCTTTTGGAGGCTCAGGAATGTTACAAAAGAGCTGCTGATAGGCATAGAAAGGAGGCCCCAGTCTATCACGTTGGTGACAAGGTGTGGCTGTCAACAAGGAATCTCAAGCTTCGGATTCCTTCTCATAAATTGGGTCAAAGGTTCATGGGACCTTTTGAGATCATTGTTCAGATCAATGCTGTCACTGTCCGTTTACAACTCCCGAATTCCATGAAAATACATCCAGTGTTTCACGTCGCACTGCTTAAACCTTTTCATGAAAACACTTTCCCTGGCCGAGCCCTGCCTGCCCCACCTCCAGTCCTCGTGGATGGTGAGGATGAGTACGAAGTGGACAAAATTCTTGACTCCAGGATCTTCCGTGGCAAGCTTCAGTATCTGGTTCGCTGGAAAGGCTATGGTGAGGAGGAGAGTTTGTGGGAACCAGTGGACAACATTCATGCTCCTGATCTCCTTCGGTCTTTTCATGTGCAGTACCCTGCTAAACCAGGTAATAGGGCATCCAGAGGCTGCACCTATAGAGGCGGGGGGTAATGTGAGGAATTGACTCTGCTGGGTTTTGAACCCTGGTCCCCAGGCTGCTATACCTCTTCCCTACCACTGCGCCAGCCTGCCTGTTGTGAATTCCATTGAGACCTTATAAGCTTGACTCTGCTAGCAATTGTATCAGTACCTAAGTCTCTTCAGCTGTGTCTGGTCAGGTGTCTGGTCCTTGGCCTATATAAGGCACTTCCTGTCTATTGATCCTTGCCAGATTATTGTGTGGTTTCTGATCACTTCAATAAACCTTGTTCCTGTTTTCACCTACAAGTTTGCGGAACTGGATTATTGCTGACCTTGGCTACTGGTCTCCACAACTTTGTGATTTCTATATCATTACACATAGATTAAATCAACTTTGAAGACTATGATATTCAGCTTCAAAACCAAATAACACAAGAAAGACTTGCAACTTTAAATATCTTACAATTGCAAGCACTTAACGCCATAAAAAGTGCACTAGAGGATGACAAGCTCAAAGAGCATTATTTCTATCTAGATGGACCTGGTGGATAAGGAAAAATGTATCTATATAAATTATTGATGAGTTTTGTTTTTTCGCGCAAGGTGAAATAGCACTACCATTTGCAACCACTGGAACTGTGGAAGAACTGTGCATAGTGGATTTAAACTGCCAGTTCCTATTCTGGAAATATCAGTGTCGGATATAAGAATGACAACTTTACAAGCAAAAAAAATATTAAGAAAAGTAAATTAATTATCATCGATGAAGCTACAATGATGTCATGCCATTCTCTACAATGCATTGACCGTTGTTGCTTGAAGTCATGGATAATTATTTGCCTTTTGATGGAAAGGTCATGTTGTTGGGTGGAGATTTTAGACAAACATTACCTGTTGTTGTCCATGGAAAGACAATGTAGGAACATGTATTAAGTCAAGTACACTATGGAGACTCTTTACTCACCTCAAATTAGAACAAAATATGAGATCACAAGGACAACATGAATTCAATGAGTGGCTCATCAAAATTGGAGAAGGAAAAACAGAACAAATTCCGAATTTACCCAATGATACCATGGAAATTCCATCTCATATGATTTGCAAACAGGACATTATATCTGCTATACTCCAAAATACAATAAGTAACGCTGATTATGCGGAGCTTGCAACAAAAGTAATATTAACTTTAAAAAATAAAGATACATTGATTCTGAATAATGAAGTATTAAAATTAATAGATCCAACGCACACAAAAATATCACAGTGCAGATTGTGTACTTGGTGATGACAAAGAAACTCAGACAAACTTTTCAACTGAATTTATTAATTCATTAACTCCATCTGGAATGCCAGCTAAAAAAAGGTGCAATTGTCATGTTACTGTGAAATATGAACCCCCCAAAAAAGAACTATGCAATGGGACTAGATTAATTGTCCAAGAACTAAAAGATAATTTCATAAATGCAGAAATTCTCAATGGTACCCATAAAGGTGAAAGAGTTTTCATACCAAGAAAAGATTTGGCACCAAGTGAAAGTAGCTTGCCTTTTGTACTTCAGAGAAGACAATTTCCCATCATCATGGCATTTGCCATGACCATTAATAAATCACAAAGACAAACTTTTAAATCCATTGGAATCTTTTTAGAAGAACCAGTATTTGCCCATGGCCAACTGTATGTTGCATTTTCAAGATGCAAGAATTCAGAGGAAATAAAAGTTTATTTTGAAAACAACCAAATTAAGGGTGATTTATTAGATGATGGATGAATTTTTACAAAAAACATTGTCTACTATGAAGTACTGTAAATTCAATTACAAACAATACAAAAATACAACTAAGCCACAAAGAAACCAATTCAATAAGCAACAGTTCTCTTATACCTACGTCAAATTCACACCAAATATAGAGAACAGTGGATTTATTTTGAGGACGCAATCTTATGTCACTCTGGCTCTTTTTAGAGGACCACTATTTCGCTAAGGAAACTCTATAAAATGGCAAAAATTATAGAGAACAGTGGTTATACCCCGCGGATGAACTTTGATGTCTGGCGGTCTCTTTTTAGAGGACCACTGTTTCAGTTACGAAACTCTATGTGTCATGTTCAACAAATACAGCAATTAAAAAAAAAAAGAAGAAAAAACAACAACAATAGACAGTGGTTATATCCCATAGACAAAATTACAAGTCTGCTGGGCTCTTTTAAAGGGAACCAGTTACTTTGAGGGAAAGTACACCATTATCTGATCTAATTACCTTATACAACTTTGTGCCATCAGCAAAAATGGAGACACTACTTTCCAGTCCCACCTCTAAGTCATTAATAAATATGTTAAAAAGGAGAGGACCTAATATATGTATTGCTGGTGTGGAGTGCCATCTGCAGTTCATCAGGACATCTGCTCATCTAAATATGCTGTGCAGTGTGTAAGACTGACCAATCTTTGACCAATCCTCAGCAATGTGTGTTAACATGCTGAGACATGGTCCACGTTAGGCTAGTACAAGAAACGCACTTGCAGTCCAACAGAGTCTATATCCGCACATGCTGCAGTGTGCACACGAATACAAGTAGTCTCATGGGGGTGTAGAATCAATCTTGATCTACAGCTATACCTAGTTTAAAGATGTAGATGAGTTCAAAGCAGTAGAAGTGTTAAGCAAAACAGCTATGAACAGTGTTGTTTAACATGGGGTAGAGAGGGATAGGTGAACTCATGACACTAAATAAACAATAACACTAACATGAATTGATTTGCAAAACACTATTCGCAATCAGTTGTAACTGAAGATATTGTACATACATTTAATTGATAACAATTCTGACAACTATATTTAGTCAGACTGGATTTACATGGTTATTGCTGCCCCATATATCTATAGTCAGAAACAGATACCTTACAGTGCAATTCAATGTCAGTTATCCATGTGTGTGGGGTTCATGTGTGTGCATATGAGGATGTGAAGGTGTATATGGTACTCACATTGCAATGTTTCTGTAAACCCAGAGTACAGCTGTCCAGGAAGGCCCACTACTGCCGCCAGCTGTTTCCACTCCTTCTGAGTGCACTTCCATCCACTGTATGTTATATTGCAAGGCGGCCCACCACCAGTTGCACGTGCTGATATAGCCTCCTCTGCCATCTTCTTCGCCTTCTTGCAGCAGTCGTCGTAACTGTGCTTTACAGACATTGCGTCGCTGTTAGCAAACCCCAATGACAACACTTCTGCAGAAACCTCAAGCCAAGTACGTGTCTTCTAGCTGGGCCTCACATCCCTCCCGTACTGTACTTCTCAACAACATTGTCCCTTACTTGTTTGGAGACTTCCTTAGTCTTCATGGTAGCGTTTGGTTAGTGGTGCCACTTGCTTAGCTGTTGCAGCCTCTGAGGCCTTTCAAAAAAGGTGTGTATATGTAATGACAGATCATCTGACACTTAGATTGCACACAGGTGGACATCATTTCACTAATTATGTGACTTCTGAAGGTAATTGGTTGCACCAGAGCTTTTTTATGGGCTTTTTAACAAAGGGGGGAAATACATACGCACATGACAATTTTCTTTTTTCTATTTCTAAGAATTGTTTTATGTATATATTTTTCTCATTTCACTTCACCAACTTAGACTATTGTGTTCTGATCGAACACATAAAATTCAGATTAACAAAACATTAAACTTAAGGCTGTAATGTAACAAAATAGGTAAAAAGTCAAGGGGGATGAATATTTTTGCAAGGCACTGCATAGTATTTAATAGAGTTAAAATATTTATCTTATTATAGTCCCCCTTAATTACAATACACCTTTCAAATGGTGTATTCTAAAAAAATAACAGAATTAAAACACATCTCTTGAGTCTTATCCAATCACCTCCTGAAACTTAATGTCACCTTAGTACACTGAATCATATAATTAATACTTTCATTCATGCTAAAATATTTAAAAAAAAGATATAAGGTTGTTATTTCAAACCATTCTCTGTGGACATGGCGGCCTTTGCACTCTTGTGCTGTGGTGGACAGCGCATTTGGAGGGGACCACCAGCCCACAGATGTTTTCCTTGCTGCCCCCAAACTGTTCTCAAAAATGGAAAAGTGTGTCCTTCCCCAAAATTAATTAATTTAGTCCTAGCCCCACAGTCAGCTTCTCACTCTCCCTATGATACTCTGTACAGTGCACCTTTGTTATTTATTTACTACTAGCGACTAAAAATGATGGGGCAATAAAAAAGTGTTGAAATGCTGTTTGTCACGCAATGTGAGTGTACTGGGTGCCTCAACTATATAGACCTCTATAGCACACTAATGAACCCATGTAATAACACTATAAGTGCCATGAGGGTCATCCAGGAACCTCATGATACAAAGTGTAAGCACTACACTAACTTAACCCAGTCTCCTATAGGTGTCAATACAGACCATCATAAGGCTCTATTTAACCCCATTAGTCCCATAAAGGTATATAAAGACCCTCATGGGACAATTAAAAGCCTAAGATTAACCCCATAAGTGCTATGAGAGTCCTCCAGGACCCTCATGACACTAAGTACAAACACTACACTGCACTATACCCCCCCAATAAACCATTACATCTAAACTAACCCACATATACACTAACCTCTTAATACCTACACTACCCTCTAATAAACCCCCCACCCCATCAATTACAGAAAAAAATAAAACCTAACTTAAAAAAATACTGAAACCAAAATTACATAAAATAAAAAAAGCCTAATTCACAGAAAATAAAAACATCTACATTACAAATAATAAAAAAAGCTACATTATGAAAAATAAAAAAGGTACATTACAACGCCCCCCACTATAGAAAATAAAAAAATATTACACACCTGAAAATGAAATACATACAATATATACATTACATTACAATACAATACAAATTAAATAGAATCCAATAGCCCCTATCTAAAATATACACATACCCCTCTAACATACATTACATCCTATCTAACATACATACATACCCCTATATCTAACATACATTAAATCCTATCTAACATACATACTCTATCTAACATACATTAAATCCTATCTACATACAAAAAAAACTGACTCTAACCTAAAATAGAATCATTAAGACCACTTACCTTTGCAGATGTCCCTTCAGATTGCCACCCTAGGAAAAAAGAAAAAAAAAACAAATTAGTACAACACACTACATACAATAAATAAACATTCTTAATATTGTAAATATTCTACTCACCTTTCCAGCATGTCCCCGTCCTTCTTATTTTCTTCTCCAGCACGGCCCCTGTTAAAAATAAACAGTAGATTAGTACTAAATACATACACACAAAACAAAATACAATAAACATAATATCCATTGAACTTACCTCCCTGCGATGTCCCCGTGCTCCTCCTCTTCTGCCCCGGCTGGGCCCTGGAAGAAACCGCACTCTAAAAAAAAAACTTGCGGACCTCTCCGACGCTAATGTTGCCTCTAGAGCCTTTTCCGGCAGAAAATTGGCAATGGCGCCTTCTTATTGGCTGAAAACGCTGTCAATGAAATTTCAGCCAATCAGAATGGGATACATATCCCATTCTGATTGGCTTATGCACCTGTCAATCTTTTTTTTTTTTTGTATTGACCCCCATAAGCTACAGGGTTAATTAAGGGCTTATGTGGGTCTTCATTGACCCCCATGAGTGACAGGGTTAATTAAGGGTTTATGGGGGTCTGTAATGACCCCCATGAGTGACACGGTTAATGAAGAGCTTATGGGGGTCTGTATTGACCGCTATGAGGGACAGTGTCAATTAAGGATTATGGGGGTCTTCATTGACCCCCATCAGTGACATGTTTAATTAAGGAACTATGGGGGTCTGTATTGTCCCACATGAGTTCCAGGGTTAATTAAGGGATTTTGGGGTCTGTATAGACCCCATGAGTGACAGGGTTAGTTAAGGGTTTATGGGGCTCTGTATTGACCCCCATGAGTGACAGGGTTAATGAAGGGATTATGGGGGTCTGTATTGACCCCCATGAGTGACAGGGTTAATTAAGGGGTTCTTCATTGATCCCCATGAGTGACAGGGTTAATTAAGGGCTTATGGGAGTCTTTATTGACCCCCATGAGTGACCGGGTTAATTAAGGGATTATGGGGGTCGGTTTTGAGCCCCATGAGTGACAGGGTTAATTAAGGGTTTATGGGGGTCTTTATTGAACCCCATGAATGACAGGGTTAATGAAGGGCTTATGGGTTCTGTATTGACCCCTATGAGTGACATGGTTAATTAATGGATTATGGGGGTCTGTATTGACCCCCATGAGTGAAAGGGTTAATTTAGAGATTATGGGGGGTCTGTATTGACCCCCATGAGTGACAGGGTTAATGAAGGGCTTATGGGGTCTTTATTGTCCCCATGAGTGACAGGGTTATTTAGGGGCTGATGGGGCTCTGTATAGAGCCCCATAAGTGAAAGTTTTTTTTTTTTTTTATTGCGGGTTAAAGGACCCACAAGGCAGGAAATTTGAATATTGATTGCAGCGGGGGCCTCGATCATGTGTGATCGGGGACCTCCACTGCGAGGGTTAATGTGGGGTTAATTTTAGGTGCCGTGGGGGTACCTAAAGTACCCTGCTGTCGGCCTTAACTGTTTGTGTGCCGTGGGACATTAAGGACCCGCCGCAGGGACTTAACACCTTTTAAATGCAGTGGGGGACATGATTGTGACCCCCACTGCAAGGGTTAATGTCTCGACAATGGCGGGGGTCCCCCATGGGGACCCCCAGCATGGGCTTAATGTGGGCACACATTGGGGGCCCGATCGGACCCCTTTAGAAAGGGGTTAATGTGGGGTTCCAAGCTTATCTTGTATCTCTGCAAGGGGTTAATGTGGGGTTCCGAGCTTATCTTGGATCACTTGGCTAAGATGTACATGGCTGGCAGTGTTTTTCGCGGTCCGGGGTCGTGGAGCCTCGTTTTCATTTTTTTCGGCCGTCATTTTTTTTCTCGTTTAGCCGATTTTCGAGTGTCGAACCTGGGGAAATTCGGGTTAAATTTGTGTGTAACCTCCCTTCCAGACATCCTGGCTGTCCCCCGTGCTGTGGGTGAGTGTTATTTTTGTCTTTGCACGGTTCACGGGTTAGTGCGTTGTTTTGCGACCTCTGGTATTTTTTTTTCTAAGTCAGTGGCTCGTAATGTTGGCTCGCAGACAATGAGGGAGAGAAGTAGGGGAAGAGAGACACAGGGAGGAAGAGGATGAGGCTCCTTACAAAGGGTAAGGAGAGGAGGCGGGGAAAAGAGACACAGGGTAAGGAGAGAAAGCGGGGAAGAGAGACACAGGGGAAGGAGGAGGGGAAGAGAGACACAGGGTATGGAGAGGAGGAGGAGAAGAGAGGCACAGGGAAGGAGAGGAAAAGAGACACAGGGTATGGAGAGGAGGAGGGGAAGAGAGACACATGGAAAGTAGAGGACTAAGTGCTGCGAGTTAAGACTTTTGTGTGGGTTGTTGTTACATAGGAGAAGCGCCATAGAGCCTCCATCTCCGCAAATGCGGCCCCTCGCTTCGCAAATGCCAGAACTGCTTCCCTCGCTTCGACGACATCTCGCAGTTTGACAACTATTATATGTGACTAGCGACTTGCCCGTCAAAAATGACGGCAATAAAAACTGAAGTCTGGCAATGCTGTTTGCCACACAATGTAAGCCTCTCCCCCTCTACTTTACTGGCCTTGTGATGAGCGCCTTTGGCGCTCATCACAGGCCTTGCAATGAGCCCCTTTGGAGCTCATTGCGAGTCTCTCCCTCTGTCTACTTCCTCCCTCGTGTCTTATTTCCCCCCTCCTCTCCCTCCCTTGTGTATCCTTCCACCTCGTCTACCTCCTTTGTATCTCCTGCCCCCCTGTGTTTTTACCTCCCTCTCCCTCCCGTGTCTCTAAACCCCTCCCCTGTGTCTCTTTCCCCCTTCTCCCTCCCATGCATCTCTTCCCCCCCCTGTGTCTCCCCCAACCCTCCCCTGTGTCTGTTCCCCCCTGGCCTGTGTCTCTTTCCCCCTCCCCCTGTGTCTGTTACGGCCTTCCTCGTGTCTCCATTTCCCTCCCTTGTGTATCTTCCCCCCTGCACTCTCTCCCCTGTGTCTCTTCCCCCTCCTCTCACTCCCCTGTGTCTCTTCCCCCTCCTCTTTCTGTGCCTCTTCCTCCCTGTCTCTTCCCCCTCACCCTCTGTGTCTCTCCCCACTCTGTGTCTTCCACCCTCTCCCTCTGTGCCTCTTCCCCCGCCTCTCTCTGTGTGTCTCGCCACTGTGTCTCTTCACCCCTTCCTCTGTTCCCCCCCCTCTGTGCCTCTTTCCCCCTCTCTCTGTACCTCTTCCCCCCCCTTCCCTCTGTGTCTCTTCCTCCCTCACCCTCTGTATCTCTCCCCCCTGTGTCTCTTCCCCCCTCTCCCTCTGTGCCTCTTCCCCCCTCTCCCTCTGTGCCTGTTCCCCCCTGGCCTGTGTCTCTTTCCCCCTTCCCCCTGTGTCTGTTCCCCTCTCTCCCCCCCCCATTTCCCTCCCATGTGTATCTTCCCCCTGTTCTCCCTCCCGTGTGTCTTTTCCCCCTCCTCTACATCCCCTGTGTCTCTTTCCCATTTATCCCTCTGTGTCTCTCCCCCCTCCCTCTGTGTCTCTTCCCCACTCTCCCTCTGTGCCTCTTCCCCACTCTCCCTCTGTGCCGTGCTTCTCCCCCCCCCTCTTCCCCACTCTCCCTCTTCCCCACTCTCCCTCTGTGCCTCTACCCCCCCTCTTCCCCACTCTTTCATCTGCTCTTGGGCCGCGCAAGCCCGGCTTGCGCCGCGCTCTGCGCATGCGCGGCTCCTGCCGCGCTCTGCGCAATGCGCAGCAGTTTATAATTGTCTAACTGCGATTCATCTGAAGCGTGACGACGAATCGCAGTTAGACAATTATAATATGTGATTAGATAGTAAGATCAGTATAAACAACTTTTCAATTGGTTGTGTTTAAAAAGGTGATCTTGAGAAAATGTATACTTAAAAGGCTTGTTTCCCCACCATCTTTGGACTGAAGCTCCTCACATCATTTTCAAGCTGTAACAGAGTCTGGGCACAGACTTCTTTACTCCTGCCTATTAACTGGACAGCTTTACTGACAGGCTACGTCTATTTGATATGATGTATAAACAAGCAATTTCACTGTTTTGTGTTTTCTCACAAAAGATCAACTTTTTTAAGCACATGAAAATGTAAAATTATTTATCATTCTACTTAAAAACCATAATTCTGTAATGAGAAGCCATAGATCGTAATATATCAACACTTATTGCTAACAGGAATTACATACTATTTACTAAATATATTTATTATACTGAGCCCAGTGATGGCCTGTTAGTCTCCTAACACTTCCACCTTGCCTTGTAGCTTTTAGAATTTACTGCAATCTTGAGATTGCTAGCACAATAAATATAGGGGGGTCATGATATTCCCCCAGGAAACACCCTATCTGCTTTGCAAAATAGCTGAGGATGTTAAATGAATTGCAGTGGTCTAATGACATAGGTATAACTCTTCCCAAAGTATTGCAGTGGACAAGATGTTCAAATGTAATACATAATAAGCAGGATACTAAAGCCCCCCATATTATAAAGGTTCCAGTGTAGCAGGGGTGTGAGTACGGGTCCCATAAGGACTAATTGGAGTGATTCCCAAAATATTTTTTTTTATTATGTGAACTGAGCCATCAACAGTTTTGCTGGTGTGATACTAAAAAAAGGTTGAGGAACCTGCAATGACATTTCCACTTGTTTCTCATTATATACTTACAGTATAATGAATAAGCAAACTATTTAAAACATATATTTTCAATTTCTTAGTTATATAAGATCATGAAACATGTCATTCTGTAGTAATAGTGTTAAATGTGTATATTTATTCTTAAGTCATATATATGATGTTTATTGTTAAGAGGAGTTGTATAGTATCTGGTAAACACATAAAATGTCACTCCTAACAACTAGGTGAAAATATTTATGGTGATATTTTTTATTCTTTGTTGGTAAGTTATATTAGTACATTATATTTATGAGAAAACTAATTTTTTTTCACAAAATACTTTTTTGTTCATGGCTTATTTCCTAAACTATAGTGTGCCAGCAATTGTTTTTCAAAGTAAATTGAAGCCTGAAGATTGGCCGGCGCGGTGGCAGCCCAGGCACGCCAGGTCTGACGCAGCTCTGCGTGACCCGGTGGAGCCTGGGTGATGCGGATTGGCTGGGAGGAGGAGGAGGGACTTAAGCCCGTTTCGCGGGCTTTCTCCTCACTCCGCGCCGGCCATTGAACTGATTCCTTCCCTCCCCTAAAATGGTGGTCAGATAGGAAAGTAGCAGATAAGGAAGTAGGGTACGTCTAGTGGGCGAGGTTGGTTGAGCAATAGTTCAGGAAGTTTAAACTATGTTTAAAAAAAAAAAAGGGGTGGAAAAGAGTTAAAGGGTTAGGATTCTGTGAATTCTAAGTTAGGATGCAAATAGGAATGTCTTTGGTTGGCGGGAGGTGAGGCACCCGGCCCACGGCACTGGGGGGCTCTGGGCGCGGGCCCAGGGTGTGAGGTTACTGACCGGGCCAGGCTCCTCCTCCGAGATGTTATTTGAGCTGTGATTTAACAATAACCAACAATGTTATGTTGGTTATTGGTTTATGGTTGCTTTAATAAAGCTGTGGCCCTTAATTTTCCCAAGAAACGCTGTTTCAGTGTGTTTATTTATTCTAAAGCCCATTGGATCTTGCCAGGGTCAAGAAGAGTCATAGATAATTGTCAAAGTACTGGTGGATGCATGAAATGACCTTCCATCTGATGTGGTATTAATAATAAAAAAAAGGATGTCTGAATTATTAACATAATATTAATATAATTAATTAAACCCCAACTTTTTAAACAGATAAGCAAATGTGTAGACAATATAAAACATCCAGTTTCACTTGGAGAGTCTCATATGTTGCCCCTGAGTTCTTAAAAGGACCTCACAGTGATTTTAAACCTTTTTATTTAACCAAAGCAAATTGGTAAATATGCAGTAGAATAGGAATGAATTTGTAATAGAGGGATTGATAATGAGGAGATGAATTTAAGAGTACATGTGGGTATTATTTGCTAGTTTTAGAAGAATATAATGGACCATGTATTGTTGAAGAGAATCATGCTTTTCCACTTCAGTGCTTCACAGTTCATGAGAGAGCTAAGAGAATCAAGGATGGTTGAAGCTGAAAATTATACATATAGTAAACATTTTTGGTCCATGTAAAAAATATAAATGTATAATTTCCATACAGATTAAGAAGGAATTTTAGGGACTGTAAAGTGTGGTCCATTTAATGTCCAAACCTATATTTTTTGCTCACTGTAATAACAGATTTGCATCATAGTAAAGAGCTCCAAGTAAATAATTATTTTAATGTTTAAATGTAAAATAATATTTTGACCATTTATCGAACAGCTTTATAATCTGAAACCAATATATATAAAAAGCAAGACATTAAGAATTTATAAAAACAATTATCTGTTGTCCCACTTTTCCCAATGAAAAGTACCCAACTTGTCTGGAGAAAAAGACTCAGGAACAATGTAATTTTGTCTAGTACTAATGACTGACTGACTTAAGAAAACACACAGAGAGATTTGCCATAAACTACAATAAAACTGATCTGGATACTCAGAGTGAAGATTTCATCAAAGCATGAAGAAGATACTTTGCTTTACTTATTTCAGATCAGGCTGCAATCACATTCTGAGGTTGGCTTGAGACCTTGAGAATGATGGAAGATGGAGATGATCATCAGGAGTGAAATAGGAGGTAACATTAGAAGGATGTGAGAGTGGTAACCCTAGGGAACCCTAGGGAAAATAACTTTTGAGCATGTGGGAGATGAGAAAAAGGACTCTCAAGTGGATGGGAGTAACCAAGAAAACACTCAAGAGGAGGGGGAGTCTTGATGTGGGATGATTCTTAGGAAGTTAGGAGTCCTCAGGTGAGATAACTCTCAGCATGGTGAGAGTCCTAATGTAATATGACTTGCAGATTATAAGAGGGCAGTGATGAGGGATGTACATAGAAATCATCCTTTACCAAAAGGAATACTATACACATCTAATGAAAGGAAAACAGAAGAAGGCAGAAGAACATAGATAATCTTTTCACATATTCTTCTGTATCGCTCCTATAATGCTGCCTATTGGGTAGCTGTTTGTATAGATGCAGAGAGGATCTGTCTGAGAGAGCAGACACTTACTTGTTGCTGCAAGGCCTCGGGATTCTGTTTGTGAAGTTCCTGTGTCTTGTGTATTTATAGTGAAGTAATTAGCTCTATCTAGGAGAACACAGCACCTGAACCCAGGTGTGACATCAACTGACACCTCCTTCATGTACCTGCAAGTCACACCTATACCTGTCTGCTCTCATTTTGTATAACACATAAATAAAATAAGATAACCACTTATCCAACCTAAATGGCAAGTTTCACCTGAACCATGTTTAATTTATAATAAAGTTTACTCCTAGGAACTTGGGAGCTCCATTCGAATTTGACAGCAACTAGAAATGTCTCCTTTGTACCTGAAGGTTTTTTTGTTTAATTACAAGACATTTAATTGCTATCCTAAAACTGCCCAACAACGTAGAATCGAAGCTTGTTTGCCCTTGCTCTCTGTGTGCAAATGGAGGTTTCTACAGGACCAGTGTATCATAGGGGTTATTTTTTACTGCCACAGGGTTCCATTAGGGACCTCAGTGGTGAGGGTTAATGTTTAACTCAAATT
Organism: Discoglossus pictus; assembly: GCA_027410445.1. NCBI lineage: Eukaryota > Metazoa > Chordata > Amphibia > Anura > Alytidae > Discoglossus > Discoglossus pictus. The sequence continues at coordinate 204,840,284 of CM050169.1, read as the reverse complement.
TTAGGAGGCTCTGGGGTTCCCCACAAACCGCTCTTGAGAGGAGGGAATCCCCGAGTTCCCCAGATTTATATTGGGTATTAGGAGGAATCCAAGATCACTTGTTTGCTTCTCAGGCATTTTTTATGCCTCTACGGGTGGGTCTCAGTACATGTAGGATTTTTTGACAATCTGAGGACTTACGAGCACTCAGAGATGAATGTGCATCACTCTGATTTTAGAGTATGATGGAGCACCAAAGGAAAAAAAGTACACTGCCACAAACCCTTCCTTTACATTTCATCTGCCCCAAATTCTACACTGTATTATATGTATCTGGATCAGAAATGAACAGAAATTAACTTCTCATTACTTTTACAGGCGCTGCATGATATCCCTGGCTCCTAGCAAAACAATTGCCCCTTTCTCTTTGTCACATCTCTCTTCAAAAATATCATATTATTATGCAGTCATGTTCAGCAAAATATGTGATGCCACCACCTTGTTTAGATTTTACTTAATTGAAAGTTGGCAAACCTAATCCATCAAATTCAGAGAACAGATACTGACATCTGTAAAAACAAAAGCAATGCCATATACCTCACTAAATCATTGTTATATAGTAACTAGCGACTTGCCCGTCAAAAAATGACGGCAATGTGATGTATATGGTTGTGAAGTTGTTTAGTTATTGAAATATATTTTTGACTCTTGTAAGTATTGTGATATGAACATGTATTTTTGTAAAACGTTAATGTAATGGTTTTTTTAAATGAAATTTGTATCTGAAGAATTGTTTACTTTAATATACATAGAATCCAGAGCAAAGTAAAAAGTAAAAAGACTTTTTTAAACGTGCCGAATTTTAACATGAAGTTTAAAATATATGTAAGCAATAACCTTGAAAGTATATATTTTGAAAATTGAACTTTATTTTTTATGTAACTTTGTAATTTTTTTAAAACATTTGTCTAATTTTGAACATTATAAACAGGAACATAGTAAATACATTTTGTAACATAATTTTGAATGAAAAGTATTAACATTTGAATGTAAAAACAGTTTAACTTTAAATTAATCAGTATTAACATACAATTTATATCAGAATAATTGTTAAGTTTATTATACATTGAATGTAGAGGAAGGCATACAGTAAAAACTCTCCTTAAACCGTACGTAATTAAAGTAATTCATTTAGAGCAGATAAACTGGCGATAAACATTAATGTAGGTAGTAATCTTAAGATAACATAGAATATTTACATTGTGACTTAAAAGGTGCTTGAGTTGTTAACATGAACTTTGTAATATGTTGAATGAAATAACTTGAAAATATTGTTTTTAAACTTGTAACATTAGAAACATTAACATAGTGACTTAACATTTTAACATCATTTTTGCTAGAAATGCAAGGCAAGTATTTTGTGAGGCGAATTATCCATAAACATGACTTCCATTAATTATGACTAAATTAAACAACCAATTGTTTTGTATTTTTGAATGTTTTTCCAAAATGTTTGCATGGCTTTAGTTTGTATCCTGCAAAGTTATAGTACTTCATAGTAGACAATGTTTTTAGTAAAAATACGTCCATCTTCTAATAAATCACCTTGACTTTCATTGTTTTCAATGTAAACTTTAATAGCCTGTGGATTTTTGCAGCGTGACAACGCAACGTACAATTGACCATGTGCAAAAACTGGTTCTTCCAAGTAAATCCCCACAAATTTGAAAGTTTGACCTTGTGATTTATTAATGGTCATGGCAAATGCCATAATAATGGGAAATTGTCTTCTTTGAAGTATAAAAGGGAGACTACTTTCACTTGGTGCTAAATCTATTCTTGGTATGAAAACTCTCTCTCCTTTATGGGTCCCAGTTAAAATTTCAGCATCTATAAAATGGTCCTTTAATTGTTGAACAATTAATCTTGTGCCATTGCATAGGCCTTTTTTGGGGTTCATATTTCGCAGTAACATGATAATTGCACCTTTCTTTAGCTGCAAAATATGTGGTGGCATTCCAGAAGGAGTTAAAGAGTTAATGAATTCAGTGGAAAAGTTTGCCTGACTTTCATTGTCATCAGCAAGTACAGAATCAGCACTGTGATAATTTCTTTGTGGTGCATTAATTTTTTTAAAGATTTCATTATTGAGTATTAATGCATCTTTATTTTTACACGTCAGTATAACTTGGTTGGCAAGCTCAGAATATTCTTCGTTATTTATGCTCCCTTCAAATATAGCCGATATAATATCTTGTTGACAAATCATATGAGGTGGGATCTCTACAGTGTCGTCAGGTAAATGTAGTATTTTTTTCTGTTCTGCCTTCTCCAATTTTAATAAGCCAATCATTGAAATCAGTTTGGCCTTCTGATCTCATATTTTGTTGCAGTTGAAGATGGGTAAAATGTTTCCATACTGTACTTGACTTTATACATGTTTCAATAATGTCTGTTCGATTTCCATGTACAACGACAGGTAATGTTTGTCTAAAATCGCCACCCAACAAAATTACCTTTCCACCAAATGGAAAAATATTATCCATGACTTCACGAAGCAAACGGTCAATACATTGGAGGGCATAGCATGACATCATTGTGGCCTCATCTATTATAATTAATTTACATTTCTTCAATTTCTTTGCTTGTAAGGATGTCATGCGAATATCTGTCACTGAATTTTCCAAAATAGGCACTGGCAGTTTAAATCCACTATGAACAGTTCTTCCACCTTCTAATAAAAGTGCAGCAATTCCAGTAGTGGCAAACGCCATTGCTATTTGTCCTTGTGCTCGTACTGAACTCATTAATAAATTGTACAAATATGTTTTCCCTGATCCGCCAGGTCCATCAAGATAGAAATAACGCTCTGTCACCATGTCATCATCTATAGCATTTTTAATGGCATGAAATGCTTGCAATTGTAGTGTATTTAAAGTTGCAAGTCTTTCTTCTGTTCTTTCTGCTTGTAGTTGAATGTCATAGTCTTCAAAGTTAATGTCATCTATAAGACCTGGATCAAGCAAATTAAAACTTGCACAACTTAATCCATGAGTTAAAAAGACTTCTTGGATTTCCATTAACGCTTTTAAGTGTGCAATGGGTTCATTGTATCGTCGCAAAAAATCTTCAGCCATATTACTTTTAAAAGTCTCCCACAAAGCTAATGCATTTGGAGCATTTGAGAAGATACAAATAAAAGCAAATTGTTCTCTCATCTGTCGTGGCATTTGACATTGTGCTGCTTCTTCTAAACATCTTTCCCACTCTGTATCATCAGCGAGTAAGTTTCTATTTCTTGCAGCTAAATGGAAGGATTCATATACAATGTCATTAACAGTTCTTAATTGTTCAAAACTTTGTGCTCCTGGAACATTTAAAAGTAATATCCGTAAGCAAAATCGTTCAACATCTCTTGGACTGACTGTGTAAATTCGTGGAATAATTTTATTGCCTCTGGTTTTTCTTGCTCTCCATAATCCATTAACAAAAACATAGTGATATGGAATTTCAATATATAAGTATTGTGTTGCTTGAGCATCAGTGGAATTTAATGCAAACCATGCAGTTAGTGTAGTGTGACGATCTTCACTTTGGGCCAATGCATTCATTTCATTTCCAGCATGGAAATAGACTAAATGTCGTTGTGGCAAATGTACTGCTAACCTATATACTGCATGTGATCTATCATGCATTTCAAATTTTAAAAGCCGCCACATAGCTTCTGGCGCACTAACATAGCGAGCATCTACATGAGATGCAAGTTCATCATGTACTAACTCACTACTTTCAGGGTTGTCTGCACTTTTGACGACTACAGTAGCTGCATCGTAACCTTTGTAAATATATTTGTAGACATATTTAATGGATTTGATGGAAGTGCAGGCTTCTACGTTGATGTGGGCGTTGTACTTCATGAGTAAATGTGGATTGTAGGGTACTACATATCTATTGTCCACTTTTTTTCCACGAATAATGGCACTATCTCCTTCTCTTCTTTTATAAAGTGGATATCCATCACAATTTGCATATGTTTTGTCTCTATAATCTTTTGGAAAATCTTTTGAACATTGCTTATTTTCCATACATGGTGATTGTGGATTAAGGTCTCCACAGGGTCCATGAATCATGCGATGAGTAACAATCTCATATAGTCTACCATATAGTTCTGGATCTGGTAGTTCAGCAACTATGACTGCATCCACTTTGTCCGAAGTATCTAATTTATCTTTCTCTTGAAGTATTATGAGAAGATGTGCATGTGGAAGGCCTCTTTTTTGAAATTCAATGGTATATACATAAGCAAGACATTTGCCAAATAACTGATTTATAGTGAAGTCACGTATTAATTCATTTAATTTTATCTTAAAAACTCTGGCTACTAAATCTGGTCGATCTGAAGCACTTTGTCCAAGAAGTAGATTTTGATTAATTTCTGGCCATTTTGGATTACATGTAAATGTCACAAATAAATCTGGTTTTCCAAATTTTGTCACAATAGCCATAGCATCATTGTATCTTTCTCTCATATTTCGAGGAGATCCTTGAAAGGAAGATGGTAAAATGATGGCTTTGCCAGCTGTCATGTCTCTGCTTGTAGCCACGTCAGCAACATAGTCCATGAGTCCACAATATTGTTCTACACGTAGTTTATCTTGTTGATATTTTATAAAGTTTAAATTATTTGCCTCAACTTGCAAATATGAATCAATAATCCATTGTTGTGTTAGTTTCCCACCACATAAAATTGGATTAAATTCATCTCTAATGGCAATTTGAGCAACTTTAAATTCAAGCATAGAAACATTATTTCGGATTCTGGCTTTAGCATTTGGGTAACTGGGAAGGGTTAATTTTGGTTGCCAACCTGCTTCTCCGTGTGGGAAAAAGATGGGATATGTCATTGGATCTAAATTTGGACTTAAGATATTAATATTAATAAATGGTTGGTCCTCATTTCTGGGATATACTCTAATGTCTCTTTGAAATGGTGGTTCTCCTTCATCATTCTGAAAGACCATTGCAACCTCATTTGATGTTGGCAAGTTATAACGACGTTTATCAGTATGTCTGTCTCTTTTAAGCACCATATTAACCTTTGGCATGGGTAATTGATGTCTTTGTGCATGAAGTAGTTGTTCATTTTCTACTTCTGCCAATTTTTTGTAAGCTTTACTGTAGGGATTGTTGTCCATAATGTTATTTAGCTCTATAAAAACACTGGGTAAGCATTTTTTATTTTCTTCCATCTGCATACGTTGGTCAACAGCTTCCATTGTATCTAGGACATATAGTTGAGCGAATTTTCTTTGCTCTCCTTCCTCTGGATGTAAATGTGAAGTCCGATGATAAATTTGTCCTTGGACTTTAAAACAGTAAGGACCATGTCCTGGTACATTAGCAGCCAATGTTGCCCCCATAGATGCAAATGATATGGCACTATTGTAGGATCTTATGTTTGTCTTAAAATTGTTGTAATTTGGAAAAGTAGGTTCAGTCATAATATTTAGTAAATAGGTTGGAAATTGTTTCCTTTGTGGAAGTTTGAACTTTCCTTTTTGACAACAACTAATAAATTGTCCATCTCGGGGTCTCTCCTGTTTAAAATAATAAGCCTCACAAAATTGACATTGAGTAGTCATGTCCCCACAACTATGAACCTCTACTGCTAAAGACTTCAGTAAAGGACAATTTGCAAAGCATATTGGATGTTGTCTTTCATATTCATCAGATGAAAAGTCATGAAATGTTTCAACAAAAGGTTCTAAATGTTTAGTTTTTTTCGTGGATTTTCTTGGTATATGTTGGACTTGTTTGGTTGAAATGTCCTGTAAGTTTTTAGTAAGAGTTTGTAAATGCTTTGTTTTTGTAGTTGCTTTTTTTGGTCTGTCTTGACTGGTATCTTGTAAAATGTCATCTGATGTATTAGGAACAGTTTGTAAATGTTTTATTATCTTTTTATTTTTTTTGGTTGTATCTTTCATTTTTGCAGCTGATATTCTTTTATTTGCAAGTCTTTTGCGTTCTTTTTCTCGTCGAATTTCTTTCTCCTCCGGTGTCTGCTGGGCGGCCCATCTCTCTTGTCTTTCTCTAGTTTGACGTCTTTTCTTCTCTTCTTTGGTCTCGTTATCAGCCATATTAATCTGTAAAGGAAAAAAAAGTAAATGTAATTGTGTATATTTAAAATTGTAATTCCTGTTAAAGATTCTTGTGCACAATTGGTGAACTAAAAGGCAAATCATTAATGTATCATTTATATTTAGTTAAATTTATAATTCCTGTCCTCACTGGCTAAGAATTTGGCCAATGGAATAGTGCTGTAAATAAGCATGTAACATATTTTTTTCAAATAATGGTTTTATTTATTAAAAACGTTGTTTGTGGATAGATATTTACCACTGCAAAACTTCTTTGCTAAAAAAAAAAGTGATGTGGTTATTGAGCTATGTATTGCATAGTAGCAATTTAAATAAAATAAGGGAGATAGTAAATTAATTATTTTATTTTTCTGTTGACACATATGCAACTGAAAGCAGTTTATTTAGTTTTATACTTTAGTACTTATTATACTTTACCTTGGTTGAAGTGTGATTTAAATCCGAATGTTTGTTGGTCCTCGGTTCCAAATCGTTCTCCAATGGTGTGGTCCTCTGTTGGAAGTCCTCGTCCGATGGTGTGGTCCTGTGGCGATAGCCCTCGTCCGATGTTGTGGTCCGTTGGTGAAAGTCCTCGTCCGATGGTCGGGTCCTGTGTTGAAATTCCTCGTCTGCTGGTCTGGTCCTGTGTTGAAATTCCTAGTCTGCTGGTCTGGGCCAAGTCCTCGTCCGATGGTCCGGTCCTGTGGAAAAAGTCCTCGTCCGATTGTCTTCACGCAGTATCTGTTGTAATATAAAATAGAAAATGTTGTTTGAGTGAAATGTCTTTTAAATAATTTAAAAATGTATTAATTTGACTGTATTGTATGAGTTATGGTTATTTTTTTCTATCTTTGTTTTTTTTTACTTTCTGTACAATCCGACAACTTTTGTTATTCTTATTGAAGGTTCTTAGCAAGGCTTGTGGGTTGTGATATATTAAATAAGATGTGTTTATGTTATTTTTTGTACAATCCTGTTTTGTGCACACCACTTGTGGTATACTTATTTAACCTTTATTGTGATGCTTATAGTTAGTGAAACATGAAATAATATAATTAATGTAGTTTGCTATGTGTTTGTGTTAGTTTTTGACAATCCTGTTTGGTGCGCAGCACTTGTGCAAAACTTATTTCTTCTTGATTGTACTGGTTATAGGTTGTTAAACATTAAAGAAGAATGTTAATGTAGTTTGCTATGAGTTTGTGTGATTTTTTGTACAATGCTATTAGGTGCACAACACTTTTGTTATTCTTATTTTTGCTTCTTTGTAAGGCTTATAGGTTGTTAAACATTGAATAAGAAATTCTGTTTTGTGTGTAGCAGTTTGTGTCTCATTCAATTGCGATTTGGCTAATTGAACAGGGGCGGCCCGTCCATTGGGGCGTCAGGGCAAACGCCCCCCCAAATATTTTCTTCACCCTGCAATAAAAAAAACACAACAATGTATTAGTATAACCCAAAAACAAATAAATATAAGGTGTACATCATCATTTCAAGTCTAAATAGTATTAAAATGAATTAAAGTTAGAAAAGGAACACTGTCACTTTAAAATAACCCTTGCGCTACATTAACTAATGCTGTGTATCTATCGCCCCCTGCCTGCACCCTGTGTGATCAAATTACAATAGTTATTTATACACTGTGTACACTAACCTTTAGACTCTTCTGCATCTGCTCTCTCTTCAATGAGTCCTGGCCTGGCCCACTGACCGTTAATGCATGCCGCCCACCATCACAGTGACGATATGCATGGGCGGTCATAAATGTATCAATTAATAAATGACAGTCTTCCATCATTGACCAATCAATGATGGAAGGCTGTCCAGTTACTAAGTGATCAATCTAAACCCACCCAGACCGTTAGCCCTGAGCGCCCGCCAGCAAATAGAGCCTCGAGTTTGATTTTGATTGACTGATACAGTCAATAAAACCACCAGTTCCCTGTCCCTTCCCCCTTTCTGTTTCCTGACCCTGGTCACGCTGAGACTGAGAGACCTCCCTGGCTGAATCTACTCATCTGCTCTGCCTGCCTAACACAGTAAGTCTACACCTGCCTCTGCCTGGCACCTGCCCCTGCCCCTGGCCAAACCAAAACCCCTAGTAGCCCCTAATAAAAGTTAGGGGTGACCAGTTACCCCCAGTCCCCCACTATGCCTGCCTAGCCTGCCAGTGCCACCTACCCAGCCACCCACTACCACCGACGACCCCAGCCATCACCCCCATGTGGCCTGTGCCACCCCCGATCAGGCCTGCCCTATGCTAGCCTAGCTATGCCATCATGCCACCACCGGATTACACCGATCACGGGATCGGGGTAGTCGGGTGGTGAGCGGGGTGGCACAGGCCCACATGGGGGTGATCGGATCACCCCCTTGATGAGGCCTGTGCCACCCCTGATGACCTCCATGTATGCCACCCCCGAGGCCCGATCACCACCGGGCCCCCGGCACCACCCCGATGCGGCCTATGCTACCCCGGGTATTCGGGCAGTGAGCGGGGTTGACCAGGCCACATGGGGGTGGATGTTCACCCCCATGAGGCCTGTGCCACCCCTGGTCGTGGCCTATGGGCGACCGATGGGCGCCTGACCGTGACCGACCCCACCCTGGATGAACCATTAACCAACTACCTACCCCCCCCCCCCCTATTTTTATTCCATTTTTAGAAGTAACAGGCATGTATATGTGCATGTCACTTCTAAAGATAAAATAAAAATAAGGGAAGGGAAAAAAAAAATACAGTAACAACATTATTACAATTAAACACACAGTAAGCAAACACATTGTTAGTACAGTTAGTAACACAACACATTGTATACAAAAATAAACAGCTTTAAACAAACATTAATAAAAAATAAAATAAACAGCACATACACACATTGTTAGTACAGTTAGTAACACAACACATTGTATACAAAAATAAACAGCTTTAAACAAACATTAATAAAAAATAAAATAAACAACAGCACATACTTACCTGTAAAATTGACCCCTCCAGCGTTGGCCTTCTGTCCTCTCTGGATATAGTCATGATGAAAAATAAATAATCCATGTTGATTGAAGCCAATGATCAAAAATTAAATAATCCATGTTGATTGAAGCCAATGATCAAAAATAAAATAATCCATGTTGATTGAAGCCAATGATCAAAAATAATCCAATCTTGATTGAAGCCATTGTCCATCCATCCATTCTGGCCCATTGAAAGAGGCCTCCAAAAAAAAAAACCGACGCTCTAAAAAAAAAAAAACAACACACTAAAAAGAGCTCCTCCTACAAGGAGCCCCTCCCGCGATTAATTGTTTTTTTCCCCCGGTCTGCTATATATACTAATTTTTGAAGGACTCTGATTGGCTGAAATTTTTGATTGACATCGATTTCAACCAATGAGAGTCTTTAAAAAATTAGCAAATCAGCAAGCAGGTATGGAAGCCTGTAAGGGTAAAAAAGGTTAGTGTGAACTTGTTTGACCCTGTATGTATTATACATATTACAGGGCTATTTTATGTGATATACATGTTACAGGATAATATCCTGTAACATGTATAGCCAAAAAATAGCACTGTAATATGTATAACAAATAAAGTGTAATAGAAATGCATGAACAATATAATATACCATGTAATAAAGAACATCAATTAATCAAATAATAAATATCAATTAATATATATTGTTGTATGTATATGTTTATGTATATTTATGTGTAATTTTTTTTATATATATATATATATATATATATATATATATATATATATATAAAAATTAATATCAAAATATCACAATAAATAAATATATATATATATATATATATATATATATATATATATATATATAACAATTTGATATATATATATATATATATTTATTTATTGTGATATATTGATATCAATTTTTATATATATATATATATATATATATATATATATATATATATATATTTATATATATATATATATATTTTTTTTTTTTTTGGGCCTATATGTTATTTAAGGTTTTTAAGGTACGGTTGGGGCCTATATGGTCCCAATTTGTTATTTAGGGTTTTTAAGGTACGGTTGGGGCCTATATGGTCCCAATTTGTTATTTAGGGTTTTTAAGGTACGGTTGGGGCCTATATGGTCCCAATTTGTTATTTAGGGTTTTTAAGGTACGGTTTGGGCCTATATGGTCCCAATTTGTTATTTAAGGTTTTTAAGGTGCGGTTGGGGCCTATATGGTCCCAATTTGTTATTTAGGGTTTTTAAGGTACGGTTGGGGCCTATATGGTCCCAATTTGTTATTTAAGGTTTTTAAGGTGCGGTTGGGGCCTATATGGTCCCAATTTGTTATTTAGGGTTTTTAAGGTACGGTTGGGGCCTATATGGTCCCAATTTGTTATTTAGGGTTTTTAAGGTGCGGTTGGGGCCTATATGGTCCCAATTTGTTATTTAGGGTTTTTAAGGTACAGTTGGGGCCTATATGGTCCCAATTTGTTATTTAGGGTTTTTAAGGTACGGTTGGGGCCTATATGGTCCCAATTTGTTATTTAGGGTTTTTAAGGTACGGTTGGGGCCTATATGGTCCCAATTTGTTATTTAAGGTTTTTAAGGTGCGGTTGGGGCCTATATGGTCCCAATTTGTTATTTAGGGTTTTTAAGGTACGGTTGGGGCCTATATGGTCCCAATTTGTTATTTAAGGTTTTTAAGGTGCGGTTGGGGCCTATATGGTCCCAATTTGTTATTTAGGGTTTTTAAGGTACGGTTGGGGCCTATATGGTCCCAATTTGTTATTTAGGGTTTTTAAGGTGCGGTTGGGGCCTATATGGTCCCAATTTGTTATTTAGGGTTTTTAAGGTACGGTTGGGGCCTATATGGTCCCACTTGGTCTTCTAAGGTATGTTTGGGGCCTATGGTCACACTTGGTCTTCTAAGGTATGTTTGAGGCCTATATGGCCACACTTGGTCTTCTAAGGTATGTTTGGGGCCTATATAGTTCCACTTGGTCTTCTAAGGTATGTTTGGGGCCTATGGTCACACTTGGTCTTCTAAGGTATGTTTGGGGCTTAGATAGTCACACTTGGTCTTCTAAGGTATGTTTGGGGCCTATATAGTCACACTTGGTCTTCTAAGGTATGTTTGGGGCCTATATAGTCACACTTGGTCTTCTAAGGTATGTTTGGGGCCTATAGTCCCACTTGGTCTTCTAAGGTATGTTTGGGGCCTATATAGTCCCACTTGGTCTTCTAAGGTATGTTTGGGGCCTATATAGTCACACTTGGTCTTCTAAGGTATGTTTGGGGCCTATATAGTCACACTTGGTCTTCTAAGGTATGTTTGGGGCCTATATAGTCACACTTGGTCTTCTAAGGTATGTTTGGGGCCTATATAGTCACACTTGGTCTTCTAAGGTATGTTTGGGGCCTATATAGTCACACTTGGTCTTCTAAGGTATGTTTGGGGCCTATATGGTTCCACTTGGTCTTTTAAGGTTTTGAAAGTATGGTTTTGTTCTTGAATGGTCTGATTGATTTGCTTGTTTTCTTTCAACCCCAGGTGCAAACCCTATGTGGCTGCAGATTTGTTTCTACTCATTGGTCAACTTAATGAACATGAATACCCTGAGAAGAAGAGCCGACTAATGGTAGGTGTCACTCCTTTAATTTTTCTGTTAATACGTATAGGTGCAATTATGATATTGCTGTAGTCTTGTCACATGAGTTTTTTCAATCTATATTGTATACCAATGAATTTAACACATTGTTACTTTACTTCTTGACATTTCTGCATTGCAGATCATGTATTTCAATGGGCTTTACAAGCATAAGGTCATTGGGCGGGGCTTATAAAGGTCATTATGACGTCAGGGGGAGGAGTTATAAAAATGGGTGTGGTTTGAAAAAGGGGGAGTGGCTATGTTTCGCCCTGTCGCCCCTCCAACTTGAAAAGTCACCAGCCGCCACTGTAATTGAATCGTGCCCTAAATAAGCACATACCATATTTTTTAATATAAGTTTGTAGTCATTGAAAAACTTTATTTTTGATATCTTTTTAGTAACTAAAAACTTATTTTAAAGAAATTGTTATGTTGTTATTTAGAGCCCTATTCAATTGGGCAAATTGCAATTGAATGAGGGCCTTTGTGTGTACCATATGTTGCATAGTTTGCCCCTCATTCAATTGCATTTTTTACAATGTAATAGTACTCTAAGGCCGTAATTGAATTGCAATGTAGAAATTTGAATAGGGTTGTAAATAAGCACATCACATATATTTGTTAAAATAGAATAAGGGCCTAAAAGTGCTTATTTATGGGCCTAAAAGTGCTTATTTATAGCCATATTTAATTGTCCAAAATAGCAATTGAATGAGGGCCTTTGGTTACTGCATTTGTTATATTGTGAGCTCCTCATTCAATTGTGTTTTGGCCAATGGAATAGACCTCAATATCAGCACAGAGCATATTTTGTAACGTAATTTTGTATTTAGTGAACTTGTATCCAAAAGCAACGTGTTCACAAACGAAAAATTTCCTTTAAAAAATATACTCTGTGCTTATATAGAGCCCTATTGAAATGGGCAAATCACATTTGAGTGAGGCCCTTGGCCATTAAAGATATATAGGTCCTCATTGAATTGCAATTTTGGCAATTGAAGAGGGCTCTATATAATCACATAACATATTTATTGAGCCAATTTTTTAGTTATTGAAAAACTTGATTGTGGTTAGAAATTCAGTAACTAAAAAGTTCTGTATAAAAAATATGTTATGTGCTTATATAGAGCCCTATTCAATTGAGGAAGTCGCAATTGAATAAGGCTCATGGTTCTTTCTTGTTTATACTTAATACTTTACTTTGATTGAAGTTTGGAATGACAGACGGTCCCCTCCTGCCAATCTTAATCCGCCGGTCTTCTTGCAGTGTCTGTTTGAAAAAGAAAGTGAAATAGTTATTTGTATATTTAGAATTTTTCATCTAGCAAAGCATGGCCTTTTGAGCATGTAATGTCTTGTTGTATCTTACCTCTTCTTCTTTGTTGGTGTTCTTTAAAAGGGATTGTGCTTCACAGTGCACGGTGCAAATTGTTGAGAGACGCTATTGATGCAGAGTCTGTTTGAATATTCAAAGAAATAAAACGATTCAGCTTTATATGATCTATTGAATTGCAGTAAAGGAATGTAATTTAAATATAGTTGTGTATTTTTTTTCAATTAACCTTATTTTTTGTTGGGGGCTACACACATATGTCACATACATAAAGCACATTCCATAGTTTAATGTAATTATTTTGTGTACGTGTGACATATCAGTATACATGAGTCAAATTTAAATGGTTAAATTAACCTTATATATTTTTTTTCCAACACACATAAATGTGTGTGTGTGAGATGTAACTATAGATGATATACATATATGTGCGTGTGACATATCAGTATACATGACATATAATGTCATTTAAATGTAGTTGTTTACTGATTTTGTTTTAAGCTAATTTTGTTGCATTGGCAATACACATAAATGTGCGTGTCACATGTCACTATACATTATACACATATACGTGCGTGTCACATGTCACTATGAAGGGGCAATACACAGAAATGTGCGTGTCAAATGTCACTATACATTATACACATATACGTGCGTGTCACATGTCACTATGAAGGGGCAATACACAGAAATGTGCGTGTGAGATGTCACTATACATTATAGACATATATGTGCGTGTCAGATGTCACTATACATTATAGACATATATGTGCGTGTCACATGTCAGTATACATAAACCTCTGTTTAATATTGAATTTTTTTTTTTTGTTGTTTTGTTAAATGAACCGGATTTTTTTTGGAGCCTATACACATAAATGTGCCATACATGATGACTACATAAATCCTAGTTAATTTTTTTATTTGTTTGACCTGTCCTGATAATAAAATGTAATATATTATAGCTTACCTCTCAGTTGTAATTTGCACAATGTAAAGTAGTAAATTAGTAAAGAATTGTCTTCTCAAGTAAAAGCAGCAGTTATCTCAGAAGTCACTCTGTTCATCACCTGAGGAGAAATGTATTTTTTTGTTTGAAATAGGCAGTATTTATAAACTTGTAGAAAGTTCTGGAAAGTGAGACCGTTAGAACGCAATACGCATGCGCTATTTGCGTTCCAGCTTACAATTTGCGTTCCATTTGTGCGTATTACTGTTCAAAATGGTGTTTAATATGATTGTGAGACGTTCCGCATAGTATGTGTTTCATTATTGCGAGTAAGTGTAGTATAGTTACGTCTGAAGCCTCGTTTTCGTTTTGTTCGTCGGCCATTTTTTCTCTCGCTTAGCGATGGTATTAGTGTCTAAAGTGTTTTATTTTGATTTAAATGTAGGTGTAACTTGTTTTTTTGAGGTGCTGGCTGGTTCCTCTTTCTGTAGGTAAGCTTTTTATGTGTTTGTTGTGTGTCTTTGTTAAGTTTTAAATGTTTGTATGTCGGCGTGTTGCGTCCGATGTTTGCGAAGTCGTAATGTGTGGTAACGTGTCTCGTATGGTGTTTGCGTGTGTAGCCTCGTTTTCGTTTTATTCGTCGGCCATTTTTTGTGTCGCTTAACAAACTATTTATTGTCTAAACTCTTTTATTTTGAGTGCAATTAAGTTGTAAGTTGCATTTTTGAGGTCCTGGGTGCTTCCTGTTTGTGTAGGTAAGGTTTTTATGTATGTGCTGTGTGTATGTATTGTGTTTGTAATTTTGTAATGTTCGCGAGTTGCGTCCGAGTGTTGCGAGGCCGTAATGTGTGTGAACGTGTGTCGTATGTTATTTGCGAGTGTCGTAATGTGTGTGAACGTGTGTCGTATGTTGTTTGCGAGTGTCGTAATGTGTTGCAACGTAAACTTTTTTTTGCAAGGGTCGCAGTTGCTGCAACTGAAGACCTTGCTTCGCAAGGGTCCTCAGTTGCTGGCAAGGAGCGCCTTCGGCGCTCCATGCCAGCAACTGAGAACCAGGCACAGTGCCCTCGCTTCGCGAGGCCCGCGGGCTCGCTACGCGAGCCGCGGCCCTCGCTTCGCGAGGCCCGCTTCTCGCTGCGCGAGCCCGCAGCATTAGCAACAACTCGTACGCTCACAACTATATATGTGATGAGTGAAAAAAGTAATATATTATTTTCATATATGAAATTTGCTTATATAGTATTTGTTTGTTTTTTATAGTATTATTTTTGAATGTATTTACCATGTATGTAAAATATAACGAGCAACATGGACATCTAAATTGCAAAGCAATATGCATATGCAATAAGCAGTACAGCTGTAACTGCAATAATTATATATGTGTGTGTTTAAGTAACATACAGAGCAGTGTGTACATGTAATATGCAGGCCCGAGTATAGCTGTAATACGTAGACTGGTGTGTAGCTATAATAAGTAGGTCAGTGTGCATTTGTTATATGCAGAGCAGTGGATATCACTAACATACAAAAGGCAATTGGCACTGATATCTTGTATTCTGATTCTTAAACTCAAACACTGCTGCTTTTATACTGTTACTTTGCTGCAGTGCAAGTAATCATCTACAGCAAGTCTATTAAAATCCATTTCCCGTTGCCGTATTATCATGAGTTTGCCTCGGTTGTCATATTTGTATTTTACACCATTTTTTTGCATTCAGTCCCATTCTGTCTTTGACCACTTTTATTGTCTGCATTTAGCACTAGAACTCCACAGACATCACTGTACTACCAGAGTGCCCCTCTGAGCTCCATCAAGTTCACGTTTATTGCTTCAATTCCCTCATCTATCCAACTCTGCTTCTGCTACCCCCTTCTTTTTGTGCCTTCAATCTTTCCTAACACTAGAGTATTTTCTTCCAGTGAACAGTTTGGCTTGACTTCCTGAAGTATTGATTTATTGGATCCTCTTGGCTCTAAGCTGCATTAATTATATAGGCTGATAATATGGGTGAATGCTCCCTTGGGGCCTCATTCTATTAGCGGCCGCAGCCGTTGCGGGGCCGCAAGGACCGGCCGCAAGCTATTCGGCTATTCTATTCCCTTACGGCCGGGGGCTCCGGCAGGCTTGCGGCCGGTGCCTTGCTATCTCTTGCGGCCGAGGAAAGCCTTTGATCTAAAACGGCCGCAAGAGTTTCGGCCGCAAGAAATTCCTATTTGCAATTGAATTGCTCCGCGAAACCTCTCTGCAAGGCTAAAAGCGAGCCGCAGCTTACTTGCAGGAAAGAGGTCTCGCTAGCACCAATTAAGCACATAAAATAGCTCAAATAAAGCCATCCTGCACTTTGAGAAGACTATAAAGGGATTTTAGGTGTTAGAAAAAATAGCACATAATTATCCTATACTCAAATCCGTAAAATATTTTATTTTTAATATCCGTAAAATTTCCATGTAAAAAGTCCAGAGTGCTTGGAGCACTTCAGACCCGCCCACGCCGCAGCCGGAAAATAAACAGTTAATTTGAACTCGGGTTTGGGCTGATGTGCAAGCTTGAGAGTGGGTTTCTTTTAATCCTCATGTCCCCCAATATGATCCCTAGCATTTACAGAGCTGTACAGTGCAGGCTTGAATTTATTTTTGCGTTTTTATATTTCTGAGCTTACGGCCGGTTCCAAGATATGCGGCCGGCCGTAAGAGGAGATCCTTGCGGGGCCGTATAATAGAATCGCGAGTTAACAGAACCCCCGCAAGGAATCGCAGCCTTACGGCCGATTTACGGCCGGTAATAGAATGAGGCCCTTGGAGAGGTGGGGGATTATAGCATAGGCAACCTGACCTGCATAATTCATGCAATCTACAGTATGTTGAATTTTTTATCTTTTAGATAATAGTACCCAGGGAAAGGACAGAGGTCAGGGAGGAGTGCAGCAGTGGTCATTATTGAAGGAAATTGGTTTTAAATGATACTTTCAGGATAAAATCATTCTTTGTTGCTGCTTAAAAATGTATTTTTCATGTTAATTAGTGGTGATTTTTTTTTTTTACTTGGAAAGCTCTTACACTGATCCATAATTCTCCAATGTCCCTCTTTTGGTGGGAGAGGCCTTCTTTTTATATTAAATCATTTAAAATTAAACCCTGTTTTCTAGCCCAGATGTTTCCATTTCCTCTTCTTGTTTTGTTTCAAAGTTGAGGTGATAGATAGAAGCCTGGAGTGTCAGTTCCACAGACTATGGACCATATTAAATTAGAAATCGGTTTTAACACGGACCTCGCAAATGTCATATTAGTGCTGTTTGCGAGGACCGATTCCTACTTTACTGAAAATAAAAAATAAAATAAAACATACAGTGCATTCAATAATACATACAATACATACAATAAAAGCCCTAACTACATTCAATTAACCCCTAAATACTTTCAATTAAACCCTTTAACTACATATATTAACCCCCTAACTAAATACATTAACCCCCTAACTATACATTAACTCCAATCACAAATTACACTGCTGTCTATGATTACTGTGATATGGTGGAATAAAAATTGTGTTGGAGTAAAACTGTCCTGTCTGACGCGGAGGCTGCACAGGCTTCCCGGGTCAGCACGTAGCGCCGCGTGACCAGCGGAGCCTGTAAAGCCGTCAGCCAATCAGCTGCGTCGGGGGCGTGTCAGGCATCTGCGTTTCGCGCCATTTGTCACAGCAGCGCGGTCTCCCGACTGAAATCGCACCCACCCACCCTGTTAATTTGGTTGTTTGTAAAATTGAAAAATTTAAATAGTTTTTATTAAAAAAAAAAAGAAGAGAGGTTTTTGTACTCAAGGAATTGTGGAGTAGTGGCAATTTTGTGTATTTTGCTATGTTTTATGGCTTGGCGGGAGGTGAGTTGCCCGGCCCACTGGCCTAAGTGGGCATTGGACCTACCTCACAGGGTGTGCTTAATATAAGCAGCGTGAGATCACTGTCCGAGGCCGGGCTCCTCCCCCAGGAAAAAGTATTACCGTATTTTGTGTAAATAAAGTTATGTGTCGTTATTCACAATTGTTCATAAATAAAGCTGTGGCCCGTTGTTCTCCCATTTCAGTCGTCGTGTCCTTTATTTCATCATCTTGGCCTAAATGGATCATGCATGGGTCATGATTAATTTGTCCGCTTTTGCATGAAGCTTGGAAAGGCGTTGTTGGCAACTAGTTTTCTAGATACTTTTAACCTAACTAGAAAATGGAGATTAAAGCATACTTCATCAGCACAAATTCTTACAGGTTTCTCTGTAAATATTCTAGTTTTAATCTTAGCCACTAGGTGGCACTAAGGTATTATCAGCCTTATTAAATAGTGATTCGGCAAATTGAAAAGGCCTCTATATAAGCACACAGCATATTTTTTTTACAGAAATTTTTAGTTAGTGAACTTCTATCCAAAAGCAAGGTCTTCACTAACTAAAAATTTCTGTAAAAAATATGCTCTGTGCTTATATAGAGCCCTTTTCAATTTGCCAAATCGCTATTTAATAGGGCTGTATATTTACTTACTTTATTTTTTTTTCAGACTTGTAGATTCCAGTAATTGACTTATTATTATTACACAGAACCTTTGTGAATTCCATGATCCCCTAATGCTGCATGTTAACTACTACTGATAAGTGTTGTAACTTGTAGGGCGTTGCAAGACTGGCACATGCTCACTGTGATTTAAGAAATTGGCTGTTAGGAGTTTTCATAATAATAAATCCAAATATTTATTTATTTTTGTAACAAATGAAGAAAAGCTGATCTTTTTCTGTTGTTTTACTTTTTGATAATTCACATTATTTTCTAGTTATATTATATTATTTTTCTTCAAAACATTTGATATCAACTCAACCACTTTCAGCTTTATTAAATTGCGATTCGTCCAATTGAATAGGGCTCTATATAAGCAAACGTCATATTTCTTTTACAGACGTTTTTAGTTAGTGAACTTCTATCCAAAAGCAAGCTGCCTTATAAAATTGCGATTCAGCAAATTTAAAAGGGCTCTATTTAAGCACATAGCATATTTTTAATACAGAAGTTTTAAGTTAGTGAAAACCTTGCTTTTGGATAGAAGTTCACTAACTAAAAACTTCTGTAAAAAAATATGCTGTGTGCTTAAATAGAGCCCTTTTAAATTTGCTGAATCACAATTTAATAAGGCTGAAGGTCTTCACTAACTAAAACCTTCTATAAAAAAAATATGCTGTTTGCTTATATAGAGCCCTATTCAGTTAGCCGAATTGCAATTTAGTAAGGCTGCAAGTTTGTAAATGTTTATTTAGTAATTTTATCTATCTTACTTATTACTTGAACAATTTTTTGTACTGCTGGTTGCTCAACAGGAAACAAACTAACTTGACAGAAGTAGACCTCGTAGACCACATTTTAAACCAGGCTGCAGTTCCTACCACGATGTTCATAGGTACCCAAGATCAGAATCAAATAGCTGATTGGATAATAAAGGGCACTGATTATAAATTGAGGCAGAAGGTAATCAGCATGGTGAGGTCACTTGCAGCAGAGTCACTATCCACAGTCACAACAGGACAGTCCACATGATCAAATGTCCAGAATCCTGGATACTTTAAAATAAGTCTGTGTTTTATAATATATTATAATAATAACATTCAAAGCTTGGTATAAAGCTGGTGGCAGGGCAGAGAAGCATAATCTAGGGGAGACAATAGTCAACACAAGATATACATAGACAGGTAAAAGTTTAAAAAAACACACTGTATACACATGAGCAAGCAGAGGTTCATAATGCAACCACTGTAGTACAGCCATGAACTGGTGATACAGTAAAGTAGTATCTGCCTTATAAAGAATTAAGTAGCAGTAGCTGATACTAGAAAAGACCAGTCAGTTCAGAACTTACAATGGAAGGGGTGAGTTATTGCATGATAACCTTGACAGAACATATTGTGACGGCCTAGGACTTATAGGACAACTGTAACATTAGTAAAATCGCCACATGCTTGTGAAATATGTGACAAATTAACGAAAATAGCAGTTTGAGAAAATCAAAGTATGGCTTGGGGAAAGCTCAGGAATAGGAAACACATTGGGCCGAGGAGCTTTATTTACCATAGAAAGCTGAGAAGGAAATAATGCTGCTTAGAAAGTACAGAGCTGCTTCAAGGACACTATCAGTAGTTCCATAGCCTATTGTATTATCTGAATTAGGGTGTCCGGATATCCTGTTTGGCTCACACAGCTTGCAACATTACTGGTTGCTTAAAAATAAATGGATCCATGGTGCTAAGGAAGAGCTAGTATATCATCTGAACAGAATTCCAGGTTCTGTTGGCACAAGGATAATCATGATTAGTTGGAACGTTAGAGAAATCTAGAAAACTGGGTCACAGATGCACATTTCAATTAACTCTCACCCAGCTTTTTCAGATCCACCAAATCCTCTCTCACTGGATTAGTCCATTGCAGCCTTTCTCACCAGCTATACCTCGCTTAGTCTAATGTATTTTTCTCTACCAATTACAGAGTAGTAATACAGCATGGGACTTCCTGAGAATTTATTAAGGAAAGCTTTTCAAGTTTGATGGGATGACAGACTAAATTGACCCACATGTTATTATTTGTCACCAGAATATATGTTTCTGTTTTTCTTAAAGATTTGGATCTAATTTTTGTTTGCCGGAATTATTGTTTAGTATTTTTACACTGTGTGAAATCATTTCATCTTTTGAACTTTTATAATTCTTGTAAACTGTTTAACCATTGGCAATAGTGTGAACTAAATTAAAATCTGAAGACCAGATATTTCTGCATGCACATATTTCTGTAATGCATTGTCTTTCTTAAAAGTAAGATCCAAAAAAAGTATTGTTATGTGCAAACCAAGTTACAGTATCGCACAAAAGTGAGTACACCCATCACAATTTTATAAATATTTTATTATATCTTTTCATGTGACAACACTGAAGAAATGACATTCTGCTACAATGTAAAGTATTAAGTGTACATCCTATATAACAGTGTAATTTTGCTCGGATGAATATTTTTGTTAGAAGCTCATAATATGATACAACAATTTCTGGAAAACAAGTTTTATCTAAATTATATATTTTCATAAATTGCTTAACACTCATAATTACCATACATTGCAATGTTAAGTACTGCAGTTTTCAAAACAGATAAAACAATGTTTAATGTGCATGTAGTTTTTTATTGGTTTTAAATGTTGAACCCTTTATATTTACATGGTTTGAGATGCATGTATATAACGAGTAGTTATGTATTTAATATTGTGATTGTAGATAGGTTAATATCATTGTGATGTTCTAATTTCTAATTGGTTATACAATTTTTTTTAGAATGTTAAAAGCTTGGAGGGTTGTAAGTGTTTAAAGATCTACGTAGTGGTCATACAGTAGTGTTTCATTTGTTTGGTTATTTATTTAATTATTGATTGACAAAAACATCAGTAATTGAGAAAAACAATCAGTATTGCTATTAAAACTTTTGAACTGCAACATTGCTTTTGGACTGAATAATTTGAGCTACAGCATTGCAGGTTTGATCAGAACTGCTTCTTTCCATCCTCTATTAGGTGTCAAGGTGGTGGGAGAGGGTATGGTCAAAATATTGTCCTCCTTGGCTCCTTTCATACAGTGACAGGGAATAAGCAATGTTTTGTTGCTAAAAATGAGACTCCTTTATGTATGTGAGAGACAAGTGCTTGGCATAAATGTGACATGTTAATGTTATTGGCACCATTATGTGAAATAATGTTAAAAATTATGATATAAACATCCATTTTAACATAGAAAGTTTAAACACTTATCCAACATCAAATTCCAATTGACTTAAGATGAGTGACATGCAAACATATGATTACAGTACTCAAATGCGGGAAAGGACGGGTGTATAGGAAGATGATTAACTTACACATATATGATTGTTACATAAATGTTATATGCAGTATATTGATGCCCCAAAATATTAACCATTACAAACAGACAGAAGCAGTGATAACACTATAACAAAACTTTATTATATATACAGGGCACAGTCATAAATGTACCTGACTGTGCATTAATATCATGGGTGTGATGTTGTCGGATCCCGGAAGGACAAGAGGCAGTCTGGGAAAAAGGGGAAACCTAAGGGGTTAAATGTAATACTGTATATTAATAATGATGCATATCATCTACTAGGGTCACATGTACACTACATTAACCATAATTGGAGGAATAAAAATCTCAACATACATCACTCCATTTAATAAAAGTAACCAGGAATGTGCCATTAATAAATTACCATTTATAATGATATGTCCCACAACAAATGCTTAGTTGTGACCACAGTCAGTGTTCCAAGAGTACTATCACTTCTCTATATGATATTGTTTAGCCACATTGATATCACATTCATCTGGCATACAGGAGTTATCACATTTTAAATGATTCTTCTGATATTATGATGTCTGAACACCAACCCATTAATATGGAGAGGACACAAAGGTCATAATGTCTGTTACTTACATCAGACAAAAGTATATATTTTCATATTTATGTTGAGGAGAGGAGGACATGCTTCACTAATGCATGTATTAATGCTGGCTTTGCTTAACATGCCATTGTGAGACTTTGCATGTCCCCTGCCATAAATGCATTGGTCGAAATTAATCATAACAAAACCATGTATTCTACAACAGGATATGTAATTTAATTATTAGCGTGTGAGCTACATTTTTAGGAGGGGATGTCATTGAGGGAATGTTTATCCGATAGTCACTGTGAATATATTTCAATTACTTTATTTTGTAGCAATGCTTGCAGATGAAGAAGATGCCTTCATAGACCTGAATTGTGCCTAAAATCAAAACATTAAAAAGAAAGAAAAAAATACTAAGGGCAAAATATAAATAAAATAGGGACTGCTCAATCTCTTTTCAAATGCATACTGAGGATCATGGACCAGTAGATTGTCACTGAGGAGTGCTGTTGAGGGTGCTATTGAAAAGGTCCAAACCTACTGTAGGTGCAGCCCTACATCCTACTCTGCCTTGCCACAGTGACACAACCCCACGTGCCCACACGCCATCTCCCTAGGTGAGGGGAGTGGGTTGCAGGGGAGGCATCCCCCAGGAAGTGGTGGAGGCATTGAGGGAGGTGAGGAGCGACCAGGTAATGGGTGTGCAGGTGACGTCTCTCAAGAGGTAATAATTGGAACCAGAGCGAATGGGATAAGGTTTAGTTGGATGAGTGCTCTCTGATTTTCCAATGACTGGAGCAGCCTAGGATTCCATCATCAGGTTGTGCCTCCTCACCTCACTTTCAATCCTCCGGAGGCTGCTGTCCACTGAGGCATGGTTTGAGGAGGCACTGGTCTGGAGTGCCAACGTAGCATCCACTTGTTTCCTCAACAGGACCAGCATCTCCCCAATTTTGTTGTTGTTTAGTTGTTCAGTCACATATGACTCTCTGTGACTCTATGGACTACAGCACTCCAGGTGCATCTCTCAGTCACTGACCTCTGAGCTCCATCAAGTTCATGTTCATTGCTACAGTCACCTCATCTATCCATTTCCTCCTCTGTCGTGCCTTCAATCTTCCCCAGCATCAAAGTATTTTCTAGGGAATCCTGCTGTCTCATGATATGACCACAATATTTGAGTTTCAGCCTTATGATCTTACCTTCTAGTGGCCTCCAATGGTGGACCTAGGGATGGAGGTCTGCTGAGGCCAGTCGTGGCTGTGTGAGGAGGCAGTGGTGATAGTGCCCTAGTGGGGATCGCCTGGGTCCCGGCTGGAATTAATGGTGCTTGTGGTATTGGGCCTGGTGGTGGAAGCCAGGTTGTGCTGGTGGTGGGAGTAGGTGGTGGTGGTCAAATGGACATTGTATACTGTAGGTTCAATAAGGGACCAGTGAGGTTGAATGCCACAGGTGTGGCAGAAGGTCCAGCAGGTGTCCCTACTGACCACATAAAGCGGGAGTCCACCTCATCATATTCCAGGCTCTCTGATCCTCTCCTTGCCTCCTCCTTCTGCAACAGTTCATGTTGAGCAATGCATGGTCCTGGACATTTGGCTCCGATGAAATCAACACACCCGCCTCTGGCTCACAAGTGGAACTGGACATCCTGCCAGCTGAAAATTGCAGAATGGTATATGTGTTATGTATATTGAATGATCCTTTGGCTGATGTGTGTTACTATCTATCTTGTTGACTTGAGCCAGGGTGTTTAACTTAATTTCTACTATGTGGAGCTATCATTTGCTAGATGTGATCAATTATTTTGAAAATGAGCTTGCTTGTTATTGAGACATAACAATATCCTAATGCTTACTGTGGTCTGATATGCATACATATACTCTTCAGAACTTGCTGGGCATTGTGTCACACCAACCAATCAGTTACCATTTCTCAGCAATAGTTGTTGACATGATGCTGCATGCTGTTCCTGATAGGCTAGTACACTACACTACACATCCATCCCCACAGAGTCTGTATCTGTTTATGCTGCAGTGGGCACATCCATACATGGACTCTCTATTGGATTATTACTCGTGTTGTGCCTACTAATAAAAGTGATTTGTCAACTTCATGGCTTTTACTATGCCTGAATGATCTATCTATCCCTTGGTAAATTCAGGGAGCTGACATCTCAGTCTCATTGGAGGTCAGCATTTACATGGGTTCTGTGCTTTCTATGTGTGTGATGTACATATGGTGGCAGGTTGATGTATCTGGCATGTTGATGTACCTGACAAGGAGGCTGGATCCTGTTCTGCCATCAGGCCTGCACCTCCAGCAACAGGCACCTGACTCAGTATCTCCTTGAGCACCCTCTCCCTCTCATTGTACTTGACAGTCACTTGGGGGCCACCACTTAGAGCTCCTGCTGTTCTCCTGTCTTGGGATTTGTGGGTAAAAAGACTATATATATATATATATATATATATATATATATATATATATATATATATATATATATATATATATATACATATATTGTTTACCACATACTTATATTATCCACATTATATAAGCATCTGTTGGTTTTGCTGTTACCATTGTAAACACATACAGACACACTTATAGTATACTTTATTAACATGTGAGGGGTTAAATAATTTTCCTTTGTACAAATTACATTTCTGAGCCTAGTAAGCAAGTCAAGGCAAGACTGGATCCAGGCCCAAATGTTAACAGAGGTCTTGAGAATAACACATTTAAGATAAAACATATACATGCTGTTTCTGTTGTATTAACTTGTGCCTTGTTCTAACCAAGGGTGCTTATCAAGCAGGTGTTGGATTACAACACAATGGAGTATTTTAACGTATAATTAAATAGTTGCCAGACATAACTTGGACAAAGGTCACATATATTTCATAATAAATTAATTTTAAATCATGTAAAAAGTTGTCTCCCCAGCGGGCAGAAGCAGATTTAAACAACGTGTTTCTTGACACATTATAATTATACATATACGTGCAAATAAGACATAAGACATTGTAATTGGTGGAAAATAACCCTGTGACAACGAGGAAGAAAGGGTTTATCTAATAGAGTATTTTCAGTTTTTTGTCTGTGCTAATGTCTGTCTGTCCTTCGCTGGCATGACCTTATAACACCTTTATTATTTATCTATGATATTCTACTATATCTGTATATATCCAATTTCTATACTATCTTTCCTACAAAGAAAAGAACCAAACGGATTGCTTCAGACTACATAGAGAAGGGGCCCTATATGAGACAGGGTGTTACCCTGAAATTATATACCTGGTAACATATAAAATTGCTTTACCTTATATTTTGTAATGGAGGTAAAATAGTCCAATATCTACAATCCTTCTATTACATTTCTGGAACGGCCACAGAACCAAGAATAATTAGCACCTGTAGTTTGTTAATCAATATATTTCTATCTGTGCCCATTTTCCCTAAACAGACTGATTTACTTTATTAAATAATATAACCATTTAATATAACCATTTAAATAACTCAGTTACAAAACCAATTATAAAAGACACTTATACACAAAACCTTCTTAGCATTTCTCAACACATATCTTCTTTAATACCACAATCAACAAAACTGTTTTATATTATTATTGATTACATTGTCTGCTTTGATAAATTAAGTGTAATGAATTCAGCTATAAAACCCCTAATCCAATTTTCAACTTCCCATTTAGATACATTTTAACCTGAGTAGTGTTATATTGCTTCGGTATATATTCTGGCTGCCATAACTGATTTTGCTAATTTCGGCTTTCATAGAGTAACATGCTGTATCCCTAAATACACTGTGTGTGTGTGTGTGGGGGGGGGGGGGGGTTGTAAAATCCCCTGCTGATTCTGAGTGTTTGTCCACTGACAAAGAAATGTTCAGTCTATAATTTTAATGGTAGGTGTATTATAACAGTGAGAGAGAAAACAAAAAAAGAAAAAGAAAAACGCATGTCAAAAAAGTTATAAATTGATTTGCAGGTGAATGGGGGAAATAAGTATTTGACCCCTTTGTCTTAGTACTTCGTGGCAAAGGTCCTGATGGCAATCACAGAGGTCAGACATTTCTTGTAGCTTGCCACCAGGTTTGCACACATCTCAGGAGGGATTGTGTCCCACTCCTCTTTGTAGATCCTCTCCAAGTCATTAAGGTTTCAAGGCTGATGTTTGGCAACTCAGCGAGTTGAGTTGATGCCAAAAAGCTCGATTTTGGTCTCATCTTACTACAACACTTTCCCCAGATCTCCTCTGAATCATTCAGATGTTCATTGGCAAACTTCAGACGTGCCTGTACATGTGCTTTCTTGAGCAGGGGGACCTTGCGGGCGATGCAGGATTTCAGTCCTTCAAGGTGTAGTGTGTTACCAATTGTATTCTTGGTGACTATGGTCCCAGCTACCTTGAAATCCTTAACAAGATCCCCCTGTGTAGTTCTGGGATGATTCCTCACTGTTCTCATGATCATTGAAACTCCACGAGGTGAGATCTTGCATGGAGCACCAGACCGAGGGAGACTGCCAGTTATTTTGTGTTTCTTCCATCTGCAAATAATCACACCAACTGTTGTCATCTTTTCACTGAGCTTCTTGGCAATGGTCTTGTAGCCTATTCCAGCCTTGTGTAGGTCTAAAATCTTGTCCCTGACATCCTTGGACAGCTCTTTAGTCTTGGCAATGGAGGAGAGTTTGGAATCTGATTGATTGATTGCTTTTGTGGATAGGTGTCTTTTATACAGGTAATGAGCTGAGATTAGAAGCACTCCCTGTATAAAAGACACCCGGGAGCCAGAAATCTTGCTGATTGATAGAGGATCAAATATTTATTTCTCTCACTGACATGCAAATCAATTTATAACTTTTTTGACATGCGTTTTTTTTTTTTTTTTTTTTGTTATTCTGTCTCTCACTGTTAAAATACACCTACCATTAAAATTATATACTGATCATTTCTTTGTCAGTGCACAAATGTTCAAAATCAACAGGTGATCAAATACCTTTTCCCCCTACTGTATTAATACCACATATATTGTAGACATCTGATTGTTTATCCAAGTGTGATAAGACTTTATAGTCTGCTTATCATTTCTGCATTAACTAACAAAATATAGACTGTAAAATAGATTGTTTATACCAAACTTTATAAGTTTATATACACTGTTTACTGATCCATATATTGAACTTACAAAATATAGATTGTTTTAAGATAGATTGTTATCCAATCAGTTAAGGATTATAATATTCCTATCTTGAAGTAACCAAAGACCTCATTCAAATGCGATTTGGCCAATTGAATAGGGCTCTATATAAGCACATAGCATATTTTTTTACAGAAGTTTTTAGTTATGGAACTTCTATCCAAAAGCAAGGTCTTCACTAACTAAAAAATTCTGTAAAAAATATGCGATGTGCTTATATAGAGCCCTATTCAATTGGCCACATCGCATTTCTCTCGTTCTCTCTCTGTCTCTCTCTCTGTCTCTCTCTCTGTCTCTCTCTCTCTGTCTCTCTCTCTCTGTCTCTCTCTCTCTGTCTCTCTCTCTCTGTCTCTCTCTCTCTGTCTCTCTCTCTCTGTCTCTCTCTCTCTGTCTCTCTCTCTCTGTCTCTTTCTCTCTCTCTCATGCTCCAGCTCCGGGACCTGTGTACTAATTTGTACTTCTTTTCTAAGGTCTATTTTATTCTTCATGATCTATTTGTCTAGGTATAATTATGTTGTATCTTTACTATACATAAGCTGGGAATCCTACCCATGGACAGACGTTTCAAGGTTACTGCCTATCATCAGCATGGAGCGGGATCCCAGCTTGTGTTGTGGACCTTATGAGTAGGTAGTTCACCACAACAATCATTTAATATATATGGTGGGCAAAAGAGCGATAGAAGCCCTCCACCATACAGTAGTACAGTAAATAAATAGTACATCTGTGTTCACATTTGAATGTCTAAAACAAGTAAAAAAACGTGTTTCATGCCCAGAATTCCAAAAAATTCAGTTATAACATTGCATTCTGGGAACCTAGGCAGGGACACGCAAATATGCCCACAAAGGCTACGCTCTTGCAATTTCCATTACACAAGCTAGGGATCCGGCCCCACACTGATGATAGGCAGTAACCTTGAAATGGCTGTACGTGGGTGGGATTCCTGGCTTGTGTATAATCCAACCCTGGCTTTGCTCAAAGCTGTTTGAAAAGGACATATGCTTAAGGGAAGCCATGTTTCATATGGTTATGGATTGCAAGAGCATAGCCTTTGCGGGCACATTTGCATGTCCTGCCAAGGTTCTCAGAAGGCAGTGTAATAACTGTATTTCTCTGAATTCTGGGCATGAAACAAGCTTTTTGACTTGATTTAGACATTCAAATGTTAACACAAATGTACTATTTATTTACATATATATATTTATATATATATATATATATATATGTATATATATATATATATATATATATATATATATATATATATATATATATATATTGTAACAGGGCGCCCCCTTCTGGCGGGGTTTGCGTCCTGCACTTTCTTATCTCTTTTACCCAGGGAGGAAGACACAGCAGGCTTGTCAGAGTTTTACTGCTATTTATTTGGTAGCATAAACAGAACAAAAAACAGTGCTTGTATTCAGCGACAAAATAAAACCCTACATAAACGTGCTTACTACACTCAGGAACACCCTAACTATATCCGGCCAGCTTCTCTGGCTCCGGAGAGTGCCACCTTGTGGCCAGGGAACAAACAGTCTCTTATTTGTTATGTCGCCACCTTGTGGCCAGGAAACAAACAGTCTCTGATTGAGGGTGAGAATGCCAGCTTGTGGCTAGGAAACAAAACAGTCTTTTAATGTCTTTTCCTCTACGGCTTCTGCCAATAGTGGGTGAAGCATAGGGCCCACCCTTTCTCTCCCTTGCTTCACCCCAGGGACCCTTGTCACCCTCTTGGGATGAGGGACTATTACTTTCTCTGAACGCACTCTTTTCCCTGGGGCCTTTGTACTTCTTTTCCTCATATGGTGAAAACGTGTATTTGTCACCAACCTTTTTATCCCTTGTTGCGTTCGGCTTCCCAGTGATGGGGTCTTTAGATAATCCTCTCTCAGTGGAGTATCTCTGATACCACAGGCGTCTTCTCTGTGAACAAACTCTGGAGTATAATAATCTTCCTGACTGTCTCGCTCCAGCACAAATCCCAGCTCTCTGGATCCCAGAGGCAGCTGAGCTGTTCAGGGCTTCCTCCTGCAACACACACAGCCCACGGCTCTTAGGCCCAAGCCTAAGTGAGAGAGACTCCACCCATCTCTCTGCTGCTTTTAAAGGCAGTATACAGCTGGGCTTCCGTTTAGCCACTGATAACTGTCTGGAATTAACTCCTTTCATTCTCAGGGGAGAAGTCTTATAGAGCTCTCTTGTGACCCCTAATGGCACTCCATCACATATCCTCCCCCTCAGCTCAACACCACGTAGTTGAGCTACATGAGCCGAGAGGCCGAAAACGTTCACTCGTAACTTTCTCTTCACCTTGTCTTCTCGTTTACATGGCTCCTCTTCATAGGGCATAATATACTCTGGTGTAACTATGCAGTATGGGCTTGGGTCTTGCTCTATCTCTTTGAGCTCACTAGCACACGTACTTCCATGCGTCAGGAGAACTTTCCCTTCTTCAATTTCTTTTTCTGCTTTCTGGGCAGTAGGTTTGTCCTCCTCATCAATGGGTTTCTTTTCAAGTTTACGCTCTTTGACTTCAACGGCCTTGACAGAGGGACGTGAAATTCCCGGCGACCGTCTTAATGTCCGGCCTATGCTTTCCTCTGCTTCAGGCTCCTCAGCTTCTGCAACTGCGGAAACCACAAATAATGCGTCACCTCTCTTCCTCTTGTTGGAGACCCTGATTGTCAACTTGAGACCATCTTTCTGCCTCTCCGATGTCATTTCCTTCCCTTCTGTTCCACTGTTTTCATCTTCAGGTACTAACTTAGATCTATGTTTATTTCTTAAACCTGGAGCTTGCTTCTCTGATTTTGAAGACTTCTCTACTTCTGGAGTTGCAGCTCCATCCTCTGTCAATTGAGACTCAACCATTGAGTTTGCTCTGTCAGTCTGCTTGCTCTCGTTGGGAAGTAATTTATCTTTATGTTTATTTTTTGAAGTACTTGTTTTCTTCTCAGTGTCAAGTGATTTGGTCTCCTTTTTTGTTGATGTTTCAGGTTGCTGCTCTGTATCACACTGATCCGCTATGGTTGGTGAAACCTTTGTTTCCCTGCTTTCTTCTGGCTGATCTATCACAGCTGACGCCTTAGTTTGCTTTGCACCACTCTCAACTTTACTAGATGCTTCTTTGACTACACTCGCTCTCTCTTTATTAGAGACAGAAATAATGTCTTTCTTTCTCTCTGTCTCTTCATCCTTGGCACTGGTTTTGTTTGAATCGGTCTTACGCAGCTCTTCTTTTGAAAGTACTTTTTGTTTTGATTTTTCAAGAGATGAAGTAATGTGATCATTTCCAAGATCTGGGGATTTTTCTAAATTCTCTGAGCTTGAAAGCTTACTGTTCTCTTTGAGGTTTTGTAGACTTTGGTTTACGTCACTCTCTAAGAGATCTTTCAGATTTTTCACAGTCTCTTCCATAGCAAGCAATTGTTTTTTTAGGTGAAGGATTTCTTCTGTCATTACCTCCTTCCCAGAGATTCTCTGTTCATAAAGCCGTAACTGGTTGTCCTTCTCAATTAATTGCGTCTTTAGAGACTCCATTGTGGCTGCGTGAGTCTTACTTTGCGCCTCATTCTCAGTGTACAGATTCTGGCATTTAGTAATTAGATCAAGGATGGTTGCATCCCGTTCTTGCACTTTAACTGCCAATTCTGATTTTTCCTTTTTTAGCTCCTCGGATGTGGCCAAACGTGATTGAAGACCTTTCTCCAGAGTCTCAACAGCTTGGTTTAAAGAGTTTAATCCTTGTTCATTTGTGGATTTGTACTCATTAAACACATTAAGAGTTGACTCTCTCTCACTAATCACCTTATTGTGCTCTTCCCTTAACTGAACCATCTGCTGGGCCTCGCTCTCCAGTTTTCTGGTGAACTTTGCTAGCTTGTCCTCAGTTTGCTTCAATATACCGCTTAGATTGTCCACTTGGTGGTTGAGTCCAGCTATGTTTTGTCTTGATGACTCTTCATTTCTTTGCATGTCTTCAATCACCTGCTCCTTCTGCCTCTTCTCATCTTCCACCCGATATTGGAGTCCCTCAAGCTCCTTGTCCTTTTGCGTTAATACTGTTTTCAGCTTGGAGATTTCCAGTTTCAATGTGGTTATTTGACAAATCAGCTGCTCCTCTTGAGTTTGAGCCGCTTGGTCTTGTCTCTCCTTCTGTACAGTGTTCTCTGAAAGGGATGTCTGCAGATTGGTAATTATTCCCTGTAGCTGCAGTTTCTCAGAATCAAACCGGGCTCTCTGGGTTTCTAGTTCTGTATTGGTGGAGCTCTTCTCTTGTTCTAGCTTGGTGATCTGTACTTGGAGGGCTGTACACCTAGGAGTGATTTCAGCTACTTCCTGGGTCAATCCTTCCATCTTCAGGATGTCCCCCATGCGCTCTCCTTGTTCTTGTATATGGTTCTCCCCCATATTTTCCAGCTTAGACTTGGGAGGACTCTTCCTCTGCTCCCAAATAGGCATCAGTTTATCATTCCTGTAGGACACTCCGTAGTCCTCAAATGCAGGCATCCTCCGCCATTCAGGAATATAGTCTGGCATCATCTTTACCTCTCGCCGGTCTGGTTTGGTATGACACATCTCCAGGCTCTGCGTCATATGTCCTGTCTGGGACAGTGTGTACTCCTTGAGTTTTTCTGCATTGCGGTCAGCCCGTTTCTTTTCTCTGTTATAAGCAGCTTCCACTTCTCTGAACTGTTTTTTTATTATCTCTAAGTCGGATGCACTTTGCGAGTAGCTGGCCTTTTCCACTTGAAGTGAAGACTCAAGGTCCAGGATCCGCAACTGGATAACTTCAGAGTTAACCTTAGACTCCCGATGGGCTGCTCTTTCCGATTCGATATCTTCTTCCAGTCTTTTTACTGTGTGTGCTGCTGTCTCCAGTTCCAGAATCAGTCTCTCCTCTTTCTCACGACTGTATTCCAGCTCACTCTTCTGACGTGAGAAGTTATCCATGGCGACATTTTTCTCTGCTTCCATTTCATGTAGCTGCTTGTGCAACTCTTGAACCTTCCTGTTTTGGGACTGGATAACAGATTCCATTTCTTTCTTCATCTCCTGCTCGCTCATCTGAAGCTCCTCAATCTTGACTTTAAATTGTCCTTGGAGCCTTAAAGAATGCCGTTTCTCTTCCTCTAAGGCCATTCTGTCTGCACTAGCAGGCTCTTTTGCTTTCTCAGCAATATCTGTTACTGTCTCTGCAGTTTCTTTTGTGCATTCTCATCAGCAGCTCCTGCCGTCTCTGAGGCGGCTCCTGCCGTCTCTGTGGCGGCTCCTGCCGTCTCTGTGGCGGCTCCTCTGTCAGCCCGCCAGTTCCTTGCTTGTCTATCTTGGACAATATCACCAAATGACTTCTCAACGCCAAGCTCCAATGGGGTGTCCATAATATTTGGATGGAAATCTCTCCTTGTCATGCCAGTCGCACCTTTCTCGTGTGGTTGAAGTATAGGAGCACTTCTCCGGTTAGCTTGTTGCACCCCCAGCGCCTTTATGCTGGCTGTAAAGTATGCCTTCTGTTCATTCTGGGTACTGATGCTCTGTGCTCTGACATCCCGGGTAACTCCAACTCTGGCAAGGATCTCAGCTTTGAGGTCATCATAATTTTCTTTATTTTCTTCATTCAAGCTCAGATAAGCTTTCTGAGCTTCGCCCGTCAAATACGGGGCAATGAGGCTGGCCCAATACCGTTTGTGCCATGCCTCCCTAATGGCTGTTCTCTCAAAAATGGTGAGGTATATGATCACATCATCATCCTCTGTCAGCTCCCAAAGAATTTCATTGGCTCTAGCTCTGGCCGCATCATTTCTATATTTTTCCAGTATAGCTTCATTCTGGGCTAAGTGGATGGCCCACTTTCTATTGAACTCTTGCTGAGCAGCCGCGGCCTCTCTCATGCGGATTGTTTCCTCCTCTGCTTGTCGCTGCTGTTCCTGCTGTTGCTGCTGGTGCTGCAGTTGCTGCTGTTGCAGCAAGGCCTTCAGTATATCCTCCATCACTGTACTGTACTGTGGGCTGTCTTCTTGCACTCAGACACTTCACAATCCCACCACTGCTACCAGTGTAACAGGGCGCCCCCTTCTGGCGGGGTCCGCGTCCTGCACTTTCTTATCTCTTTTACCCAGGGAGGAAGACACAGCAGGCTTGTCAGAGTTTTACTGCTATTTATTTGGTAGCATAAACAGAACAAAAAACAGTGCTTGTATTCAGCGACAAAATAAAACCCTACATAAACGTGCTTACTACACTCAGGAACACCCTAACTATATCCGGCCAGCTTCTCTGGCTCCAGAGAGTGCCACCTTGTGGCCAGGGAACAAACAGTCTCTTATTTGCGTTGTATCGCCACCTTGTGGCCAGGGAACAAACAGTCTCTTATTTGCGTTGTATCGCCACCTTGTGGCCAGGGAACAAACAGTCTCTTATTTGTTATGTCGCCACCTTGTGGCCAGGAAACAAACAGTCTCTGATTGAGGGTGAGAATGCCAGCTTGTGGCTAGGAAACAAAACAGTCTTTTATGTCTACGGCTTCTGCCAATAGTGGGTGAAGCATAGGGCCCACCCTTTCTCTCCCTTGCTTCACCCCAGGGACCCTTGTCACCCTCTTGGGATGAGGGACTATTACTTTCTCTGAACGCACTCTTTTCCCTGGGGCCTTTGTACTTCTTTTCCTCATATGGTGAAAACGTGTATTTGTCACCAACCTTTTTATCCCTTGTTGCGTTCGGCTTCCCAGGGATGGGGTCTTTAGATAATCCTCTCTCAGTGGAGTATCTCTGATACCACAGGCGTCTTCTCTGTGAACAAACTCTGGAGTATAATAATCTTCCTGACTGTCTCGCTCCAGCACAAATCCCAGCTCTCTGGATCCCAGAGGCAGCTGAGCTGTTCAGGGCTTCCTCCTGCAACACACACAGCAA
The DNA here is from genome assembly GCA_027410445.1 of Discoglossus pictus. Taxonomy (NCBI): domain Eukaryota; kingdom Metazoa; phylum Chordata; class Amphibia; order Anura; family Alytidae; genus Discoglossus; species Discoglossus pictus. The sequence goes on along the minus strand of CM050169.1, from coordinate 204,805,645 downwards.
ACGGCTCTTAGGCCCAAGCCTAAGTGAGAGAGACTCCACCCATCTCTCTGCTGCTTTTAAAGGCAGTATACAGCTGGGCTTCCATTTAGCCACTGATAACTGTCTGGAATTAACTCCTTTCATTCTCAGGGGAGAAGTCTTATAGAGCTCTCTTGTGACCCCTAATGGCACTCCATCACAATATATACATATATATATATATATTTACAGTATATATTTATTTAAATATATATTTAAATGTTAATATGTTTACATTGTTTTATATAAAAAAGATTCTGGTCACTAACCTAGCAAGACTTTTTGTTTATGTTTTTACATCTGGTTAGTTGGAACCTAAGTAGCACTTTATCCTTTTTTCAGGTCCAAGGCAAAAACTCCAAACTTCCCCTGTCAACTTAAGCAGATGAACTGGGTCTATTACAGCATGTTAGCAGAATATGGGCAGACCCAGTGCTGGAGTTACCACCAGTGCAATTAGTGCAGCTAGTCACAGTCCTTCCATTGACCCCTACAACACTCACACTGGTCTTTTTATTGATCTTGGTGACCCCTCAGGCCTCTCTGGCCCCCCTCAGCTCTCTTGTGGCCATCTCTGGCCCGCCTTATCCTACTGTGACTACCTGGCCCGGTGCCCTCTTGCGGCCCTTGTTGGCTACCAAGTGGTCCTCTCTGGCCCCTGTGACTCTCCGTGGCCCTGGCAGTCATTCTCAGTCCTCCCTCTCCCCTACTCCTCCCTTTGGATTCATGGCCCCCTTTCGTTGTCTTCCCATTTCCTCTCTCTCTCCCAATATTCTCCCATGCTCTTACCTCATTGTTCTCTCCCTCTTCATTCTCTCTGTCCCCTTCACGTTCCCCACTTCTATCTCATCTCCTGTCTGTTACCCTCGCCTTCCCTCCTCTTTCTTCTCCATCTCTCACTCTCACTTTCTCCTTCCCTTTCTCACTCTCCTCCTCCTTTCCCCTTCTTTTGTTTTTTCCTTCCTTTTCTTCTCTCCCTTTACTCTCCCATGCTCTCCCCTTCTCTTCACCGCCCCTTCTCTGCCTCTTTATTCCACTGTCCTCTCTCTCTCGTTGTTTTCTGTTTCTCCCCATTCTTCTCCCACAATTCTCTCACTTCCTTCTTTTCTCTCCCCTCCCCTATATTGCCTTACTTATCCCTCTTCTCTTTCTACCTCGTGTCCCATTTATCCCTTCATGACTCATTTGCTCCTTTTTCCTATTTATCTCTCCTTACTTTTTGTCTCTTTCTTCTCTTCCCACTCTGTCTCCCCAGTCTTTCACCCCTTTTTCCCTCTCACCCTTATCTCTTTTCAATCTGATCCTGGTTTCTTTAATTTCTCTTTCCACCCTTTCCTCACCTCTCTCTTCACTCTTCACTCTTCAGTGTACTTGTCTCTACCTCTCTACACCCCTTCTATTTACCTTCCCCTTTCTCCCTTCTACCTCTTTCATTTGTCCTCCCGCTCTCCCATTTTTTCTTTCCTCCTTTTTCCTCCTCTATTCTGTCTCCTCTCATCTTCCCATTATCTCTATCTCCTTCTCTCTTCTCTCTCTTTCCTGTCTCCCTTCCTTCACTTTATCAATCCTGCTTCAATTTTCTCTTCTTCCTTCTCTCTTCCCCTTCCTCTCATTTCTCTTTCTACCTCTTTCCCCCTCACCCTCCATTTTTCTTTGCACTGGGCCCTCCATTCACTAGCTCTGCTACTTGGCAGACCAATACCAGAAGACATCAGACCACATTGCACTAAGGCTTTTAACACATCTTCGGCATACAAGGCCAATGTTCCCTCTGTTTTTTTGGAGTCTGTGTGGGCTAAAAATGTCTGTTGTGCAACATTTTACACGGAGAGTAAATTCTTGTGCACATTGGTGAGTCAGGTGAAAATCAATGTTATTGTGTCTTAAGCTCACTAGCATACATTGCTTAATTATTTAATATTTGTTTACGATATAAAGGAGTATGGGTTAAGTAATTTAGCAAGTTTTACATGTAGACATTGATTTATTAGTAACACAAGTGTTTTAATTCACTTCCACATGTAATGGGTACAAGAATGACTATGTAGTATAATTTCTCTTAATAATAACTTTCGGCTGGAGGGAGCAGTGCAGAACCCGGGGAATGTAACGCCAACACTGCACTGACTGATTAAATCTAGCTGCCTGTCATGCCCGGGGCCTGACTAGACTGTTTTGCACCATGGCAGTTATCCTGTTTGTTATTATAGTTATGTATTTTGTATTGCTTATGGTTAAAATAACATATAAATTGTATGTATTTTTATTATGTTACAGTGTTGTTATCTGGTGATGACTCACCCGGCTACACCGAAATAAACACAGGGGGTCTTGGGCAGATAAACAGATAGTCTGAGTGTTTACAGCAATTTTTATAGTTAATATATCACCAGGATAGTTTAAGGGCCTGACTTCATCAGATGTACAGGGTTTCCCAGTAAGCAGGGTAGCCTGTTGCTAATTGGTCTCTCTTCTATGTACCTAAGGATGGGACTTACTGTGATTGGCCAGCCTGTGTGCCAGACAATTGTATAAATGGGACAACTAATAAAGGTGTGGCAGTTGTGTCTGGACTTATACATTCAAAGTGTGAGTTTCAGTCTGTGAATTAATCCTGATTCTAAGTGATTGCATGATGTATCCGGTGGTGGAGAATAGTCATAGTCGGTGGCTATTATGTTCCTAATATCCTAGTCTGTTGCAGCAAGGTTCTGGGAGTGGTACTTGTGTTTGGTTCATCTTCTGCTATCAGAGGTGTAAAAGGACCTCACAATTCTGCTGGATAGGTTTGAACCAGGTTCTTACCAAGCCCAATTGAATTAGCAGATTGTGACAGTGCCTGTAAGCATTTTGTGGCATGACAACCTGGTTCCTGGCATTTGTTGAGCCCTGTAAATCTTAATCTTTATTTAAAGTACAGGATTAAAAAAATGTTTCTGGTTGCTTGAGAGTTCTAATTGCTGTAATCCTGTCAATACAAGTGATCTTTTACTTTACTATCACTCTCTTCCTTTTGATAGGATTGAGTTGTGAATTAGAGTGGTAGTAATTATACAATAATGGCTTTTATATTGTATTAATTTTAGGTGTTTTAATGAGGATAGCTGTGGAGGGTAATAGTCCATATATCAGAGCACACTTAAATTAATATTGTTAGTCCATATCCCAAGGGACACAATCCTTAATTGTATTTAAGTATACCATCAAAGTGCACTATTTTTTACTAAATAGTAACTCCTTCAGATATTCTAAATATGGTGAGTCCTTCAGTCATTTACCCACAGAGTCTGTTCTTTGTTCCCACCAAGTTCTCAGTCTTTATCTCCACCAGCCTGGTGGCTCCAAGTACTAGTTCTATATGAAATAATATTCATTTCTAATTCCCTATAGGTAGATATTTAATCTTAGTTTTCCCATTAACTTTTTCCACCCAGGGAGAAACAGATGTCAATTGATCATTTAGAATTTTCCTTTTGTGCACATAACTTTTTCCATCCAGGGAGAAATAGATCTCCTTTGACCCTTTTCCTTTTGCCTTCCCTGCCGTGTAAACAGTGTTTCAATGTGTGCACATAACAAATAAAATAATTATACAGGGCAAAAGGAAAAGGGTCAATGAAGATCTATTTCTCCCTGGGTGGAAAAAGTTAATGGGGAAAACTAAGATTAAATATCTGTGTGTGCTCCATGTTTAGTTGTGTGCGCTCATCTCATGATATGTGTGTGCTTGCACAAGCGCACATCTTAGAGGGAACAGTGTTCAAGGCACATTTTCCCGAAAGGCAAATATACAATTCAGCAATTAAGTCGTCCTTTTCTTTAACAATACATTTTACAAGTCCTAGCGATACAGAGTATTATTCAAGCTGTTTCTACATCAGTCTCCTTTTCTAAGTAAAATTATTTAAGCTCCGTTTGGGTCATACTCATATCTCCAACCCTAATGTCTATTGAAGCTTGGATATAACCCATTATGTTAGTGCTGCCATGATTAACCAGCAATGTGATGTTCACTAGATAAAATCTTGACAGCCTTAAGTCTTCCCCCTTTTTGGACTGGAACACGTGACTGAGGCGTGTGGCTCTGTCACCTTCTCTTATAGACAAATGTCAGCTTTTTCACCTATCCTGAAGAGGATTCAGAGTAGAATTAACCACGATTAATGATGCCATGGTTAATGCTGCCATGATTTTAGCCCTGAGTGGGAAACCCTTGATTCCATTTGATGTGAATAGAAGTTCCATGGGCAATCTGTGGGTTGAATAAGCCATGTGATCTGAAAAATGGTGGTGAGTTGTACAGACTCAAATCTAATTTTGATATTTTATTTTTGTATACAAATAATTTACTCCAAGACAAACACACTTTACAGTTTTTTTTTTTAAACCTGCCTTGCACATAGATAGATAGATAGATAGACAGATAGACATAATGTGCTTGATCATGCAGATTGTTTTCTTCATTAATATTTCCCCTCAACCCCTTACAAAACATATACATTTCTGCCCCTTCACTTCCTCCTCTTCAGCTCACGGGCCATCTGACAGAGTGCGCACTGAGGACAGAAGGTGAGGTGCACACAGTCGTTGCAGATGGAGCCCTGTAATACAAAGAAAGGGACTGTTCAGTAAGATACATGTTGCATAGACAGAAACAGAAGGAGATATAGAGAGAAATAAATAAATACTTCAAAGGGAGAGAGACTGCACAAAAAAAAGCAAAAAAAGAAATTGCTCATTGAGAAGTAGTGAAGCCCCTAATCTAAATGAAGACTGAGGGCATGTAGTTACAAATGGGCAAGAAATCATATTGTGTTAAGTATTATAACCATATTTACAGGGAAAAAAGGATAATGTAAAGACACAATAAAAGGAGATGAGTAAAGTTAGAGTGAATGTTGGCAGAGTTAAAGCAGATGAGCACAGGGAGAATTAGTGGAGGATAGGTAGTGCGAAAGGAGGAGAGTACATGGACGACAATACAGGGACAGTTAGGTGAGAATGCAGAGAGTCTAAGGTGTTTAGATTACAGGGAAAGTAAGAATCTAACTGTTTATGGAGGATAAGAAGAGTAAAGAGAGTAGAAGAAAAGGTATTAGGAGTGCAGTTATTACTGGAATGTGGTAGCGCTCTCTGATTCCTGTGCGCATGGCGAGTATGGTTCCTCCTAAAAATGGCAAACAGCAGCACTCCCCAAAATCAGTGGCTACTTTACAAGCCAAGCAACCAGTACAAAATGTTCCACACAGACCTAAGGAAGAAAAGAGTGTGAGGTGAATAATCAGAATTGGGCATTATAGATTACTGGGCAATACGTATGAAAGGGTGAAGTGCTGGGAAATTCTTGGAGGTATCAAACCTTATGTTAGGATAACCTATGAAACAGAAGTTTACTCAGGGTTTTACAACCCTTCACCCTTTAGTACAATTGACCTGTTGTGAATATGGATGTAGGAATATATTGTACAGTATAGAGTGTATATATTAGTTTGTATACATAAATAGCCTCTCTATATATATATTAAGTACAGTAACTGCAACATTTACTAGTGTACAAGAATGTTATAATTGTGTTTCCTTGGAACATGCCAAAGTGTCATAAGAGTGGGTTATGATGTAAGAATGACTTTCCATGTTCAACGACCATGTCACCATATTAGTATGTATCGTATCTATATGTGTATCTAATTTCAATGAACATTCCTAAAGTACAGAGCATATCACAGAGTGTGCCTTGTATTATAGCCTATATGTCACTCACAGATGCCCATGTCAGAACAGCAATCCATAAGTTCAGTACTCCATTGACTGGTATTGCTGGTGGTATACACTTGCACCCCCTGAGGCTGTGCACTGATTGGATGAGCCATTGTGACCTGCAGATACAGAATAGGGAATAAATATCATACCAATGCACACTTAATAAATCAGCAGCAGACAGTGCAAAATATTGTCCAAGTAAAAAAACAACATTACAGAATTGATGCAGATAAATATAAAATACTGTATGTTAGAGTCGTTAGACTTTGTTTCAACAGTTGAATAAAATACCATATTTTTCTACTGCCCAGAAGCTTTTAATTGTGATATACTGTAAATATAGTTTAATATAGCTGAGGCTGAAATTGTCCCCATGAACCAGACAGATTATATCCTGCTAGTTCATGTTTCAGTGTCGATGTATATATGGGTATTCATGGGTAGATAAGGAGCATATCCTTGATCACATATAGTCAATGCATGGATTTTGCTTCACACTCTAATTAAAGAAGGCATCAAGAAACTTTGCAAGAAAAAGTCACTCCCTTTAAGACATCTCTATTGGTGGGTCATATATAACATCTTCAATAAGATCCTTATTTCTTAATCTTCATATAACGAGCAACCTCACAGTCATCACTAGGCTATACTATATTGACAGATAATATCTCAAATCCCCAGCCATGTATGAACAAAAACATACAACCCAGATCATTGTAAACAAGGAAAATACATTTCCAATTAACTATATTTTATATAATACCCATATATTATATTGAGACATGATTATCTTGGCATTTAAGAATACACCCAAAAAGGAATAAATTGTCAGATGTGTGCTTTACACAAATAATTTGTCATCAATTGAGGAGCTCTGAAGCAAATGAAAGAGAAGCAGTTAAAACCAGAAAAAGCAGTTATGAAAATTAAGTAAGGTTAAAAAATAATGATATGATCGATAGGAGGAGGATTAATACAATGGTTGAGGAGGTAATCTATTAAGTCTCTGGCAGCATAAAATGTAAAAGAAGGAAAGATGGAAATAAATACCTATAAGATACTCGCATCCTTATTAAATTGCAATTCGGCCAATTGAATAGGGCTCTATAAGCACAGAGCATATTTTTTTAAAGAAGTTTTTAGTTAGTGAACTTCTATCCAAAAGCAAGGTCTTCACTAACTAAAAACTGTAAAAGAAAATATGCTCTGTGCTTATATAGAGCCCTATTCAATTGGCCGAATTGCAATTTAAGGCTGTCAGCAAACTGCAAATGTATTTTTTCTTCTGGCAGTGAAAGGATGTTGTAATTGTTTATTCAGCTTATGCAAACTTTTTTTTCCCATCTGTGCCTACCTATGAGATCTATTTAATAGTAATCTTACTATTGGAGTGTGACTGATGTGGCTATTGCAGAGTGAATATTTAATAAGGAAATAATTTTTTGTTCCAAATAGGACCATTAGACCTCAGGAGCATGGAAGAATAAAGGAAAAATTATTATCTGGCAGATGACATTGAGAAGAATTGGATTCCAAATAAAAAACATTACATTGCATCAAGCATGATGTGACCTGGCCTATTTATCCATCAGAATTTAGTGATGATTAGAGTCTTAATTATGCACTACTGTTTCATGAAATGCCCATGTAAGTAGGAGAGTTGATGAAATTATCAAGATACATCAGTAACTTGTATTATGCACATTCTACAATAAGCAAGGTGAGAAGTAGTGGAGAGTTCACATCTTAATACATCTGCTAAATATGATAACCTAATAATTGGAGACATTTCCCATCCTCCAGACATTTCAGATTAGTATAGAACTTTTTGCTTTGCCTTGAATCCAGAAGGGTGGTTGGAGAATAGCGATGATAAAGAATTGATAAAACTAAAAACAAATGAAAGTTTCCCATTTGAATAAATACAGAGAGGAGCTATAGACAAAGAGAAGTGCCACGTACTACAGACACTTACTTGTTGCTGTGATGTCTTAAGATGCTGTGTGTGAGGTTGTTGTGCTTTCTGTTTTTATAGAGAAACTTTGAAAGGTATCTAGGGGAGTTGTGACAACAGCTTCCCTACAGTTGTGTCCACTAACCTATATTTACTGCCCATTTTCCCTGTGTTTGAGTGTCGCACTCATATCTCTAGGTGGGGCTCTGCCACTCCTTGTCTCTCACTCTCCCCTTTACACACTGATCTAGCTCTGCCTCCTTTTCTTACTCTTAATGAAGGTAATTGGTTTCCTTAGCAAGTACACTGTATAATTGTAAACTGTGTGATAATAGCTTTAGCACAGTGGCAATTATTTTGTTTTCCACTTATTTATTTTATTTAAATTACAGATATAAGTCGATTAAGTTATACATAGTAAAACAATATTAAATATACCTTATCTTACAAAATATTCCTTTGTCAATTTAATATATTTCTCCATCTTTGCAAAATATATAGCACTTTATTGTAACCTGTTAGTGTTATGTCTGATGCCAGACACTGCTCCCTTAGAGACAAATGATGGATTATCATAACTGTAAAACAAGTATAAAGGAGCATAATTTGACTTATTTCTAGACTCTTTAGCATTAGGAAAGTGGAAATACATTACCCTTAAAAAGTTGAGTTGGGAAAGAGATGTAAAGAGGGTATGATGAATGTCTAACCGGTGTACAAAAACTGAATGTGAAATAGGCCCTAATAATACAGCCAAATATAGGTATTTTGGTTCTCGAATAAAGACTGATCAAATAAAAAAAAAGTGGAGCAATAATCTATATCTTTTATGCTGTAAGAAAAACATTTAAAAAATCTCAAGAGTGAATGGGGTATCCCCATATGAAAATTGCAAATCTGTACTGTATAAGTGATGTGAATGTGAAGATGTTGTAAGACACTTTTTGAATAAATATATCTAACAAGGGATCAGAAGAGATATGAAATGATTATGTGGTAATTCAATCATAACTACATAACAAAAAAAAAATGCACACTTATGCTAAAACAAGGCTACATAGTTACATAGGGCCTCATTCTATTACCGGCCGTAAATCGGCCGTAAGGCTGCGAATCCTTGCGGGGGTTCTGTTAACTCGCGATTCTATTATACGGCCCCGCAAGGATCTCCCCTTACGGCCGGCCGCATATCTAGGAACCGGCCATAAGCTCTGAAATATAAAAACTCAAAAATAAATTCAAGCCTGCACTGTACAGCTCTGTAAATGCTAGGGATCATATTGGGGGACATGAGGATTACAAGTAACCCACTCTCAAGCTTGCACATCAGCCCAAACCCGAGTTCAAATTAACTGTTTATTTGCCGGCTGCGGCGTGGGCGGGTCTGAGGTGCTCCAAGCACTCTGGACTTTTTACATGGATATTTTACGGATAGTAAAAATAAAATATTTTACGGATTTGAGTATAGGATAATTATGTGCTATTTTTTCTAACACCTAAAATCCCTTTATAGTCTTCTCAAAGTGCAGGATGGCTTTATTTGAGCTATTTTATGTGCTTAATTGGTGCTAGCGGGACCTCTTTCCTGCAAGTAAGCTGCGGCTCGTTTTTAGCCTTGCAGAGAGGGTTCCCGGAGCAATTCAATTGCAAATAGGAATTTCTTACGGCCGAAACTCTTGCGGCCGTTTTAGATCAAAGGCTTTCCTCCGGCGCCAGCGGCCGCAAGAGATAGCAAGGCGCCGGCCGCAAGCCTGCCGGAGCCCCCGGCCGTAAGGGAATAGAATAGCCGAATAGCTTGCGGCCGGTCCTTGCGGCCCCGCAAAGGCTGCGGCCGCTAATAGAATGAGGCCCATAGTAATTAAGGTTGAAAAAAGACTTTCAGTCCATCAAGTTCAACCTTTTAAGATCTCCTCTGATCTGCAATATGCAGATTAAATATTAATTAATTAGTTGTTAATTAATTATTAATCAATTTTTTTTAAATTTATTAATTAATCCAGAGGAAGGCAAACAGAAAAAAAAACAAGTAAGACTTAGCCAATCGTCCCGACCCCAGATACTGTCTCTCTAATTATCCATGATAACACTGAATTCCCTTTTTAATTAGAAATAAATCCAGTCCCCTCTATCAAATCCACTGTCACCACCTCCTCTGGTAGAGAATTCCACAGATTAACCACCCTTACTGTGATGAACCCTTTTCTTTCTTTAAGGTGGAATCTTTTTACTTCTAACCTCAAGGGATGTCCTCTTGTCAGTTGAAAACCTCTTGGCACAAAAAGTCCCTTGATAAATCTTTATACTGCCCCTGGATGTATTTATATAAGGTTGGCCACTTAAGATATATAAATTCTATAGTAATATCCCAGAAAAAAACGGACAGCCTTATTAAATTGCGATAAAGGGCTCTATATAAGCACAGAGCATATTTTTTTCCCAAAAGTTTTTAATTAGTGAACTTCTATCCAAAAGCAAGGTCTTCACTAACTAAAAACTTCTGTAAAAAAATATGCTATGTGCTTATATAGAGCCCTTTAGAATTGGCCGATTTTCAATTTAATAAGCCTGTAAGGGTATAGATGGAGATTAAAAATGCTTACCACTGAGAGCAAAGCCCTAAATAGTGTCTAATAAGTTCTTCTGAAAATAAAGGCATTCATGATACTTAAAGATAAATTGTATCAAAATAAAGGGATTTTGGATACGTAACGATCATTGGAACCAGACAAATACATACTGCCACTGAATCTACTACGCACCTTTGGGAGTGGAGTGCTGTGAATTATTAAAGCACCAAATAAGAATTGTTTTCCTGACACTAAGGGACCGTTAATGGCTTTTTAAATATCAGAATAAAATCTCCTAGAGTCAAAGAAGAAATAGATTGACAAATTATTTCTCATTATGGGGCAAACTGAAATGGACATTGAAAATGTCATCACTGCTATTGTTTAATTAATTCCAGCCTCAACATTTAAATATTGAAATTGGGAAAAGTTCAAAGCTAATAGTGATTTATGAAAGTGACTGAAATAAGATAGTAATCTTAAATGAATACTATAAGATGATATTTAGAACAAACTTTGATTTTCTTCCCCTTGGAATTACAAAGGGTGATTTTAAAACATATTTATTTTTAATGTTTTTTATTTAGTTTTTTATTAGCACTGCTGTCACAAATGAACAAATTAATGAAATATTTTTATTTTTCCCACTTTTTGTTATTTTGCATGATATATGTTAATTTTGTTTCCATTGATTCCATGTTTACAATAAAGTTTATAATATTGTTTAGTTGCTTTATATTTGGTATTTTAACTTTTTTTCCAGAATCTCTCAAATGCCCTTTTGCATAACAACAGATATGTAGCCTTAATAAATTGTGATTCGGCCAATTGAATAGGGCTCTATATAAGCACATAGCATATATTTTTTTAACAGAAGTTTTTAGTTAGTGAACTTCTATCCAAAAGCAAGGTCTTCACTAACTAAAAACTTCTGTAAAAAAATATGCGAAGTGCTTATATAGAGCCCTATTGAATTGGCCGAATTGTAATTTAATAAGGCTGATGGTTAGTTAACATTTAGGCCCTCATTAAATTAGCCCTCGTAGTTCCCTCAGACCTCGCAAAAAGGCAGTTATTTGCTATTTGCAAGGACCGAATCCCCAATACTTGCTTTGCGAGATGACTCCGAAAAATGTCCAAGAATAAGCTCAGAGAGAGCTACGCAGCCTTAAATCTATGAGGTGAATCTTGCACCTCGGAAGAATCCCTACGGGGACAAAAAAGTGCTTACAAGGAATCATAAATCACATACATGCTGCCTCGGAGAAGCCCGAGACAGCCGTGTGATGCTCCCCCCTGCTCCCTAAACACATCGCCATGCTGCAGGGGTTCCTATCGGGACCCCTGCAGCTCCCCCCACATTAACCCCTTGCAGCGGGGGTCCGAGTCGGCATAGATCAGGCCCCCGCTGCATTTAAAACTTTTAAATTCCCCGCCACGGCTCCTTAAAGAGCCCGCGGCACACTATTAGCAATCCCGGCCTCGGCACCTAAAATTAACCCCCCTCTATGCTGGGAGTCCTCATCGGGACCCCTGCAGCCCCCCCACATTAACCCCTTGCAGCGGGGGTCCCCGATCGGCACCAATCGTGACCCCCTCTGCATTTAAAATTTTAAATATCCCGCCTTGCGGGTCCTTAAAGGACCGTAAAAGGTCCTGAAAGGACTTGCACTAAAAAATATTAACCCCAGGAAACTAAAATTAACCCAATAACTCATGGGGGTCAATACAGACCCCCATAAGCCTTTAATTAACCCTGTCACTCATGAGGGTCAATACAGACCCCCATAAGCCCTTAATTAACCCTGTCACTCATGGGGGTCAATACAGACCCCCATAAGCCTTAATTAACCCTATAACTCATGGGGGTCAATACAGACCCCCATAAGCCCTTAATTAGCCCTGTCCATAGGGACCCCGGCAGCCCCCCCACATTAACCCCTTGCAGTGGGGGTCCCCGATCGGCACCAATCGTGACCCCGCTGCATTTAAAATTTTAAATTTCCCACCTTGCGGGTCCTTAAAGGACCGTAAAGGTCCTGAAAGGACTTGCGCTAAAAAATATTAACCCCAGGAAACTAAAATTAACACCATAACTCATGGGGGTCAATACAGACCCCCATAAGCCTTTAATTAACCCTGTCACTCATGAGGGTCACTACAGACCCCCATAAGCCCTTAATTAACCCTGTCACTTATGGGGGTCAATACAGACCCCCATAAGCCTTTAATTAACCTTGTCACTCATGAGGTTTAATACAGACCCCCATAAGCCCTTAATTAACCCTGTCACTCATGGGGGTCAATACAGACCCCCATAAGCCTTATTTAACCCTATAACTCATGGGGGTCAATACAGACATCGGGGACAGGTAAGTTTTCAATGTATATTCTTTATATTTATTTTCTTTTGAGTTTGATGTTGTGTATGTTGTGTTTGTGTTATACTAATGTTATCTATCTTTTTTTCCAGGGGCCGAGCCGGAGAACGGCAGGGCTTATGTGTGGGACTGCCGCAGAGGTCCCGTTTAGGACCCCCGCAGCAATTGATGAGGTGCTGGAGCATGCGAGATCATCTTGCAGGCTGTCACTCCTCATGTAGATTTTCTCTGTGTTGATACGGACGGCCGTGCTGCATAGCTCACACGTTGCTCGCAGCAGGGCTAATTTAATAGCGTTGTAACTTCTATAAATTTGCAGCACATATGGTTTAAGTAGAAGCCTCTTATCTACGAGGCTGGAGTTTAATAGGGCTATTGGTGTCCATTGCTCATTATCTCTCTCTCTTTCTTTCAGTATCACATGTTTTCTGTTGCCGGCAAACTATTGGTATCTCCTGTATATTTTATCTCCTTTTACATTGGAAAATTGGAAACTGTGTGATAAACATTAGCCAAACATAGTAGTTAAGTATTCTTTATTTCTTTTTCGTTATAAATATATTATTAAGTATCACATATATAGTTGTGAGCGTACGAGTTGTTGCTAACGCTGCGGGCTCGCGTAGCGAGTCGCGGGCCTCGCGTAGCGAGGGCCGCGGGCCTCGCGAAGCGAGGGCCGCGATTCGCGCAGCGAGTCGCGGGCCTTGCGTAGCGAGGGCCGCGGCTCGCGCAGCGAGTCGCGGGCCTCGCGTAGCGAGGGCACTGTGCCAGGTTCTCAGTTGCTGGCATGGAGCGCCGAAGGCGCTCCTTGCCAGCAACTGAGGACCCTCGCGAAGCGAGGGCCTCAGTTGCTGGCATGGAGCGCCGCAGGCGCTCCTTGCCAGCAACTGAGGACCCTCGCGAAGCGAGGGCCTCAGTTGCTGGCTTGGAGCGCCGCAGGCGCTCCATGCCAGCACCTGAGGACCTCGCAAAGCGAGGTCTTCAGTTGCAGCAACTGCGACCCTTGGAAAAAAAAGTTTACGTCCAAACACATTACGACACTCGCAAACAACATACGACACACGTTGAAACACATTACGACACTCGCAAACAACATACGACACACGTTCACACACATTACGGCCTCGCAACACTCGGACGCAACTCGCGAACATTACAAAATTACAAACACAATACATACACACAGCACATACATAAAAACCTTACCTACACAAACAGGAAGCACCCAGGACCTCAAAAATGCAACTTAGAACTTAATTGCACTCAAAATAAAAGAGTTTCGACACTAAATACTTTGTTAAGCGACAAAAAAAATGGCCGACGAATAAAACGAAAACGAGGCTACACACGCAAACACCATGCTACACACGCAAACACCATACGAGACACGTTACCACACATTACGAGTTCGCAAACATCGGACGCAACACGCCGACATACAAACATTTAAAACTTAACAAAGACACACAACAAACACATAAAAAGCTTACCTACAGCAAGAGGAACCAGCCAGCACCTCAAAAAAACAAGTTACACGTACATTTAAATCAAAATAAACACTTTAGACACTAATACCATCGCTAAGCGAGAGAAAAAATGGCCGACGAACAAAACGAAAACGAGGCTTCAGACCTAACTACACTACACTTACTCGCAATAATGAAACACATACTATGCGGAACGTATCACAATCATATTAAACACCATTTTGAACAGTAATACGCCTAAAATGGCGGATGGAACGCAAATTGTAAGCTGGAACGCAAATAGCGCATGCGTATTGCGTTCTAACGGTCTCACTTTCCAGAACTTTCTACAAGTTTATAAATACTGCCTATTTCCAACTAAAAAATACATTTCTCCTCAGGTGATCAACGGAGTGACTTCTGAGATAACTGCTGCTTTTACTTGAGAAGACAATTCTTTACTAATTTACTACTTTACATTGTGCAAATTACAACTGACAGGTAAGCTATAATATATTAATAATAATATATAAATTTTATTAACAGGTCAGGTCAAACAAATAAAAAAATCAACTAGGATTTATGTAGTCATCATGTATGGCACATTTATGTGTATAGGCTCCCAAACAAAATTAAACAGAGCTTTATGTATAGTGACATCTGACACGCACATATATGTCTATAATGTATAGTTACATGTGACACGCACATATATGTCTATAATGTATAGTGACATTTGACACACACATTTCTGTGTATTGCCCCTTCATAGTGACATGTGACACACACGTATATGTGTATAATGTATAGTGACATGTGACACGCACATATATGTCTATAATGTATAGTGACATGTGACACGCACATTTCTGTGTATTGCCCCTTCATAGTGACATCTGACACCGACATATATGTCTATAATGTATAGTGACATGTGACACGCACATTTATGTGTATTACCAATGCAACAAAATTAGCTTACAACAAAATCAGTAAACAACTACATTTTAATGACATTAGATGTCATGTATACTGATATGTCACATGCACATATATGTGTATCATCTATAGTTACATCTCACACACACACATTTATGTGTGTTGGAAAAAATAAATATAATGTTAATTTAACCATTTAAATTTGACTCATGTATACTGATATGTCACACGTACACAAAATAATTACATTAAACTATGTAATGTGCTTCATGTATGTGAGATTTGTGTGTAGCCCCCAACAAAAATTAAGGTTAATTGAATTAATTTACTGCAATTCAATACATCAGATAAAGCTGAATCTTTCTATTTCGTTTCATATTCAAACAGACTCTGCATCAACAGCGTCTCTCAACAATTTGCACCGTGCACTGTGAAGCACAATCCCTTTTAAAGAACACCAACAAATTTGAAGAGGTAAGATACAAGAACACATTACATGCTCAAAAGGACATGCTTTGCTAGATGACAAATTATAAATATACAAATAACTATTTCACTTTCTTTTTCAAACAGACACTAAAAGAAGACCGGCGGATTAAGATTGGCAGGAGGGGACCGTCTGTCATTCAAAACTTCTATCAAGGTAAAGTATTAAGTATAAACAAGAAATAACCATGAGCCTTATTCAATTGCAACTTCCTCATTTGAATAGGGCTCTATATAAGCACATAACATTTTTTTTATACAGAACTTTTTAGTTACTGAAATTCTAACCACAATCAAGGTTTTCAATAACTAAAAACTTTGCTCAATAAATATGTTATGTGATTATATAGAGCCCTCTTCAATTGGCAAAATTGCAATTCAATGAGGACCTATATGTCTTTAATGGCCAAGGGCCTCACTGAAATGTGATTTGCCCATTTCAATAGGGCTCTATATAAGCACATAACATATTTTGGAAACAGAACTTTTTAGTTAATGAACTTCTAACCACAATCAAGGTTTTCAATAACTAAAAACTTTGCTCAATAAATATGTTATGTAATTATATAGAGCCCTCTTCAATTGGCAAAATTGCAATTCAATGAGGACCTATATGTCTTTAATGCCCAAGGGCCTCACTCAAATGTGATTTGCCCATTTCAATAGGGCTCTATATAAGCACAGAGCATAGTTTTTAGGAAATTTTTCTTTTGTGAACACGTTCCTTTTGGATACAAGTTCACTAAATACAATGCTCTGTGATGATATTGAGCTCTATTCCATTGGCCAAAACACAATTGAATAAGTAGCTCACAATATAACAAATGCAGTAACCAAAGGCCCTTATTCAATTGCTATTTTGGAAAATTAAATATGGCTATTTTAACAAATATATGTGATGTGCTTATTTAGAACCCTATTCAAATTTCTACATTGCAATTCAATTACGGCCTTACAGTACTATTATATTGTAAAAAATGCAATTGCATGAGGGCCAAACTATGCAACATATGGTACACACAAAGGCCCTCATTCAATTGCAATTTGCCCAATTGAATAGGGCTCTAAATAAGAACATAACAATAGCTTAAAACTAAGGTTTTAGTTAATAAAAAAATATCAAAAATACAGTTTTTCAATGACTACAAAATTATTTTAACTAATATGCTAATATGCTATGTGCTCATTTACAGCACAATTCAATTAGCCAAATCGCAATTCAATGACACACAAACTGCTACACACAAAACAGAATTTCTTATTAAGGCCCTCATTCAATTGCAATTTTGCCAATTGAATAGGGGTCTAAATAAGCACATCACATATATTTTTTAAAGAAGTTTTTAGTTATTAAGCATCTATCCAAAAGCACGGTTTTCACTACCTAAAAACTTCTTTAAAAAATATATATTATGTGCTTATTTAGAGCCGTATTCAATTGGCAAAATCGCAATTGAATGAGGGACTAAATGTTTAACAACCTATAAGCCTTACAAATAACCAAAAATAAGAATAACAAAAGTGTTGTGCACCTAATAGCATTGTATAAAAAAGCACACAAACTCATAGCAAACTATATTAACATTCTTCTTTAATGTTTAACAAATTATAACCTGTACAATCAAGAAGAAATTAGTTTTGCACAAGTGATGTGCACCAAACAGGATTGTCAATAACTAACACAAACACATAGCAAACTACATTAATTATATTATTTCATGTTTCACTAACTATAACCATCCAAATAAAGGTTAAATAAGTATACCACAAGTGGTGCGCACAAAACAGGATTGTACAAAAACTAACATAAACACATAGCAAAATAAATTCATATTCTTATGTAATATATCACAACCCACAAGCCTTACTAAGAACCTTAAATAAGAATAACAAAAGTCTTGGGATTGTACAGAAAGTTAAAAAAAATTTTTTTAAAAAAAATAAATATAACTGATACAATACAGCAAAATTAATACATTTTTTACTTATTTAAAAGACATTTCACTCAAACAACATTTTCTATTTTACATTACAACAGATACTGCGTGAAGACAATCGGACGAGGACTTTTTCCACAGGACCGGACCGGACCATCGGACGAGGACTCGGACCAGACCAGTAGACGAGGAATTTCAACACAGGACCAGACCAGCAGACGAGGAATTTCAACACAGGACCACACCATCGGACGAGGACTTTCACCAACGGACAACAACATCGGACGAGGAATATCGCCACAGGACCACAATATCGGACAGGGGCTATCGCGACAGGACCACACCATCGGACGAGGACTTCCGACAGAGGACCACACCATTGGACAACGATTTTGAAACGAGGAGCAACAAACATTCGGATTTAAATCACACTTCAACCAAGGTAAACTATAATAACTACTAAAGAATAACACTAAAGAAACTGCTTTCAGTTGCATCCGTCTCAACAGAAAAATAAATTTATTAATTTACTATCTCCCTTATTTTATTTAAATTGCTACTATGCAATACATAGCTCAATAACCACATCACTTTTTTTTTCAGCAAAGAAGTTTTGCAGTGGTAAATATCTATCCACAAACAAAGTTTTTAATAAATAAAACCATTATTTTAAATAAATATGTTACATGCTTATTTACAGCACTATTCCATTGGAAAAATTCTGAGCCACTGAAGACAGGAATTATAAATTTAACTAAATATCAATCATACATTCATGATTTGCCTTTTATTTCAACAATTGTGCACAATAATCTTTAACAGGAATTACAAATTTAAATATACACAATTACATTTATTTGTTTCCGTTTACAGATTAATATGGCTGATAACGAGACCAAAGAAGAGAAGAAAAGACGTCAAACTAGAGAAAGACAAGAGAGATGGGCCGCCCAGCAGACACCGGAGGAGAAAGAAATTAGAAGAGAAAAAGAACGCAAAAGACTTGCAAATAAAAGAATATCCGCTGCAAAAATGAAACATACAACCAAAATAAATAAAAAAATAATAAAGCATTTACAAACTGTTCCTAAAACATCAGATGACATTTTACAACATACCAGTCAAGACAGACCAAAAAAAAAAACTACCAAAAAAAAGCATTTACAAACTCTTACTAAAAACTTACAGGACATTTCAACCGAACAAGTCCAACATATACCAAGAAAATGTACGAAAAAAACTAAACATTTAGAACCTGTTGTTGAAACATTTCATGACTTTTCATCTGATGAATATCAAAGTCAACATCCAATATGCATTGCAAATTGTCCTTTAATGAAGTCTTTAGCAGTAGAGGTTCATAGTTGTGGGGACATGACTACTCAATGTCAATTTTGTGAGGCTTATTATTTTAAACAGGAGAGACCCCGAGATGGACAATTTATTAGTTGTTGTCAAAAAGGAAAGTTCAAACTTCCACAAAGGAAACAATTTCCAACCTATTTACTAAATATTCTGACTGAACCTACTTTTCCAAATTACAAAAATTTTAAGACAAACATAAGATCCTACAATAGTGCCATATCATTTGCATCTATGGGGGCAACATTGGCTGCTAATGTACCAGGACATGGTCCTTACTGTTTTAAAGTCCAAGGACAAATTTATCATCGCACTTCCCATTTACATCCAGAGGAAGGAAATAAAAGAAAATTCGCTCAACTATATGTCCTAGATACAATGGAAGCTGTTGACCAACGTATGCAGATGGAAGAAAATAAAAAATGCTTACCCACTGTTTTCATAGAGCTAAATAATATTATGGACAACAATCCCTACAGTAAAGCTTATAAAAAATTGGCAGAAGTAGAAAATGAACAACTACTTCATTCACAAACACATCAATTACCAATGCCGAAGGTTAATATGGTGCTTAAAAGAGACAGACATACTGATAAACGTCGTTATAACTTGCCAACAACAAATGAGGTTGCAATGGTGTTTCACAATGATGAAGGAGTACCACCATTTCAAAGAGACATACGAATATATCCTAGAAATGAGGACCAACCGTTTATTAATATGAGTATCTTAAGTCCAAATTTAGATCCAATGACATATCCCATCTTTTTCCCACACGGAGAAGCAGGTTGGCAACCAAAATTAACTCTTCCCAGTTACCCAAATGCTAAAGGCAGAATCCGAAATAATGTTTCTATGCTTGAATTTAAAGTAGCTCAAATTGCCATTCGCAATGTATTTAATCCAATTTTATGTGGTGGGAAACTAACACAACAATGGATTATTGATTCATATTTGCAAGTTGAGGCAAATAATTTAAACTTTATCAAATATCAACAAGATAAACTCCGTGTAGAACAATATTCTGGACTCATGGACTATGTTGCTGACGTGGCTACAAGCAGAGACATGACAGCTGGCAAAGCCATCATTTTACCATCTTCCTTTCAAGGATCTCCTCGGAATATGAGAGAAAGATACAATGATGCTATGGCTATTGTGACAAAATTTGGCAAACCCGATTTATTTGTGACATTTACATGTAATCCACAATGGCCAGAAATTACACTAAATCTACTTCTTGGACAAACTGCTTCAGATCGACCAGATTTAGTAGCCAGAGTTTTTAAGATTAAATTAAATGAATTAATACGTGACTTCACTATAAATCAGTTATTTGGCAAATGTCTTGCTTATGTATATACCATTGAATTTCAAAAAAGAGGCCTTCCACATGCACATCTTCTAATAATACTTCAAGAAAAAGATAAATTAGATACTTCAGACAAAGTGGATGCAGTCATTGTTGCTGAACTACCAGATCCAGAACTATATGGTAGACTATATGAGATTGTTACTCATCGCATGATTCATGGACCCTGTGGTGACCTTAATCCACAATCACCATGTATGGAAAATAATAAATGTTCCAAAGAATTTCCAAAAGATTATAGAGACAAAACCTATGCCAATTGTGATGGATATCCACTTTATAAAAGAAGAGAAGGAGATAGTGCCATTATTCGTGGGAAAAAAGTGGACAATAGATATGTAGTACCCTACAATCCACATTTACTCATGAAGTACAACGCCCACATCAACGTAGAAGCCTGCACTTCCATCAAATCAATTAAATATGTCTATAAATATATTTACAAAGGTTACGATGCAGCTACTGTAGTCGTCAAAAGTGCAGACAACCCTGAAAGTAGTGAGTTAGTACATGATGAACTTGCATCTCATGTAGATGCTCGCTATGTCAGTGCGCCAGAAGCTATGTGGCGGCTTTTAAAATTTGAAATGCATGATAGATCACATGCAGTATATAGGTTAGCAGTACATTTGCCACAACGACATTTAGTCTATTTCCATGCTGGAAATGAAATGAATGCATTGGCCCAAAGTGAAGATCGTCACACTACACTAACTGCATGGTTTGCATTAAATTCCACTGATGCTGAAGCAACACAATACTTATATATTGAAATTCCATATCACTATGTTTTTGTGAATGGATTATGGAGACCAAGAAAAACCAGAGGCAATAAAATTATTCCAAGAATTTACACAGTCAGTCCAAGAGATGTTGAACGTTTTTGCTTACGGATATTACTTTTAAATGTTCCTGGAGCACAAAGTTTTGAACACTTAAGAACTGTTAATGACATTGTATATGAATCCTTCCATTTAGCTGCAAGACATAGAAACTTACTCGCTGATGATACAGAGTGGGAAAGATGCTTAGAAGAAGCAGCACAATGTCAAATGCCGCGACAGATGAGAGAACAATTTGCTTTTATTTGTATTTTCTCAAATGCTCCAAATGCATTAGCTTTGTGGGAGACTTTTAAAAGTAATATGGCTGAAGACTTTATGCGACGATACAATGAACCCATTGCACACTTAAAAGCGTTAATGGAAATCCAAGAAGTCTTTTTAACTCATGGATTAAGTTGTGCAAGTTTTAATTTGCCTGATCCAGGTCTTATAGATGACATTAACTTTGAAGACTATGACATTCAACTACAAGCAGAAAGAACAGAAGAAAGACTTGCAACTTTAAATACACTACAATTGCAAGCATTTCATGCCATTAAAAATGCTATAGATGATGACATGGTGACAGAGCGTTATTTCTATCTTGATGGACCTGGCGGATCAGGAAAAACATATTTGTACAATTTATTAATGAGTTCAGTACGAGCACAAGGAAAAATAGCAATGGCGTTTGCCACTACTGGAATTGCTGCACTTTTATTAGAAGGTGGAAGAACTGTTCATAGTGGATTTAAACTGCCAGTGCCTATTTTAGAAAATTCTGTGTCAGATATTCGCATGACATCCTTACAAGCAAAGAAATTGAAGAAATGTAAATTAATTATAATAGATGAGGCCACAATGATGTCATGCTATGCCCTCCAATGTATTGACCGTTTGCTTCGTGAAGTCATGGATAATATTTTTCCATTTGGTGGAAAGGTAATGTTGTTGGGTGGCGATTTTAGACAAACATTACCTGTTGTTGTACATGGCAATCGAACTGACATTATCGAAACATGTATAAAGTCAAGTACAGTATGGAAACATTTTACCCATCTTCAACTGCAACAAAATATGAGATCAGAAGGCCAAACTGATTTCAATGATTGGCTTATTAAAATTGGAGAAGGCAGAACAGAAAAAATACTACATTTACCTGACGACACTGTAGAGATCCCACCTCATATGATTTGTCAACAAGATATTATATCGGCTATATTTGAAGGGAGCATAAATAACGAAGAATATTCCGAGCTTGCCAACCAAGTCATACTGACGTGTAAAAATAAAGATGCATTAATCCTCAATAATAAAATCTTAAAAAAAATTTATGCACCACAAAGAAATTATCACAGTGCTGATTCTGTACTTGCTGATGACAATGAAAGTCAGGCTAACTTTTCGACTGAATTCATAAACTCTTTAACTCCTTCTGGAATGCCACCACATATTTTGCAGCTAAAGAAAGGTGCAATTATCATGTTACTGCGAAATATGAATCCCAAAAAGGCCTATGCAATGGCACAAGATTAATTGTTCAACAATTAAAGGACCATTTTATAGATGCTGAAATTTTAACTGGGACCCATAGAGGAGAGAGAGTTTTCATACCAAGAATAGATTTAGCACCAAGTGAAAGTAGTCTCCCTTTTATACTTCAAAGAAGACAATTTCCCATTATTATGGCATTTGCCATGACCATTAATAAATCACAAGGTCAAACTTTCAAATCTGTGGGTATTTTCTTGGAAGAACCAGTTTTTGCACATGGTCAATTGTACGTTGCGTTGTCAAGGTGCAAAAATCCACAGGCTATTAAAGTTTACATTGAAAACAATGAAAGTCAAGGTGATTTATTAGAAGATGGACGTATTTTTACTAAAAACATTGTCTACTATGAAGTACTATAACTTTGAAGGATACTAATTAAAGATGCCAAGATTTTTTAAAAGCATTGCAAAATACATAACAATTGGTTGTTTAATTCAGTCATAATTAATGGAAGTCATGTTTATGAATGATTCGCCTCACAAAATACTTGCCTTGCATTGTTAGTAAAAATTATGTTAAAATGTTAAGTCACTATGTTAATGTTTCTAATGTTACAAGTTTAAAAAATATATTTTCAAGTTATTTCATTCAACATATTACAAAGTGGATGTTAAGAGGTCAAGCACCTTTTAAGTCACAATGTAAATATTGTCTGTTATCTTAAGATTACTACCTACATTAATGTTTATCGCCAATTTATGTGCTCAGTAATAAATTAGTTTAATTATGTACGTTTTAAGAAGAGTTTGACTGTATGCCTTCCTCTACATTCAATGTATATTCAAGTTAACAATTATTGTGATAGAAATTGAATTTTAATACTGATTAATTTAAATTTCAATTGTTTTTACATTCAAATGTTAATACTTTTAATAAAAAATTACTTTACAAAATGTATTCACTATGTTCATGTTTATAATGTTCAAAATTATACCAATGTTTTGTCAACTTCTAAACTTACATAAAAAATAAAGTTCAAGTTTAAAAATATATACTTTCATGGTTATTGCTTACATATATTTTAAACTTCATCTTAAAATTTGCAACGTTTAAAAAAGGCTTTTTACTTTTGGCTTTCCTATTCATTCAATGTATATTCAAGTTAACAATTCTTCAGATACTAATTACATTTTAAAAAACCATTACATCAACATTTTACAAAAATACACGTTCATATTAAAATACTTACAAGTGTCAAAAATATATGTTAATAACTAAACAACTTGACAAACATATACATAACATTGCCGTCATTTTTTGACGGGCAAGTCGCTAGTATTATATATATAGTTCAAAATAATACAAAAACCATATCTTAACATATATTCATTTGTCAATTTAATATATTTCTCTTATTGTAATATATATTTGCAAAACCAAATACAAAGCACTTTATTGTAACCTGTTACTATATACAAATTACAGTAGGACTTTATATCCTGTTCTTTTTATCAGATTCTTGTCTAATGTATGTAATCAGAGTTAATTATTTCTGCTGAAAAAACGTCTAGATATTTGTCCATGATATATCTTCATTTTGCTCCCATTGTTTAAAATTGAAGAGCCAGCACCTCGCGGGCTACAGGCCGCATGTCTGCGGGCGTGTTGCTGGCTCCTGTTCGTCTCTACTTCCGGAATGGGGGGGGGGGGGGGGAGGTATAGCTTAGTATTATATCGTCCCTGAGGTCTGTATATGTATTACCACTTTTTTATGCTACCATCCAATTCACAGTTCCCAAATGTTCCAACAGGAGACCCACTTTTTATAGCTGTCATCTAGTTTGGCAGAGATCAAGCTCATTGAGTGTACGTTTTTTTTCAGTACCTCCCCAAACACAGGGATGGATGTCTTTTGATGTTTATTTTGTGTGTAAATAGGATATATTTATAGACAATGCATTAGAGCATTTGTTCCTAGGCAACATGGTTTCCTAGGCAACCCCTTGAGTACTGGGTTGTGTGTTACCCTGGATCTTGTATCATAAAATGGACTTAATACCAACATATCATATTTTTTAATTACACAAATGTTGATATTAGATTGTTAATTGTTGAATAATGTTGATATGTCATCACTTTGTAGTGCTTTTTCTGCTATACTGTCAGTTTAAAGGATTCTGGGGGACTGCACAAGGGTTTGAAAACTACTTGCAAGTGGTCTCTGATATACGTAAATCTTTCTTCTGCTTTTTGCAGTTACGGCAGTGCCCTGATTTAAAAGTGATCCGTAAAATCTTATAAGCATAAGGTTTGGGTGTCAGAGTGTAAGGGAGTAACTTGTAATTTATTGTCAGTGTAAAACTCAATGGAGAATTTTTGCCTTGCTTTTCGGCTTTGTCGCACAGTTCACTCGTAGCAGTGTTTTAGGGATCTACGGTACTGGTAATTGCTTTTATGCAGATTTACATAGGGCCCGTAGTTCTCAAATAATATCTCTGTAACCATTGATTGTGATGTTAGAAACGCAAAATTTGGGATTTTTCCTGTAATAATATGAATGAATGAGTGCTAAAGAGTAGTCTGTTTGGATGTCATTGTAATTTGTCTTTTCATATTCCATTTACACTCATAGAGCATCACTATGTCTTTCTGTGTGGAATTCTTTTTACCCCACAATTTTACACAGTTCAGACCACTTGCTGATAACATGTGGACAGTTCACCTTCCTATAGTGTTGTTTATTGTTAGTGTAAAACTCAATGGAGAATTTTTGCCTTGCTTTTCGGCTTTGTCGTGCAGTTCACTCATAGCAGTGACTCTCGCAATGTTTTAAAGATCTACGGCACTGGTAATTGCTTTTATGTAGATTTACATAGGGCCCATAGTTCTCAAATAATATCTCTGTAACCATTGATTGTGATGTTAAAAATGCTAAATTTGGGATTTTTCCTGTAATAATATGAATGAATGAGTGCTAAAGAGTAGTCTGGAGCTCATTGTAATTTGTCCTTTCATATTCCATTTACACTCATAGAGCATCACTATGTTTTTCTGTGTGGAAGTCTTTTTACCCCACAATTTTACACAGTTCAGACCACTTGCTGATAACATGTTTACAGTTCACCTTCCTATAGTGTTGTAAATTAGTTAAAATCAGTGTAACAGTAATATTCAGTGTGTATCTGCAACATGGAGAACTGTGTGTGTCTCTAGTGCAAACCTGTAACATGACGCACAATGTGTTGGTAATGTGGTGGGTTCTTGTAATATAACAAACCAAACGTAATACTTCATGTGTAGTGCATATCTTTAATAGGCAAATCAGTGGGTGAAATACACAGAGTTTATCATTAAAATACAAAGCAAGTATGTCATATGCAATGTGCATCTTTAACTTGCAAAACATTTTCCAGGTTTTGCATGAAAACGCTGTACATTTTATTTAAGGAGGTAACCAGATGCTATTGTGCTGTATGCAAAAATGAGTTCACATGGAAACTGCATTGTTTTATGTAAATTATTTGACAACGATGTGTATCTTTATAAGAATGAAGAACAGCCCATCTACTTTATCTATTTTTTTTTTCTTTACTGTAAAATATATCTCTATAAAAGTGTCATTGAGTAATTCCTATTTTCATGATCTCATTACAAATTGTCTCTAGAGTAGAATGCCTAATGCAATATTTTAGCTAACTCTGTATGTTACTGATACACACTAAAACAATTTAGAAATAAGAGAAAGTGAAATACTTTCTTTTAAATTGGATTCCCACCAGCACACTGACATACCCTCACTCTAACTCCCACTCAAGCACATACACACACCTACATGTAAACTCACACACATATATTCTTTCAGAATCTTTCTCTCACAATCTGTTTCTATGTGAACCTGCCTATGTTTGGGTATGAGTAAATGTCAATGAATATGAGTAAATGTAAAGTGTAAGCTAAAGTTTAAACCATTTGGTTACCCGCCATTTTAATAATGTGTATGCATGTTACTATATCATATTATGCCTGTGACAAGGTGTTTGCACATTTCATTAATAAACCTTTCTGTGCATTCTATGCCAGAGCTTTATATTTGAATATAAAACTGTCAATATTAAACATCATCATAAACAACAGTTACTTTATTAAAGTAAAAATAAAATATCTTTCTTTTTCCCCCACCAATTTTAATGTGATGCTTACCTGGCATGTTTCAATCTCTCTGTTGGTGCTGTGATACAATTATTCTTGACTAATCTCATATGGGAATCTACAAAGGAGTTTTAAAAACAGAGACAGGAAAATTTAGCAGCTGTTGATAAAATATCCTTCAGCCTGAAACAGGTGTTTCACCACACTCTGCTGTTGACATTTCAAATGGGACACTTAAAATCATAGTAGAAAAATGAGCAATTTTCCATGTAAGATTTCTTGCTTAAAGCCAAATATAAGTCTAGGTCCTGATGGCTTTATTAAGGATTATTATAAAAAATCTGATGTACACTATTTATTTGATTTTATAGTATATTTTAAAGACTTGATATGGTGGTCTTTTAAGTGAACATAGTGTTGGAATAGGATGTATAGAGGGAAATACAATGCTTGAGGACAGATTCACCAAGCTGTTGCAGTAAATAAACATTGCAGTCTTTATCAATGTACTCGAGAGTCTCTACCAATCTTAGGGAATCTAGGGTCTGTACTCACTAACTATTCCATTGAAAGAGACACATACCGATGTACTAAACCTCATCCTTCATCATTTTACTGACTTATCTAGTTTCCATTAAAGTCAGTGCAGACGGTTATTAGTTTGATATCCCACACTGGGAAACATTTTTGGATGAGCTTTAGTGCACCTGTATGATCTATTTTTTATGTATGTAGCTTCAAGATTCTGGAGATTCCTCTCCCACACTTAATAAGAAATGTCCCTAATTTAAACATTTTGAAATAGAGTCTGTAGATCATGCTATTAGAGACTCATTCAGTTGTAAGGACGTATCTCGAGGTATACAGACCATATGTCGGCAGGCATGCTGCGGGCTCGCACTCTGCTACAAGTACGGTGCTATTCAATTGAGCAAGTCAGTTAAGACTGTTGTGCAATTAATTCTAATGTCTTTTATTGCTTTCCCTGTCATTTACAGTGTAGTACTGATTTTTCATTTGCATTTACAGTGATATGGACATGTCTTTAATCCCTTTGCTGGTCCCATCTGGTACCAGTAGGATTTTCTTCTACATTTGCTGTTTACGATTGTTAAACCATTTGCGCTCGTAACTCTTGCGGACGTGAAAGATCACAGACTTAGATGGGGTGTAAGTTACGGTTGTATCAACCGCAGCGATTTTCAGCCGTAACCCATAGATTAGTTGCGGCTCACGAAAAGACGCCAATTGAATAGCAATTAGTTTACGGGCTCCATTACGGGCTTCAGTAACTTACAATTGCTCAATGGAATGAGGCTCTTAGTGTTCATCCTGGCCTTCCACTAAGTTACAACTCTCCTCATCAAAGCATAGTGAACAATTCCCTTTTGTGTGAAGGCAAAACAAACAAGAGAAAACAGTTTGACGTTATATATTTATTCAGAGAATACCATACAATAAGAAAATTAAAATAGCATATGATGATGTGCCAAGTTTATCTCAATATGTCTCTTATGTCTAATTCAATAGTTGTGCTTAACCTGTGATGTTAAGGTGGTGTGCTGCACAAAAGCCTGATGACAACATAAAAACGTACTCAGTTGATTATGAAATATATGTGTTTGCAGGTTCCTACAGACACTAAACCATTGTGATATTTGTCAATATCTCTTTACTCATCTATTGGTACATATATCATATAACAATGTTATGTTTGGAACAGTGTTCAAGGATGAACAAATACAATTTGTAAACACAGTAATTTGTATTTTTTAAATTAATAAGCATGTATTATGCAAATGGTTTCACACTCTTTATGCATCTACTTATACAAATATAATAGTATCATTAGAGGTTATTTACCATCTCTATATAAGCTCCTAATACTTCTTGTTACTTAATATTGTGAGCAATTGACTGATGTTTTATGGAATGGATAGAATGTTTCTGGCTATTTTGTATTGACTATCAACAGTCAAACTCATGTTCAAATTATTGATTCTATTAGTTGACTAAACAACCAGATAATTATGCCATACATTTTTCTACACTTAATAATTTTTATAGGGTTCAAACATTTAATTTAGATTCACATATAATAGTTGTCAAACTGTGAGACGTCGTCACGCTTTGCCAGCCTCGCAAAGCCAGGCGAGCCGTTAACGCGTAGGACTTAGCCAATGAGCGCCGAACGCGCTCATCGCTGTGAGCCTTGCGAAGCAGTTAACACGTAGCACTAACACGAAGAGGCAATGAAACACGCGGCACTTAGCTGAAAAACACTTCCTAAACGAGGGATCGCCTTGGCGTGAAAGCGGTTGACAACTCAAAATCAAAGATACGAGGCACAAAATATTACGAGATTAATGGCCGAATGCCGAAAATGAAAAAAACAATAAAAACACACTAAATACACCCCACAAAATTACAAAAACATCACAAACAGCACAGGGCAACAGCCAGGACGTCTGGGAGTGAGGTGGAATGCAAATTTAACTATAGTCGATTTTCGCCACTCGAAAATCGCCTAAGCGAGGAAAAAAATGGCCACCAAAATTGTTTTTAACGAAACTACACGACCAAGGACCACGCAAAACACTGCCAAACGCATAGCACTTTACACATCACACTACGAACTACAAAATACACTATTACAAAAGCCGTAAAATGCTCACGAGACGCGTATCACATTAATAACATTACGACTATACAATGGCGCTTTACATAATAAACCAACGGCTTTACCTCGCACACGCAGCCTATTTAGAATGAACACTTGAAACATTCATGACACTTTATAAGCAGGGCACCAACACTCACAATGTATATTCTATGCAGACGCAAAATGCAAACAGATTGTTAACTCTTCAGCCTTATTGCTCGCTGCATATATGAATTATAAATAATTAAAGTATATTAATTTATTTACTAAATCATTCATGATTACTTAACTACATATACATAAAAATATATATCTCTTTCAGAGGACCAAAAGTACATGACAGGAAAGGCGCTTAGCGACAGGAAAAGCGCTTAGCGCAAGCCTCGCAATGAACGTCGAAGGTCCTCACAGTACAAAACGGTTTACATTCTGTGTCAAACAGCATTCCCATGGCTTTAAATTTTATTGCCCCATCATTTTTGACGGGCAAGTCGCTAGTTATAAATAAAAGTCATGTTTAACTTGTGGCTAGTATCCACAATGTTTTTTTGTCTGCTGGACTGTGTCTGAGATTATGGCTTTGGTAAAATCATCCATACTGTATATGTGATCTTATTCTTTTTATCAAATAGAGGATTCCAGAAACCTTCCCGAGTGTTAACAATCTACTTTCATCTCATGGGTGAATTACCAGAGCATATGATGTATGATTGTTGAAAGTGTCCATGAAATGTATACATTGTCTTATGCATTTATAACAAAGGTTAACTGTTTGTAGGAACTTGCAAAACGACTTTTTTGATAAGTCACTGAATCGATGTAATTAATATAACATGCCTATTGTGCACAAATGAACTTCCAAACAACTTATTAATTAGACTGTGATATATTTGGCTTCATATCATAGGGTATATTAAACCATTTCATTATTTTATAGTAACAATTTATCTTTCCTTGTTTGTTTGTGGCATACATCAATAGGAGCTATTGTCTGTTCTCTCGACATTTTATTGATATTGAGGCATAACAAATTACTCTGAAAGATGTGTTACTGTTACTTACAAACTAATATTAAGATACAGTCAGGCATAATTATACCAGCTCTAATCCCTAAATTTGTAACACTATTAATCAGTCACATATATTAAGTATAATTATACAGTATCATATCTGTGTTACAAGGGATTGTTTGTTGAAAGTGAAACACTATCAGGGCCATATTTCGGTTTCTCAGTATGTGCTCCCAATATTGCATTTGGACAGCAAACCTAAAACAAACATTGGTCAGCAGTAGATTGGTCAGTGAACAGCTAAACAGTGAAAACAGTACTAAACCTTGCAATAGAAATTTCTAGAAACTATGGCCTCCATTCCAGGCCTCTCATAGGCAAAATTATGATTAAATCTATGGGCCCGCAAGTTAGTCCCCTTTTTGTGAGAATTGTAAACCATGCAGTCGGAAGTAGCACCTACGGGCCTGAAAATGAAGCCTGTAACTCTAGCTATCGAAACAGCCAATGGAAACAGAGATCGTCATCATGACATCAATGATTCCAACCTCCAAGCCCTAGCTGTAGGAATTGTGAAAAGGCTGCTGCAGGGTCCTCACGTGAACCCCATGATCGGGACCCTCACATCATGGGGTTAAATTAGGAGTGTGGGGGGGGGGGCAGTTAGGACCAGTGTGGAGGATAAGTGAGGGCTTTACTAGCCCTTGCGCGACCTCTTTGGTACCAGTAAGCTCTGGTATGCTTTGGGTCATTTACGGGCTTGATGGAAGGGGAAATCGGAGCAATTGAATAGCGATTCAAGCCAGTCTCTGACCTGTCTCTCTCGCTCCTGGTGTGCTCTCTCACTCTCTGTAGGCTCTCGCTTTCTCTGCACTTTCTCTCTCTGTGCGCTCTCTTTCTCTGTGAGCTCTTTCTGTGCACTCTCTCTCTCTCTCTCTGTGCTCTCTGCATTTTCTCTGTGCACTTTCTGTCTGTGCACTCTTTTTCTTTGTCTGTGCACTCTCTCTCTCTGTGCACTCTCTCTCTCTCTCTCTGTGCATTCTCTCGCTCTCTGTGTGTGCTGTCTGTGAGTGCTCTCTGTCTGAGTGCACTCTCTCACTCTGTACCCCTCTCTCTCTGTGTCGATCTCTGTGCGTTCTCTCTTTCTTTGCTCTCTCTCACTGTGCGCTCTCTCTGTCTGCGCTCTCTCTCTCTCACTGTTTGTGTGGACGCTGTATGTGTGCACTTTCTCTCTCTTTCTCTCTCTGTGCATTCTCTGTCTGTGCTCTCTCTGCCTGTGTGCTCTGTGTGCTCTATGTCATTGTAGTCTCCCTCTGCGCTCTCTTTCTGTGCATTCTCTTTCTGTGCTTTCTTTCTGTGTGAGCTGTCTGTGTGTGATCTCTCTCTCTGTACCCCTCCCTCTCTGTGTTGATCTCTGTGCGCTCTCTGTGTGTGGGCTCTCTATATCTGGCACTATCTGTGTGTCCCCCTCTCTCTCTGTGCTCTCTCTGTTTCTGCTCTCTGTCTGTGCACTCTCTCTCTCTCTGTGCACTCTCTCTCACTCTTTGTCTGCACTGTAGTGCGTACTCTCTCTCTCTCTCTGTCGATCTCTGTGCGCTCTCTGTGTGTACACACTCTCTTTGCACTCTCTATGTGTGTCTCTCTCTCTCTGTGCACTCTCACTCTGTGCACTCTCTCTCTGTGCACTCTCTGTCCGTGCACTCTCTCTCGCTCTCTGTGTGTGCTGTCTGTTTATGATCTCTCTGTGTGCACTCTCTCTCACTCTGTGTGCTCTCTGTCTCTGCTCTCTGTGGGTCTCTCTATCTGTGCGCTCTATGCCTCTGCTCTCTGTCTGTGCACATTCTCTCTCTGTGTGCTCTCTCTCTGCGCTCTCTCTCTCTCTTTGTGTGCTTTCTGTGTGCTCTTTCTCTCTGTACCCCTACCAGTCTCTTTGTCAATCTCTGTGCGCTCTCTGTCTGTGTGCTCTGTCTGTGCACTCTCTCTCTGTGCACTCTCCCTCTCTCGCTCTGTGTGCGCTGTCTTTGTGCACCCTCTCTATCTGTGTGTTCTCTTGCTCTGTAATTCTCTCTCTCTCTACCTGTACCTGTCTCTCTCACTCTGTACTTCTCTCCCTCCCTCTCTCACTCACTTTGCTGTCTTTCTCTCATATGCAAATGGCCGCCAGCTTCTGTTAAGATCAGGTTTTAGGCCACACCCCTACTTATGTCATACCCACGCCCCCCTTGATGACATCAGCGTTAGCATAATTTTTCACAGCTTTATCACAGCTATATATGTGATGTGATAAAGTCACCTTACAAAGCATGCTATTACATCATTTTATGATATCTAACATTCAGACACTGTATTATCTTAACGTATTTAATCTCCTGAAGTTTAGTAGCAGGATACAAGAGTGGTAATCAATAAATTTTATTGCACAGAAATAAAGAAACCTGACAAGGCTTTTGTTTACAGCAGAAATATTAGCATTGTTTAGCATATTGCTAACATTAGAATCCCTTTTCTGTTGTGGTGAAGGGGCTTGTGTACCTCAATCAAGATATAAACTGTACTATGGCCCCTATTCAATTGAGCAATTGTTGTTTACTGGAACCCAGTCACTAATTTGCTATTCAATTAGTATCTTTTAGTGAGCCACAAACGATCTACGGGTTACAGACTGAAAATCCCTGCTGTTGACAAAATCGTAACTTACAACCCTTTGATCTTTCAAGTCCGCAAAAGTTACAATCGCTAAAATCACAACTCATATTCAATTGCTACAGTTCCTGTAGCCCGCAAATGTTTGCACACAACGTAAATGTCAAATGTAGAAGGAAATCCTACGGGTACCAGATAAGACTCGCAAGGAGGTTAAACACCTGATCCTCACACTGTAAATGCAAATATAAAATCAATACTGTACTGTTGAAGACGGGGAACGCGATGAAAGACATTAGAATTAATTGCACAACCGTCTCAAATCTGCAATCAACTTTTTTTTTTTTTTTAATGTTTCGTTTTGGTGTCATATCAAACTCAGGAATCAATGAGTTAATGCATATCAGGCCACCCACATGGATTAAAAAAGTATCGCCATTCATTTCAAATATTTTGTATAAATTTCAAGTCTGATCCCATATCGGGCCTCTAAACGCTAATTGATTGATGTGTAACCTCCATGTTTTACTGACGTAATAATGACGGTCTCATTTACTATTGGCTGTTTCTAAATCGGTAGTTGCTTAATTGCTTAATTGATCATTATCACTCTCTGAAATGCTACTTATGATTGCACGGTTTTTGGTTCCTGCTTTCGGGCCGTAAATTGCGGGCTTGTTCAATTGAATCGCTCTGTAAATGTAGCAAATTTCAAGCCCGCAGACATACGGCCTGCATAGCGTACAGGTTTGCAATTGAATATGGGCCCATGTAAAGTCGCCCAAGATGGGCAGATCATAGCAGAGAGATCAAACAAATTGCAGTTCCCTGGAGAAGGAACTGTCAATCAACTCCATTATCTTTGAGATGAAAACCTTAAGGATTAGCACAACTAGGCACAAGATATGCCTGGTGTGCTGCGGTCCATAGGGTCACAGAGAGTCTGACATGACTGAATGGCTGAACAACAATAACATTAGAATAATTTGAGTAACTTGAATAGACACCACCATTTCTTGTCTGCAATGTTTGGAGAAGTGGTTTGTTTTTACAGTCACTACAGATCTCATCACAAACAGGTTTAACCTGCTCCAAAAGAAACAAATGATTTTCAGTAAGTTATACAAATACCAGGAAAGAGGCAGAGGTGACAATTGTGATAAGAATTGTCAAAGAGATTTTCATTAAACTAATAACATTTGTAGATACAGAGTGTAGTCTTTGAGCTTAATGGGTGGTCTCTTTACACTTTACTTTATGTTCCAAATATGAATCATGTCTGTTAATTTAAAAAAATATTTAATAAACTAAATAATACAACTAACCATAGCACTCACTTTGTATACAGTCATTGGTTTTCACTAAGGTATTATAATGGCTGTGCCAGTGTTTTGGTGTCTGTACCTGGCTTCACCTATCTCTGATTAGATGTGATGGATCTTACGTCTTGCTGTGAGCTTCTCAGCTTCCTGAGTTAGGGTCCTATTCCAATCTTTTGCTAGGGTAGTTACGGTTCAGACAGGTTTCTCTAAAAAAATACATTAGCTGAATACCAACTGAAAGGACTCTAAAAAGGGCATGCTGAGACATGTCAAAAGCAATTAAAAAATATGAAAACCATGTAAGAGCAAAATAAATGTATTTATAACATTCTCATAAGCACAAAAGTTGCATTAAAAATAAGGAAAATGCATGCATCTGAAGTCTGGCAGAAGTTATGCGACGCGGCCCATGAACAGGACATTGTTGTGGGCCATGTGGATTCACACTCGCATGTAGCTGCAAATGAAGAAGCAGATCAGTTATCCAAAGACCGTGGGATACAAGAGGTGAGAGAACAAGATGATGAGAAATGATTAGATGGTCCAGAGAGCATTTTGGGCATAGACAAGGTACCTCAACAGCAAGAACTAGAATGTCTCAGTATATGGACCCATCAATATAGCAGATATAGAGGAGCACAAGGTACCTATGAGTATGCAGTAAGCAAATGGCATACCAGTAACCCTGGTTTTGGCTCAGGGCATTGGCGTGTGTACAGCAGTTAACCAAAAGAAACATCTTCAAGCCCCTGCACGCAACATTTATCAAGGCACTAAAGCAGGATAAGTCTGACAGATTGATTTCATTGGACCTCTACTCATGGGGCCCATGGGATTACAATATGTAGCCACAACTGTCTATATTTACAGTGGTAATTATTGATACTGACCTTTAAATCCACACATCAAGATACAACTTTAAAGCTTTTGCATAAAATGAAGGATATGGATTGCCAGTGGGAATACAGTTGCACAATGGTGCCCATTTTCCTAGACAAAGGGTTCAGGAATGGGCCAATCAGAATAACGTCAACTAGATCTTTCACAATAGAAAGTATGGATGGATTATTAAACTGTAAACTGACTCCCGGACACAAATGACAAGGTTGGGTGCCTGTATTAGACAAAGCAGTGTTTGAGCTTAATCAAAGAGTGGTGGGGGTTAGTCTCCATCAAGAGACAGCTGAAATTGCAGTGGTGTTAACTCATCACGCACAGTTAACCCAAAAATGAATAGGTACTACTGTTCCACTGAAAGTAAGTGCCCCAGTGCTTGTAGGCCAAGCCTTCATAGTGAGCGCCATCATAACTGAAATCTCCCCTCCAGTATATTTCCCTTCTAATACCAAGGCTCAAAACATAGCTGTGTGGAAATCCCATGGGAATATGGTTTCCTCTGGGTGCATGAGGTGAGTGAAATGGAACATGAGTTATTGGTGGAGGAAGAGGTGAAGAAGCTTATTTTGGTACCCAAGACTTAGAAGTTGCAAACAAACATACCTGTGGTAGTGGCAAATGTATGGATAGCCCCCTCAGTCAGAGATAAACCTGCTAAAAAGACACAGGGACTGGTTATTACAGCTGGACTTGGGGGGGGGGGGGGGAGAAGCATTTCTTGTTTTGTTTCAAGGTCAAACTAACACTGTCTATGTTCCTTCCTATAGGTTGATACCTACTGATTTAGTGTATGTGGTGCATTCATTCAACAATTGCTGGGTTTGAGGTACAATACCATACGCATCTGCTCTGGAACAACCCATTTATGCCTTACCCTAATGTTTTATGGATCGACCAAACAGATGAATGTACTCAATTATATCAGGACAAGGGCATGGGTGAGCAGTTTAATTTACACATTGCTTGTGAATGTGGGACAAACTGTAAAATGGTGTGTAACTCTATTATTAATGCCACACATGCATATACTGAAAATAGTTTCACTATTCACTGTTGTCAGCCTAGAGAACTGAACGTAACCAGAAACAACATCCTTACTCAAAGTTATGGTCACATAGCCACCTATTTGTCATTGCCCTATCACATATATTATGTACTAGCGAATTGCCTGTCAAAAAATGACGGGCATGAAATTGTAAGCCAGGGAATGTTGTTTGAGACATAATGTAAACTGTTTTTTACGCTGAGGACCTTTGGCGCTCATTGCAAGGCTTGCGCTGAGTGCCTTCGGCACTCATCGCATGCCTCGCAATGAGCGCCTTTGGCGTTCATTGCAAGGCTGTTAGATGTTGTTTTTTTGTCATTAGAGGGGCTTTTGATGTCATTGTAAGGTCGGCGCTGATCTGCTTTTTGCGCTTATTGCCAGGCTGTCCCCTGGTGTATTTTGGGTGGTATGAGCAGCGTTGGCTGTGAGGCGCGCAGTGAATGTCTTTTGTGTTTATTGCAATGTTGTTTTTTTTCTGTATATGTATTTTTGTATGCCAATGAAATAATTAATAAATTCATAAATTAATATACTTTACCTACTTCTAAGTAATATATGCAGGAAGCATTGTGCTGAAGAGCTGACAATCTGTTTTGATGTTCCTGCAGCATACAATGTAGGTTTGCAGTGTTGTGGAGCTGAGGTGTAAGTGTCAGCAATGTGTGCAGTGTGTAGTGTAAATATGCTGTGTGCGCGAGGAGAAACCGTTAGTGTAGCTGTGTACTTCAGCATTGTGTAAGTTAGTGTTGTAAAATGGCGGCGATTGTGTATGTGGTACACGTGTGTGGATTATTTAGCGTCCTTGCTAAAAGTGTTTATTTACCTCATACAGCTTTTTTGAAAATCCGTCTGTGCTTGGTGTTGTTTTGCGGCTTTAGGGTTGTGTATCCTCGTTTTCAGTTATTTTCGGCGGCCATTTTCTCTCTTGCTTAGGGGATTTTCGTGTGTCTAAACTCTGGAATTTGGACTTAAATTGAGGTGTAACTTCACTTGCAGAGGTCCTAGGTGCCCCCCCCCCCCCACTCGCTGTGGGTAAGCATTTTATGTATTTTTTGTGTGTATTTTTTGAATATTTTATGTTTTCAGGTGCGCGCGGTTCGGTCATTAAGGGCGTAATTTTGCAAGTTCATAATGGGTTTTCTTTCCCGCGTCACGTATTTTTTTGGCTAAGTCCGTAAATTTTGAATCGTAAGAGCCGCTGCTTTGCCCATTAGATTGGAGTGAGTTAGATTGGACAGGAAGTTTTCTACAGTTGACAAGTGAAAGAGTGGAATGTAAGTCTGTTTCAAGAAAGTGCCTTGACTAATTGAGGACTACTCCCTGTCCAGGTGACCAAAGGCTTGTTTATTTAACAAAAATATGCAAAAATCATCGCTAGAACTTTCTGTTTACGATTTGTTATAAATATGGGGACCTTATGAAACTGCATAGTTTTCATCCTTGAACAGATTGCCTGATAGGAGCAGTGCCTCTCTCTTCTGCTATTTCTGCTGAGCTGAGCTCTGTTGTTTGATTCGTCAGATTTAGATACATACACCACAAGCCAAAAAGGACCTTTTGGATGATAGTTTTGGTAGAACTTCTCATTATCTTGGTACATTGTGAGTAGGAGAAAATGTCCTACCACATTGATACAAAATAAGTAGTGATGTCACTAACATAAAATTTTCGGTTCGCAAACCGTGAACCGCCGCAAATGTTCACGAACCGGCGAACCGCCATAGACTTCAATGGGCAGGCGGATTTTAAAACCCACAGGCACTCTTTCTGGCCACAATAGTGATGGGAAAGTTGTTTCAAGGGGACTAACACCTGGACTGTGGCATGCCGGAGGGGGATCCATGGCAAAACTTCCACAGAAAATTACATAGTTGATGCAGAGTCTGGTTTTAAGCCATAAAGGGCATAAATTACCTAACATTCCTAAATTGTTTGGAATAACATGCTTTAAAACATCAGGTATGATGTTGTATCGATCAGGTAGTGTAAGGGTTACACCCGCTTCACAGTAACAGACCAATCTCCCCGTTTAACGCACCGCAAACAACCGCAAACAGTCCATTTGCACAACCGCAAACTCCCCATTTGCACAAGGTTGGATACCAAGCTAGCCATGTCCCGTTCCTTGTCCTCAATGATGTCATTGAAGGTCTCTTCCTCCACCCAGCCACCAAGGGCCCCCCAAAAGGTGACAACAAGCCCCCTGGGACGTCTGCTGTGTTTGGTCTTCCACCTCCTCAAAGCCACCTTCCTCCTCTGACTCCTCTTCTTCAGACTCCTCTCACTGCGTTGCCTTTCTCTGCATTATTATAAGGTGTGTTAAGTAGTACTACTCTTATCAGTTTAATACCTGTTACAGCACCTATCAGGGGGCGTGTATAAGTCCTGGATTTTTGGAACCGGGAGATGGAAAAAGATGCTTGGTTGGTCGTATCACTTCAAATTTGGGGCACGGCGTGTGCAATCAAAGGTGCCACCATATAGGAGTGGCGTGTTTGTAAGTACTACTCTTATCAGTTTAATACTTGTTACGTCACCTATCAGGGGGCGTGTATAAGGCCTGGATTTTTAGAACAGGGAGATGGAAAAAGATGCTTTGTTGGTCGTATCACTTCAATTGTGGGGCACGGCACGTGCAATCAAAGGTGCCACCAGATAGGAGTGGCGTGTTTGTAAGTACTACTCTTATCAGTTTAATACCTGTTACAGCACCTATCAGGGGGCGTGTATAAGGCCTGGATTTTTGGAACCGGGAGATGGAAAAAGATACTTGGTTGGTCGTATCACTTCAATTTTGGGGCACGGCACGTGCAATCAAAGGTGCCACCATATAGGAGTAGCATGTTTGTAAGTACTACTCTTATCAGTTTAATACTTGTTACGTCACCTATCAGGGCACGTGTATAAGGCCTGGATTTTTGGGACCGGGAGATGGAAAAAGATGCTTTGTTGGTCATATCACTTCAAATTTGGGGCACTTTGTGACATTAGCTTCTTACGCTCAAACATGTCCTTTACAGGCACCTGACTATGGGCAGATGAGCAGGAACTGCTCAAGGTGAGAGACGGAGTGGCGGATGGTTGAGAGGGGGCAAGGAGGACAGCAGTGGTTGATGTGACTTATGATGCTGCACCAGGAGGAGGATGGCGGCTTTGAGTTTGTGTGCTGCTTGTACTCATGTGTTGGTCTGGAGTCACCCAAACATTAGGTCTCAACCTGTAGAGGATAAGGGAACCAGGCTACTCTAGACCTCATTCATCATTACAGGTTTTGACAGAGTGGTACTATGCTTGCAAGCTACTGTGAAAACAGATATGAGTGGCACTGTGCACTTTTAGAAGTTATATCATCCTCATCATCCTCCCCTGTATCTCTTTACCCCCTCCCTCATCATCCTCCCCTGTGTCTCTTCCCCCCCTCCCTCATCATCCTTCCCTGTGTCTCTTTCCCCCCTTCCTCATCACCCTCCCCTGTGTCTCATCCCCCCTCCCTCATCATCCTCCCACCTCCCTCATCATCCTCCCCTGTATCTCTCTACCCCCCTCCCTCATCATCCTCCCCTGTGTCTCTTCCCCCCTCCATCATCATCCTCCCCTGTGTCTCTTTCCCCCTCCCTCATCATCCTCCCCTGTGTCTCTTTTCCCCCTCCCTCATCATCTTCCCCTTTGTCTCTCCCCCCCTCCCTCATCATCCTCCCCTGTGTCTCTTTTCCCCCTCCATCATCATCTTCCCCTTTGTCTCTTCCCCCCCTCCCTCATCATCCTCCCCTGTGTCTCTTTGCCCCCTTCCTCATCACCCTCCCCTGTGTCTCATCCCCCCTCCCTCATCATCCTCCCACATCATCCTCCCCTGTATCTCTTTACCCCCTCCCTCATCATACTCCTGTGTGTCTGTTTCCCCCTCCCTCATCATCCTCCCCTGTGTCTCTTCTTCCCTCCCTCATCATCCTCCCCCCTCCATTGATGATAAGGGGGGGAAGAGACACAGGGATAAGTGTGAGGGGTGTTAGGGTAAGGGGTGTTAGGGATAAGGGCGAGGGGGTTAGGTGTTAGGGTGAGGGGTGTTAGGGCTAAGTGTGAGGGGTGTTAGGGTGAGGGGTGTTAGGGATAAGTGTAAGGGGTGTTAGGGTGAGGCATGTTAGGAATAAGTGTGAGGGGTGTTAAATCTTAGGGATAAGTGTGAGGGGTGTTGGGGTTAGGGTGAGGGGTGTTAGGGATAAGTGTAAGGGGTGTTAGGGTGAGTGGTGTTAGGGATAGGTGTTAGGGTAAGGGGTGTTAGGGATAAGTGTGAGGGGTGTTAGGGTTAGGTGTTAGGGTTAGGTGTTAGGGATAAGTGTGAGAGGTGTTAGGGTTAGGGTGAGGGGTGTTAGGGATAGGTGTTAGGGTGAGGGGTGTTAGGGATAAGTGTGAGGGGTGTTAGGGTTAGGGTGAGGGGTGTTAGGGATAAGTGTGAGGGGTGTTAGGGTTAGGGTGAGGGGTGTTAGGGATAGGTGTAAGGGGTGTTAGGGTTAGGGTGAGGGGTGTTAGGGATAGGTGTTAGGGTAAGGGGTGTTAGGGATAAGTGTGAGGGGTGTTAGGGTTAGGGTGAGGGGTGTTAGGGATAAGTGTAAGGGGTGTTAGGGTTAGGGTGAGGGGTGTTAGGGATAGGTGTTAGGGTAAGGGGTGTTAGGGATAAGTGTGAGGGGTGTTAGGGTTAGGTGTTAGGGTTAGGTGTTAGGGATAAGTGTGAGAGGTGTTACGGTTAGGGTGAGGGGTGTTAGGGATAGGTGTTAGGGTGAGGGGTGTTAGGGATAAGTGTGAGGGGTGTTAGGGTTAGGGTGAGGGGTGTTAGGGATAAGTGTGAGGGGTGTTAGGGTTAGGGTGAGGGGTGTTAGGGATAGGTGTTAGGGATAAGTGTGAGGGGTGTTAGGGTTAGGTGTTAGGGTTAGGTGTTAGGGATAAGTGCGAGGGGTGTTAGGGTTAGGTGTTAGGGTGAGGGGTGTTAGGGATAAGTGTAAGGGGTGTTAGGGTTAGGGTGAGGGGTGTTAGGGATAAGTGTGAGGGGTGTTAGGGTTAGGGTGAGGGGTGTTAGGGATAGGTGTTAGGGTGAGGGGTGATAGGGATAAGTGTGAGGGGTGTTAGGGTTATGTGTTAGGTTGATGGGTGTTATGGATAAGTGTGAGGGGTGTTAGGGTTAGGTGCTAAGGTGAGGGGAGGATGATGATAAGGGGGGGAAGAGACACAGGGGTGTCCTTGCAGCAGAGATCAAAAGAGTCCTTCAGGACTGTATTGCACACTGTGTACAGTAGCCTAGCTATGGTTTTCCCTATTGATGCAGTATCACCTACACTCAGCCTCCTCTCATTAAGACTGCAAGTTAGTTATGATTCCAAAATGGCTGCTGTCCATGAGTTAGAAGGCTCTGGAAGGGAGTGTATGCTGCTGATTGGCTGGAATGTGTCTGCTGACTGTGACATGCAGGGTCAAAGTTTGCTCAATGATAAAGTATAGGGGGCGGGTCGAATCTTGCATATGTTCGCAGTTCGCCGCGAACGCGTACATGCTATGTTCGCCGGGAACAGTCCGCCGGCGAACTATTCGGGACATCTCTAAAAATAAGATTACAGTTACAAATAATATCCTTTGCTTCTGAAAAAATAGTTATTTAACTTCCTAGATCCATTCTCTTTAAAAAAATTGATATTTGGACAGCATCACATATAATAGTTGTCAAACTGGGATTCGTCGTCACGCTTGACAAATATAATTGTGCAAATTGGGTGCACATGCGCAGTGCGCTATGGCTGCGCGTGCGCATTGCGCAGCGTAATCCGTGCAGGCGCAGTACCCAATGCGCCGCGCAGGCGCATTGCTGGTTGCGCTGGCGCCTTGCACAACGGCCCGCTCAGGCGCATTGCGCGCCGGAGAGAGAGAGAGGAGGGGAGACACGCAGGGAAGGAGGGGGAAGACACAGAAGAGAGGGGGGAGAGACACAGGGCAGGGAGAGGAGGAGGGGAGATACACAGGGGTGGGGGAGGAGGTGGGGTCGACACAAAGGGAAGGGGGGAGAGACACAGAGGAGGGGGGAGACACAGGGGAGTGAGAGGAGTGGGAGAGACACAGGGGAGTGAGAAGTGGGGGGGAGACACGGGAGGTGGGAGACACACTGGGGTGGGAAAGGAGGTGGGGTAGACACACAGGGGAGGGGGAGAGACACAGAGGAGGGGGAGAGACACAGGGGAATGAGAGGGGGAGAGACACAGAGAAGGGGAAGAGACACAGGGGAGTGAGAGGAGGGGGGACAGACACAGGGGAGTGAGAGGTGGTGGGAGACAGAAAGGAGTAACAGGAGGAGGGGGAGAGACACAGGGGAGAGAGAGGAGGGGGAAGAGACACACAGGGGAGGGAAAGAGACACAGAGGAGGGGGAGAGATACAGGGGAGGGGGTGAAGACACAGAGGAGGGGGATGACACAGGGGAATGAGAGGGGGGAGAGACACAGAGGGGGGAAAGAGACACAGAGGAGTGGGGGGAGAGGCACAGGGTAGTGAGAGGATGGGGAGAGACATAGGGGAGTGAGAGGTGGGGGGGAGAGACACAAAGGAGTGAGAGGAGGGGGGGAGACACAGGGGAGTGAGAGGAGGGGGAGAGACACAGGGGAGTGAGAGGAGGGAGGAGAGACATGGGGTGAGAACAGGTGGGGAGAGACACAGGGGAGTGAGAGGTGGGGGGAGACAGAAAGGAGTAACAGGAGGAGGGGGAGAGACACAGGGGAGAGAGAGGAGGGGGAAGAGACACACAGGGGAGGGGGAGAGACACAGAGGAGGGGGAGAGATACAGGGGAGGGGGTGAAGACATAGAGGAGGGGGAAGACACAGGGGAATGAGAGGGGGGAGAGACACAGAGGGGGGGAAGAGACACAGAGGAGTGGGGGGAGAGGCACAGGGTAGTGAGAGGATGGGGAGAGACACAGGGGAGTGAGAGGTGGGGGGAGAGACACAAAGGAGTGAGAGGAGGGGGGAGACACAGGGGAGTGAGAGGAGGGAGGAGAGACATGGGGTGAGAGCAGGTGGGGAGAGACACAGGGAAGTGAGAGGTGGGGGGAGACAGAAAGGAGTAACAGGAGGAGGGGAAAAGACACAGGGGAGGGAGAGGAGGGGGAAGACACACACAGGGGAGGGGGGAGAGACACAGAGGAGGGGGGAAAGATACAGGGGAGGGGGTGAAGACACAGAGGAGGGGGAAGACACAGGGGAATAAGAGGGGGGAGAGACACAGAGGGGGGAGAGACACAGACGAGTGGGGGGAGAGGCACAGGGTAGTGAGAGGATGGGAAGAGACACAGGCGAGTGAGAGGTGGAGGGAGAGACACAAAGGAGTGGGAGGAGGGGGGGAGACACAGGGGAGTGAGAGGAGGGGGGAGACACAGGGGAGTGAGAGGAGGGAGGAGAGACATGGGGTGAGAGCAGGTGGGGAGAGACACAGGGAAGTGAGAGGTGGGGGGAGACAGAAAGGAGTAACAGGAGGAGGGGAAAAGACACAGGGGAGGGAGAGGAGGGGGAAGACACACACAGGGGAGGGGGGAGAGACACAGAGGAGGAGGAAAGATACAGGGGAGGGGGTGAAGACACAGAGGAGGGGGAAGACACAGGGGAATAAGAGGGGGGAGAGACACAGAGGGGGGAGAGACACAGACGAGTGGGGGGAGAGGCACAGGGTAGTGAGAGGATGGGGAGAGACACAGGCGAGTGAGAGGTGGAGGGAGAGACACAAAGGAGTGGGAGGAGGGGGGGAGACACAGGGGAGTGAGAGGAGGGGGAGAGACACAGGGGAGTGAGAGGAGGGAGGAGAGACACGGGGTGAGAGCAGGTGGGGAGAGACACAGGGGAGTGAGAGGATGGGGAGAGACACAAAGGAGTGAGAGGAGGGGTGTGAGACACATGGGAGGGAGAGGAGGGGGGAAGAGATGCAGGGGAGGGTGGAGACACACAGGGGACGGAGAGGAGGGGGGGAGACACAGGGGAATGATGGGGGAGAGACACAGGGGAGCGAGAGGAGGGGAGAGAGAAAAGGGGGAGTGAGAGGAGGGGGAAGAGACACAGAGGAATGAGAGGAGGGGTAGAGGAAAAAGGGGAGTGAGAGGAGGGGTTAGAGACACAGGGGAGGAGGGTGGAGACACACAGGGGTGGGAGAGGAGGGGGTAGGCACACAGGGGAGGGGGGGACACGGAGATTGGGGAGAGACACAGGGGAGGGGGGAGAGACACAGAGGATGGGGAGAGACACAGGGGAGTGGGGGGGAGACACAGGGTAGTGAGAAGAGGGGGGAGAGACACAGGGGAGTGAGAGGTGGGGGGGAGAGACACAAAGGAGTTAGGGGGAGACACAGGGGAGTGAGAGGAGGGGGAGAAACACAGCGGAGTGAGAGGAGGGGGGAGAGACACAGGGGGATGAGAGGAGGAGGAGAGACACAGGGGGATGAGAGGAGGTGGGAAGAGACACAGGGGAGTTAGAGGAGGGGAGAGACACAAAGGAGTGAGAGGGGG
Organism: Discoglossus pictus; assembly: GCA_027410445.1. Taxonomy (NCBI): domain Eukaryota; kingdom Metazoa; phylum Chordata; class Amphibia; order Anura; family Alytidae; genus Discoglossus; species Discoglossus pictus. Next base: position 204,760,833 of record CM050169.1, on the reverse strand, counting down.
AGAGACACGGGGGAGGGAGAGGAGGAGGGAAGAGACACAGGGGAGGGAGAGGAGGGGGAGAGACACAGGGGAATGAGAGGGGGAGAGACACAGGGGAATATGAGGAGGGGGGAGAAAAAGGGGAGTGAGAGGAGGGGGAAGAGAAAAAGGATTGAGAGGAGGGGGAAGAGACACAGGGGAGGAGGGGGAGACACACGGGCGGGAGAGGAGGGCGGTAGACACACAGGGGAGGGAGAGGAGGGGGAGAGACACAGGGGAGGGAGAGGAGGGGAAAGAGACACAGGGGAGGGAAATGGGGGGTAACAGACAGGGGTGGGGGAAGGGACACAGGGGGGAAGAGACATGGAGGAAAGAGACACAGGGGAGGGAGAGGAGGGCAAGAGACACAGGGAAGGGAGAGGTGTGGAAAGAGACACGGGGTGGACAGGGGGCAAAGACATGGGGGAGAGGTGGAAAGGAGACACAAGGGAGGGAGAGGAGGGGGGAAATGAGACACAAGGGCTGAAGTAGCTGAAGGCGCTCATCGCGAGGCCAGTAAAGTAGAGGCGGAAAAGGCTCCCATTTCGTGGCAAACAGCATTGCCAAAATTCACATTTTATTGTCGTCATTTTTGACAGGCAAGTTGCTAGTATAATATAATCCACACAAAGAAGGGAACAAATGGAAAACAGCTTTTAACACCGGTTCAGGACCCTATGAATATTGTGTGATGCATTTTGGTCTATTTAAGGCACTTGGTGGTCTGAGCACCTTTGGCACTTATTGCAAGTGCTGGGCTGATCGCCTTTTGCGCTCATTGCGAGCCTCACCCCTGTTGTACTTTTGCTCCTATGAGCACCCTCGGCACTCATTGTGAGTCCCGCGCTGAACGCCTTTGGCGCTCGTTGCGATCCTCTCCCCTAGTCCTAAGTCGTACAGGGTCGTAGGGAGGTGGGCCTACAGCACTTATCTCCACCAGCGCAAGGAACGCCTTTGGCGATGCGAGCCCGCAATCGTTAGCAACTACTCGTATTGCTCACAACGATATATGTGATAGTCCCTATTACTCCTTTCATTGATGTTTAAGAACAAGAAGAATTTGAAGTACCGTACATAGAATTTTGAGGAAAAGGATTGAAGTACTTGGTCCACTGAAAAGGTTATGGGTCAAGGGAACATTCCTGGGTTTCCTCTCATGCTCCCATTTTCAATAAGGACTTCTATCAAATACAGTATACACGTATAAGTCATTGCTGAGTCATTCTGTGGTCGGCTCTGAGGGAAGGGGTGTTGTGAGGGACCCCAGTGTGGGCACTCCTCTCTCCTGCCTCCCAACATCTGCTGTGGATCCCATGAACTTGTGCACCAGAATACAATGTTTTGATAGGTCAGTGCATAATTTTACAACAAGTAGGAAAATGACTCTATTTTTCACCTGCACTATTTAGAGGAGCTAGCCCAGTATGACCCTGTCCATTGTTTGGATTACTGGCATCCTTTTTGATGTCTTGCATGCTGTATTATCAGACTTCCAGCCTGTACCTATAATTCACTACTGGTACACTGCTCCAGCCTTCCTGTTTACCAGGCTACCCATTCCAGCCTCCAGTGCCTGCTTGGCTATGTGCTCCAATCTAACAGGCTATCTGTGGAAGCCTTCAGTATCTAATATGCTACTTGCTCCAGACTCCTGTGTCTACCAGTCTATCTGTTCCATCCTTCTATATCTCCCAAACTATCTATTCCGGCATTTAGTATCTGCAATGCTACTTGCTACAGCCTTATTTGTCCACCAGGCTTTCCACACCTGCTTTCTGTTTCTACTGAGTCTACCTGGCCATTTAATCTAGTCTTTGGTGTGTTCTTGGTTCCTGGATCCAAACTGAAGTTGTCAAGCCTTGCTCCTAACCCATGTCTGTGGAAGTCTACCTGCTATCTTACTGTTCATATTTCACAATTTTTTTATATTGTTTTTTAATTTCTAAAATATTTATATTTCTAATATTTATGACAAACATTTCTGTCATTACTATGTGTCTAAAAGGAAAAGCTTACTTGGTTCTTATGAATAATTTTAGTCAATATTCTGTTACGTCTGTTGCCAAAATGTTACCAAATGTTTTATTGTTTATTTTTATTTTGTTTATGAGAGATACGATATCTTGCTTAAAAATTCATTCCTTTGGCCTTTTCTAAATGTTGTAGTATTACAGAATTTCATTTACATAATTAAGCATACAAAGCCATTTGCTTGTTGCATAAGTATTCATCTCCCTGAGCCAATACTTGGTAGAACAACCAGTTGCAGCTGTGAGTCTTTGCACATCTAAATCTTGCAAGTTTTGCCTTCTGGCAAAATTTATCATCCTTTTTCAGGTAGGATGGGTACAGTTGGTGAACAGTAATTTTTAATCTTGACACAGATTTCCAATCAGATTGAGGTATTGGCTTTGGTGGAACCATTCAAAGACATTTAGTATTATAGTATGCATTACACCATTGCTTTGTCTGCCTAATTATGATAAATGCCCTGCTGGAGGTTCAGTCTCCACTCCAGTCTTAGGTGTCTTGCAGACAGAAAATTGTTTTCCACTATAATCATTCTGAATTTGACTCCATTCACCTTCTCTCAATCCTAACCAATTTTCCATTCTGATGAAGAATATTCCTTAAAACATGATGCTACCACTACCATGCTTCACATCAAATGCTGTTTATGCAAGGTAAAAAAAATCAATTTTGATCTCATCATACCAGAGGAACTTTTTCCACAAATCTACTGTCTTCATGTATCTTTTTTTGCAAACGCCAAATGGAATTTATATGTTTCTTTAAGCAATGATTTTCTTCTTGCCACTCTCATAAATCCTGCTTTGTGAAATGTCAAGGTTATAGTTGGCCTACAAATAGTTTCTCTCCTCTCAGCTGTGGAACCTTCCAGCTCCTTCAGAGATATATTTGGCCTTTTGGTTGCTTCTCTAATAATCTCCTTATTCAGTCACTGCGTTTTGGTGGATGGCTTCTCTAGCCAGTGCCATATTCTTTCCATTGTGCACTGGGGGGATGGGGGGTGTTCAAAGTTTAATTTTTTATAGCCCAACTTTAATTGATGCATCTCTAAAACTTTATCCAGGACTTGTTCTGATAGTTCCTTCGTTTTCATGATGACTTCAAGAAACAGGGTATTTATTGTGAGATCATGTGACACTTTATTTGTACACAGGTGGAAGCCTTTCAACTATTTGACTTCTGAATGCAGTTGTTTGCATCAGTAGTTATTTTGTGATGTCATAGCAAAGGTGGTAAACCTTATGTTTTTTAGTTGTAATGATAATATAATATATTGTTTTTTCCACTGCAAAACTATAGACGATTATTTATAGATCAGTGATATAATAACCCCCCCCCCCCCCCCCCCAATCATTTTAATGATCTTGAGAAGTCTATAGATTCTTGTGCTGTCATTGGACCTCCATTTTTTGGCACTATAGTAACTGGTTTCTAACTTTGTTGAACAAAATGAATTGCCATCTAAAACATAATCATATATAGTAAGCTGGTATTAAAATTGTTTTTATTTATTTTTAAACATGAGGCTATATATTTCTCTGTGTACCTGTGGCTGGTGGCCCAATGGCTCTTACTAATCTACATAGACAATGACACCAATATCAGCTAGGCTTTTTATTGCAGCACGAAAACATAGTATTCCAATATAAGCCAATTCATAGAAAATGAAAATACTTAAATTTAAGATTAGGCTTTTTTATTACCAAGCAGAATGCCATAATCCTTACTGAGTCTCAAGGCACATCCATACTGCCCAAGGGTGTTCTCTTTATTATAATCTTTTTAGGAGAAGCAACAAGTATATTTTGTAGTGCTGCACAAAGAGATGAAACTTGTGCATAAAACTTGAATGTGTATAACACTACATATTTATACACAACTATATAAAAGCATTGTGGTTCACAATTACATGCACAAAGCCTTAAAATCCGTGTGGGTTCAGGTCTCTTCAGTTCCTGCTGTTCAGCTCACGAGCCATCTGACAGAGTGTGCAGACAGGACAACATGTAAGGCACACCCAGTCATTACAAATACTGCCCTGTAATGCAAAGAGACATAGTTAAGAAAAGGAAATGGTTTAGAGAGAAATAGAAGAAAAAAAAGAGAAGAAACTAGTTAGAAGAAAGGACAAAGAGACTGACAAAAAAGCAAAAAAATCTGATCCAAAAAGAAATTCCAGTGAAAGATATTGAATAAGTTTCTCAGAGAAAACGAGATTGACCAGAAAAAGAGAGTTTGGGGAATAGAATCCATAGAAAATTAGAGGAAGTGGATTAAAATGCAGCGTAGGAAGAGTTAGCAGAAGAGAATGATGAAGCAGATGTTTTCTGTGCAGAAAAAGTAAGAAGACAGAAGTGTAAAATGAATAAAGAACACCAAAAGGATTAAAGATGCAGTTATTACAGGGATGTTGTTGCGCTCTCTTATTCCTGTGCGCATGGCGAGTATGGTCCCTCCTAGGTATGGCAGACAGCAGCACTCCCCGTAATCGGAAGCTACTTTACAAGCCAAGATACAAGGAATAAAGGTTCCACATAGACCTGAGGAGACAAAATGGCTCTGGTGAATATAACCACGTTCTTCAGCACGACAAACCATGCCTTATATTATAACTGTTGTGTTACTTACAGATGCCCATGTCGTCGCAGCAGTCCATTACATCAGAGTTCCATCCTCCAGAATTGCTGGAGAATGCCCCCACCACTTGGGGCTGTGAGCTGATTGGATAAGACATTTTCTGCAAAAAACGGACAGAGATACAGATCAAATAGGTGCAAATAAGACAGCATACATTACATTCAGAGTCATTTTAATTTCACATATTTCAAACAGGAAAAAATATATATATTGCAGGTATTTATTAGTTACTGGCCCTGATTTTCCCAGGTCACATTTCTGTAAAAATATTTTAGTTGCAATAGGGTTTCCCGAAAACTTTATATTTTATGTATTTTTGTCTATTCTGTTATATTTATTTATGTTTGTGTTTCCCCTGTTACGATAACAAAACAAACAATTTGATTCATGAGGTAGATTAATTAGGCAAGGCATGCAGCCCCTCTTAAAATCATCAAAATGTTGTTTAAGCATAACCATTTTTTCTTTTATCCTCTAGCCTAGTTCTACCATATTTGCATTTTTTTTTTTCATGGAAAGCAAGTACATATTTACTTTTCCACCTGTTATTTCAAAATATGATTCCAAACACTGTAAAAAGTTCACCAACAGGTTAGAGGATTAGCAGTTACTGAAATTATATTTATCTACTGGGGATGGGGCGGAAAGTGCTACAGAGACTGCGAGAATGTGCTGAAGATACTGAAGTGGTATAAACTTCAGAGTGAATGTGAAAGTTGAAATGAGCTGCAGAGAACTTAGGTGGAATCTACTGCAGGGAAAGACTTGTATATGAAAATACATTGCACCTTCTTACATGAATAGGTGCTGAGACAAGATCCCCAGACTTACTACAATGGTATACTATTATATCTTTAGGAAGATCTCTATGGACCCCATATTTTATACTAACCTATAACCTTGATGTCCTCATGGACCTCATGCCACTTAAAATTAAATCCCTTATTACAGGGGTTCCTATAGACCTCATGGCATATTATTCTATTTTCAGGTGGGTCCATATAGACCATGATGGCACCTAAAATTAACCCTAAGAGTTGCGGCCCTAAACCACTGGGATTCCTATAGACTGTAAAAAGAATATGCAATAGATAGTGATCACTAAAATTGTAGGATTCAACCTTAAAGAATATAGCGCCGGAAATCAATAGGGTTTTGTATAGGAGACCTAAGGCCTCATTCTAATCCTACATTTTAGAAAAAAGTAGTCGCAAGGCGAGGCTGCAAGATACTTAGCTATTCAATTTGCGGCCTCTGGCGGCTTACGAGCCTCGAGCTGTGATCCATTGCGATTAGCTTAATCGCAGCTTACTTCTGTGAAAGCCTTTGATCTTGTGCAGCCGCAAGAGTTGCGGCCGCAAGAAATCCCAAATGGCTATTCAAATGCTACGCTCACCCATCCGTCAAGCCCTTAAATTGCTAAAATCAAGCTGCAGATTACTTACACCAAAGATGTCCTGCAATGCTCTTACTTACAAAACATAGCACTAATTAAGCAAATAAAAAAGACATCCTGTACTTTTATTAGAAGTGAAGGTGATTTTAGGTCTTAGAATTAATAGCACAACATTCCCCTACGCTCAAATCCGCAAATAAAAATGGTTTATTTCATGTAAAATTTTCGTTATAAAGTCCGACAGGCTTCAACATTCTCAAGCTGGCACATCTCCATAGTACAATACTTTATTTAATGTTTAATTTCCGTCCAAAGTCCGACGGGCTTGAATAACCTCCAAGGCCATAACTAAAGGCTTGAATGACCTCCAAGACCTTAACTCGTTATTCAAGCCCATCAGACTTAGGACGGGAATTAAACGTGAAATTAAGTATTGTATTGTGGCGCTGTGCCAGCTTGAGAATGTTGTGCTTTTAATCCTCATGTCACCCATTGTGCACCCCATCATTTACAGTACTTTACAGTGCTGTCTTGAATTTAGTTTTGCATTTACATTGCTCCGAGATTGCGGCCTTAAAATCACGAGTTACGGCCTTGCAGCCGCGATCCTAATCAAGCACAGAAGTGCTTACTGCCGATTGCATGGTTTGCGATCGGCCATCAGGGGGACCTCCCGCACGACTGAATATCAGCGTAGACGTATCACAGACTTGCGTCCGTTTTACGGCCCCAATTAAAATGAGGCCCCAAGTAATTTAAAACAGAATTTATTTCTTTCATGCTAGAAACAGATCTGACTATTAAAATGGTAGGAGATAGAAATATTTGTAGAGAGCTGTTTAATTTGCAGAACATGCCAAGAGAAATCACATATATAGTTCTCAGCAGCGTGGGCTTGCCAAAATCTGTTGCTAACGCAATGGGGAAACTACGGGCTCGCAAAGAGAGCCAGCAGCAACTACAGCCCTCGCAAAGCGAGGCCCGCCGTTGCGGCCAAGCAAGGATCGCTGAAGGCGCTCCTTGCGCTGGTGGAGATGAGCACCGTAGGCCCATAGAATTTAGGCATGGAGCGCCAAAGGCGCTCACTGCGCTGGTGGAGATTAGCACCGTAGGCGCTCATCCCTACGACCCCCCACGCCTTGCGCATCATACCTACAACCCGCAGGACTACACATCAACACACAACTCAAAAACACAATTCAAAGCGCGAGACCCATAGCACTTTGAAAAAATTGCCTATAAAAATTACGGCCCGTAACACTTACAAAATAAAACCGCCACTGAGGGAATAAAAAATACGAGACACAAAAATTACGAACTTATTGGCCGCAACACGCACAGCAAAAAACACAAAAAACACACTAAATACAAAATAAAATAAAAAACAAAATACACACACAGCAAGGGGGGACAGCCAGGACGTCTGGGAATGAGGCTACACGTCAATTTCGATAGAATTGAAGGATTTACGCCACTCGAAATTCCCCTAAGTGAGAGAAAAAATGGCCGCGGAAAAAAACAAAAACGAGGCTACACGACCCCTAAGCACACAAAACACCGCCAAGCACATACAGCTTTTACACAGACCCGTACGACCTACTAAATACACTATTAGGAAGCACGCTAAATGCTCCACATATGCCTAACACATACACAATCGCAGCCATTTTACGACACTAACTGCAAACTAATAACATTACCATTACAAAATGCGGAAATACAACGGCTCAACAAAAGCTTTCCCCATTGCGCACGCAGCCTATTTACATTGCACACTGCACACATTGCTGACACTTACACCTCAGCTCAGCAACAGTGCAAACCTACATTGTATGCTGGAGGAACATCAAAACAGATTGTTAGCTCTTCAGCATATTGCTTCCTGCATATATTAATTACAAATAGGTAAAGTATATTAAGTTATAACTTTAATAATTAATTAATTTACATAAAAAAATACATACACAGAGAAAATCAAATACAAAAATTACAGAATAACAATAAACGATAAAGGCAATCAGCCTCACAAGCAGCGCCAACAGTGTTTACAGAACCACAACTACACCAGGGGTGAGGCTCACAATACCAGCCAAAAGGCCATCAGCGCAAACCTTACAATCAGCGCTAAAGGAGCTCTCATAACCAAACATACACCAACCAAGAGGCCCGCAATGAGCACCGAAGGTACTCACACAACCAAAATACTTACTTTGTCTACTAATTCTATTGCCGTCATTTTTTGACGGGCAAGTCGCTAGTTAAATAATAAAGCGGAGATTAGAAACCAAACCACAGTTCTAGAATAACGTGTATTAGTAACAATGTGGTATAGCGCCAAGTATTGGTCCTTTCCCTATTTAAATTTGCCATAAATTCGCCAGCAGTGGTAGCAGCAGTGGTGGCCACCAACCGTTAGATGGTGCTGCCGATTTTCATAGAGTTAGGGTTAGGTATACTGTTAGGGATAGGGTGAGGGTTAGGGTAACCTTCTAAGGTTACAACTTGTCTCAAATATTGCCAGCGCTGCAAAATATCGACAGCGACATCTAGTGGCTACTTGCCGCAACCGCTGCTGTCACTGGTGGAGAATTTGAAATGGGAAAGATCCCAAGTATTTTGGAAGCATGATACCAAAAAAGTTACTATGTAACTATGTAACTATGTAATATGCCGGTAAGAAATACCTTTCGATAAACTCCATGGCAAATGGTTAGATGAGAGCTTTCTCACCAGACCTGTCTGCTACTCTGTGGAGCTTATTAAATTGCTCCTTAGAATAACATAGGAACTGGAGGTTTTACACTTTACTAGGTAGTAACCACTCACGTTAGTCAGTATAGCCCTATCAATACTGCATCCCAGTCAGAGCATCCACCGCTTACATCACAAACTATGAAACGCATTCTTCTGCATTTCAGTTGGGGGGACAGACTCTTTTATAATCCCACTGACCATAACAAGAGATTTCAATGTTTATGGCAATCCCATGTAATTAAATCTGATCCCACTTTTTAATGGGGATCTCGTTGTTTTATTATCCGTATGAGTGAAGGAGAGAGACTTTAATGCTTACAAGATCATCATTTTTTATAGCAATCCCCTGGTGTTTAGTTGCTTTGGATAAGTCTCTATGAGCTTGCCACATCTTACCACTGGGATTTTTGCCCATTCCTCCTTGCAAAACTGCTCCAGCTCCTTCAAGTTGGATGGTTTGTGCTTGTGAACAGCAATCTTTAAGTCTGACCACATATTTTCTATTGGATTGAGGTCTGGGCTGTGACTAGGCCATTCCAACACATTTACATGTTTCCCCTTAAACCACTCAAGTGTTGCTTTAGCAGTGTGTTTGGGGTCATTGTCCTGCTGGAAGGTGAACCTCCGTCCTAGCCTCAAATCACGCACAGAGTGGTACAGGTTTTGCTCAAGAATATCCCTGTATTTAGCTCCATCCATCGTTCCCCCAACTCTGACCAGTAAAAATAAAACATAGCAGAGCATATTATAAATATTGAGAAAGGATACAGGGAACATTCAGTGTCTGACCCTTTTGGATTGGAGCATGGATGATATCCCATAGGTTTAAACTTTGTGGGAGTAGATCATGTTTTACCAAATTGGAGGAGTGACCCACTAAAATATGTCTCCCAAAAAAGTGGGAGATCTTATCTTCTATATGACAAATATGAACCTATTTGAATGTATTATTGAGTTTGACATGAATAGCTTTCTGATATAAAATTGTATAAATTAGGTAACATTGGTTTTATAAAATAAATATTTTACAAGTCTATTATTAGGATGATAAAAATAAATAAGATTTGAGTTACTGATATTTTTAATTGTTTTTCAATCGCTTTCCATATTTATATAGCGTAATAAGTACTATTAGTTTAGAATTATTTATAGTGTGATGTGAGAAATTGTTTGATGTAAATCTGACATTGGTAGTATTATAGACCTATAGAGAATATAATATGAATTGAATACGTAGAGTCCATAAAAATAAATGAGAAAATACTGCAAAAGGTGCAATAATTTTAGCTAATCTCTTAGCAGGTTGTGTTGAAAGTTATATCGGCAATATTTTTGAGAATTTAACCTCCCCCCAGTAGTTTGAGTTGCAAGAATTTTTGTAAATGTCTTCCCTCTATAGGCAAAAAAAGAAGTAACATTGGTCAAACTTGAAAAAGACTCTGCAGCTTATCTTAGGACTTTCTGTGACCCAAACATCACATATGTGCAAGGTATCATTACATATATGCATAAAACAACAAAAATGGCACAAAACACTAATTAACTTATAAAATGTTGTGATACCTTACCAATTTCGGTTTCACTTAAAACAGATAACTAATGACCACAATTCACTACATCTCACAAGCAATGGTCGCTTATGTTTTCTGACAGAAAAAAGCCATCATATCCTCAGAAGTGCTTCGTAAACCCTGCATTACACCAAATAAAATGAAAACTATGCATTTCTGTTTCTACATCATATTATAATGTATTCTAGCAAAAATTTGATGCAAGTATTTGAGCATTTATCACATTTCATGTTCTAAAGACTCTTTCTTTGAGAAAAAACATACATATGCATGAAAGAGTGGGGAAGATAAAGTCTAGTATAAATGGAGATTTGAGGGCTACTGCTCAGCAAAATACTGGTATATATCTAAAACTTCTATTTGTTCATGAATTGGGTTCCTCTGGCAATGAGAATTAATTAGTGCCCTGACACACCTACTAAATAATCATTACCTTTGGGTGTGGTTGGATTTCCAACTACACCCAAGGTTAGCAAATACATGGAAATCCAGAAACAGAAATGGTGTTGTATAGAATATGGAATATATCATTAATTTGACGCCAAATAGATTAACTGACCGTTAATAACATGGAAATGAGGCAGAGATGGCTCTCAGGATGGGAGTCCCAAGGTGAATCTCTCACTTTAAATTGTCTCGGTCGAAGAAGTTGCTTAATAATTATGTCCAAAAGGGAGAAGAATGATTACAAATTTCTCTAAGGACTTTGAGCCTCATTCTATCAGGGCTTGCAAAATGCTTCCAAATTCCTAAAGTTAGCCCTCCTTCCGGCTGATTGTAAACCCTGCCGTCTTCAATAAGCATTTGAGCGCTAGCACATGATCGCGGGCGTAAGCCCGTGAATCGTGGTTCAAGCCCGCAAACACGGAGCACTGCAAATGCAAATATATTCAAGAAAGCATTGTAAAGCACTGTAAATTATGGGAAACATACAATGGGGAACATTGGGATTAAAAGCACTACATTCCCAGGCTTGCACAACGCAAATAGACAATACTTTAATTTCTGGCCAAAGTCTAACGGGCTTGAAGAACGAGTTACGGGCTTGGAGGTCATTCAAGCCCCTAGAACTGGGGCTTGAATGACCGCCAAGCTCGTAACTCGTTATTCAAGCCTGTCAGACTTTGATAGAAACAATGTAATGATCTATATAGCTAGTATGCTGGGTGCTTGACATTCCTTATTGTATCAAAAAAGAATATATAAAGAAAAAAAACCTTTAATTGGATACTCTGGATCCGGAAACTACGCTGTTTAAAATGTATAAAAAAAGGAACTGTATAAAGATACTCGGATAAATGATATGTGTGGATTATGGAATATTTTCATATTACCTAATCATACCATAGACTGTAATATACAATCCTCATAAATCAGAATATACTGATCCTCCTGTTAATACAGGATATACTGATAATCATAGGATTGTGAAAAGTATATGTAAAAAATGCAAGTATCTATATACATATAAAAACAAATATACATAGGAAAAGAATCTGATACCTTAGAAAATGCTTTAAGTGTACTGAAAGCGTATATAATCCCTAATAAATGACTCTATTTGGATATCTACAGTGTCTATATGGGGGAGATAGTAGCACTATTGGATAAGAGCAAAACAACACATATAGCAGTATAACATTATAACATTAATAAAGCCATAATGGCAGTATACTTGCTGTTCAGTAATAAAGCTCTCCAATAAGGCTCTTCATAGGCTCCCTGTTACCACTGAATAAATAGAGCATAGAAATAGAGAAATGGAATGAACCAATATAATGATACAAAAAATTCCACTCCAAAGAGTGTTTGCACTTAGCTTTCAGTAGCCTAAGGTTCAGAAAGGTTGGAAAAAATGATGCCAACGGGCCGTTTTGTCCCTCCACGGGGACTTCTTCTAAGGCTTTTGACTTTAACTGGCATTACAGGCCTATTTAAGGCCTATAGATCGCTTCCTTGATTGAATTACATTAGGAACGCAGTAGTACGTAGCGTCAAGACGTCATGACGTTTTTAAAAAATTTAAATAGCTTTATTAGTATAAACAAAGGCCGAATGAACGTCGGAACGTCAACGTGGTGACGTCACAGCGCCTATTCAAATCCCATTCATCTTTATTAGAGCAGTTAGTGACAAAGAGTAAAGTTATTTGCAAATAAATGCTAATAAATGCTAAATAGGCATCAAACGACCGATATACAAACTGTTGTAATTCCTACACCGTTCACCTGATTTGAATGTAAATACCCTCAAATTAAAGCTGAAAGACTGCAGTTAAAGCACATCTTGATTGTTTCATTTCAAATCCATTGTGGTGGTGTATAGAGCCAAAAAGATTAGAATTGTGTCGATGTCCCAATATTTATGGACCTGACTGTATATGACCAAAACATGACATATGTGCAAGGTATAACTAAGCATATGCATAAAACAACAAAAATGGTACAAAACCATAATGCACTTAAAATGTTACCAATGCCAGTTTTACTTAAAATAGATAACTATTGAAAAAAATTCACTACATTTCATAATCAATGTTCTTCATAGACCCTGCATTCGCCATGTACAGTTTATTTGTTCCTTCCTTCTGCATCTTTGTTGCTCAGTATTTATTTTCGTTTACACCAAAAAAAACAAAAAAAACCCTATAGTGTCTTCAAGCCTCAAGTTGATGTAAATGTTTCGTCATTTATCACATTTTATATTATAAAGACTCTTTATTTGACAAAAAAAAAGAATACATAGGCATGAGTGGGTAAGATAAAGTTAGTATGAATGTAAGATGCAGAGATTTGAGGGCTACTGCTCAGAAAAATCACACATACTGGCATGTATCTGAGACTTATTGTTCCTGAATTGGGTGCCTCTGGCAGTGAGGATTAATTAGTGCCCTGAAATACCTACTAAATAATCATTACATTTGGGTGTGCTTAGATTTCCAACTACACCCAATGTTAGCAAAAGCATTTTAACCCATTCCTTTTCTGAGATGCCATATTAATGCTTTATGGCAGAAGGTAAAAATGGAAATCCAGAAACAAAGTCCCATTAGGAATGGTGTTGTATAGAGAAGGGAATATATCATTTATTTGAGGCCAAATGGAGGGACTGACCCTTTATAATATTGAAATGAAAGGCAGAGATGGCTCTCAGGATGGAAGTACCAAGGGGAAATCTCTCACTTTAAATTGTCTCAGTCGAAGAAGATGCTCAATAATTATGTCCAAAAGTGAGAAGAATGATTAGAAATTAGAAAGGAGTGTGTGCGTTCGAAAGGTAGCTGAGCTTCAAAAGTAACAAGAAATGGTTCCACAGGAAGGGCACATTCCAAATGTAGGTGATCCTCAGAAGAATGCAAGATAAAAGGGGGGATGAACTCCAGAAGGATAAAAAAATGACTCTCTGTGACCTATAGACTGCAGCACGCTAGGCACCTCTTGTGCCTGGTTGTGCTTATCCATAAGGTTTCATGGAAAATATACTGGAGTGGGTTTCCAGTGCCTTCTTCAGTGGACCGTGAGTTGTCTGACCTCTCTGCTATGACCTGCCCATGGAATAGCTCACAGCTTTATTGCAAGTTCACAAGCCTCTTCACTATGATAAAGTAGAGATCCAGAAGGGGATACATATGGTAGTACACCCTTAAACCCATGTTGATGCAGTTTAAGTTTAGGGACAATATAATAAGGTCGTTTTCAAATATGATTTATCTGTGCATTTTTCACCCAGCAGTCAAGGTTTTGACAGTTTTAGATTTTAGTATGTATTAGTGATTACCCCAACAGGCAAAAATAAGGAAGCCCAAATAGAAAAAAGTTCCACAAATTAATATAGCACTTAGAGGAGTGTCACTATTAAGAACACTCTGACCCTGAGTGACTGGTAGGTAGCACTGTCTAAGCCAATGGAGTTTCATGACATTATCCCTTTAAAAATATGCGTAAAACAACAAAAATAACACTAAATAAAAAAGCGCATATAGATTATATTTAAGCAGGCTTCTTCATCTATGTTGCTTTCCAAATCATCTATTGATTTTGTTTCCTGCCTCCTAACAATTATAATTGTACTACGGAAACAAATGCTACTTTAAGTCTGCTACAACATCCTTTTATAATGTCATGGTGTCTACATTTTCTCCAAAATTTCAAGCATTTTACCCACTACTTTTTTGATAGAAGAAAAGATAGGGGCAGAAAAAGTGTGTACAAATGGAAGAGACAGAGACTGCATGTGTGAGGGTTTCATCTCAAAATGTAGGCCTAATATATGATGGGAAAAATCAGAGTAGGTTCCCTTTTTGGTTTGATATTACAAATACACATACGCAAACATGCAATTTGCAATCAAAAACTCCTGTTTGTCCTTGAATTGGGTACGTCTGATAGTGAGGCAGGCGGAGGAGCATTAATCAGAACTTTTCATCATTGATTAAATAACCAAAGGGAATTTCTGACTGCACCCAGTGTTAGCAAATAAAATGCTTAACCTGTTTCTCTCTGAGTATTTTGTTGGAAAGGGTAAGAGTAGAAATCCAGGTGGATAGGAGTCCCCATTGAAAATGGTGCTTAATAGAATAGGGGATATATGGAATTTGTGACTTAAGGGGTGGATTTACCATCAGTATGATGGAAATTCCAAGGAGGGTGGCCATCAGGATGTGAGTCCAAAGGTGAAATGATTCACTGTAAAATGAGAGTCACAAGGAAAGAAGATGCTTAGTGACATTAGTTCCCAAGATGAAAATAATGTGGCTTATCAAAGTCCCAAGAACTCACACATAAGTGGGAAATACATAACAGATGATGAGAGCTTGTTCTCGGGAATGAGAGTCCAGAAGGTTGCATCAGCAAGTCTAGCTCAAGTCAATGTAATGCCCTTGAGGAAGCCTTAGATATTGTTATAAGTACATGAAGTACAGGAAAATAGAAAGCCTGCTTGAGCTGCTTGGAAAAGCTATCTAGAGTTTTAGCGTGGCTAAAGTCAATGTCAAATTTTTTTTTGCAAGTCAAAGTTCAGTGATACAGTGATATTCTAATGGTAAGGTAGCAGTACTATGCTATTCTATATATCAGTAACAAAGGAAACAGAAGCAAAGGTAAACTGTAATTGTACCATTATGGTAATATATTTCTGTTTATACCTTCATATTTGCAAAATCACTTACTAAAACTGGCTTTAAGTTTAGCTTCTATTTCTGACAGCGATCATAGAGTTTTTAACTGGGACATCAGTTTAAAAAATAAAATGTTACTAAAAGATGCGGCTCTAAGTTTTTACCTGAGACAAAATGCTACCCTTTTGATAATGAAGCTTGTAAGTTGGTGCCATGGGTGGCAGCCCACCACCTACGGGGCAGAGTCAGCCCTGACCTTCAGTAGCAAGGAATTAACCCACAGAAAGACCACATCCCGCATTTAGGTGATTCTCATAAGTCTTGTTGACCAAAGAGGAGATGAACCCCAGGAGGACAGGAGTTTCAAAGTATGATGTATAGACATCCCATCTGCCTTGTAACAAGGAATGGAGCAAGTGGCATGTACCATCTACAACGCTTGCTCCATGCCCCTATTAGATTTGATGTATGAGTAACAACTAATATCCAGCTTATGAGAGAGTTGACATCAAGTACATCCTCAAAGATCTTCTTTTACCACAATGACTTGAATTAAACAATTCCAGTGGAAGGGACACACTTATATGGAGAAAAATAAATATTGAGAAAGGCTTGTCAAAAAGAAAGTTGGAAATATTTCTTCTCTTTCAATCCTGTAATGATTTTTATAGCATGATTATAGAGAAACAGCGGAGATTTAGCCCAGGAGAGCAGTCACTTACTTTGTGCTGAAGTTCTCAAAATGTTGTTTGTAAGATTATTTTGAGTTATGTATTTATAGGGAAGCAGTGGTCCAAAATCTGGGAGTACACAGCAACTGATGCCAGATGTGACATCAGCTACCACCTCCTTTACCTAGTCCCTGCCCTTTAGTCATGTTCACCCCTTCTCCCTCCTTCCTCTGTGTAAATGAACTGAAAAGGAGCGATAGGTTACATTTATATGTTATCACCATGGCAGAAGTGGTAACACCAGTCAGCTTCAGTTCTGTACATAAATATGTACTGTACAGCTGGAACATGCATTACATTACTGTCTCTGGCAGAGAGTGAGATAGCATTGAATGAGAATAGAGGGGTGAAATCGCCTACTGCAGCGATTTAACACACTTACTGGGCCTTACTGTTGTTTTAGATTGTTAGGAAAATAAATAAAGAGAAAAAAAGCAAATTAATACATTGTAAATAAACAGCACCAGCTTTAAACTTTCTTTATGATATCATATATATGTTTCCTTTGTTTCATATCATGATTGGTTTGGAATCACTCCAATATTGATGCCAGAAGAGTTTGATAACTAGATTTCACCAGTCCTTCTATAGGCAACACAGGAAAACACTCAAGAAGCTCAGAACATTTTCACTGAAAACAAAACTAAAAAAAAAATAATTCTTATGCTACTTTATGCAGAAAATGCACTGTTGTATAAAAATGTTTCATACAATACCATGCACTAGAGTAATCACTGACCTCTGACCTTATGAATAATTTAAGGATGTTTACACCAACTTTTTATTTCAAAACACTAAATAAATATTGGATAAAATCTCCTATTTCTTATAACTAATAAAATATGAAACTTTTGAGTAAATTTGTTAATGCCCCTTGTAAAATGGTTATGTGATTAGTTAATAGATGTTAGTAGAATGTTACTCAATTGTCTATTATTAATTGTATTTCCTAAAATATGTTGAATTTTTTAAATAATTTTTGGTTAAAGTTTCTACAAGACTACAAGGTAATATTCTGACTTTTACTAAGGTTTAATTGATTAACTCTTTTGATTGTCCTCAATAATTTGCACCAACAATGATTTCTAATTATTAAGACACCAGCCTTAATTAGACTATTTATTCCAATATAGAAATATATAATAGATCAAACACAGTTGTATGGAAAACGAATAGCTTAACGCTTTGCAGATATTTTTGGGGGAATATGTTTAATAAAAGTGTAGATCGCCCTAATTTTGATATTGGTCACATTATAGGTGGACTCCATCTTTGTGAGGAAATATCCATTGACCCTACTAAGTATCAGGTCACATGTATACTGACCCTGATATGCACTATATTGTAATCTTTTATTAGAAACTACCAGCATATTGAAGTTGCTGACATTGAAGTTGTAATCAGTTTTTTACTAAGTTTCCCATTAAATGGATATTTACAAATATATAGCACTTTATCATATGGAATCCCATACATTTATGGTGTTCATTCACTATTTTTTTTAATATTATTACAGTATGAATGAAAGTATTAATAATGAGGACTATATTATGAATAAAAAAAAAAAAAAGAATTGATATCTATGTCACGATATCTATCAATCAGAAAGGAAAGACAAACCTGAATTGGAGTGTCTACTGAAGGGTCTTATAAATGGAAGTACATAAAAAAGGATTTTCTGTAAAAACAAAAGAGAGATTGACACTGTATTATGCGGAAGAAGTGAAAAGATTTTAGTTAAGTAGGTCATTGTAGGGTGTCTTATGAATGGAAATGGAAATTAGAAGGCTATGTCCTAAGGACATAAATGTAAATAAGAAGGACTGACACTGAAGAGGGTATAAGAAAGAACATATCTGAATATAGAATACTCTATTTATATCTACACTTGGGTAATTTACATAGGGAGACACTATATTATTATTTTTTATGTTAATGATAAAATCATATTATTATGTTTACAAATTACTAATGTTCTATTAAGTATACAAATCACTAAAGTACATTTTTGGAAATATCACATAAGTTACTAGCAAATTCACTTATTAAAATCATAGCAATAAACACAAATTATAAATGTATTATTAGTTTAGTTTTCATCACAAGTTCTAATATTTATTACACAACAATATTCTTAAATTGTTCACATTATAATCACATGATACACTTTAAGGTACATTAATAGTTATGTGTAACACAACACCCTTCTTTAGGGGTATTTATTTATACATATTAGAGTTGTCACAATGTCCTTACTATAAGGACTACTGTATTAATTGGGTATCATACATCACAAATATCAGTATGATCACTAGTAACCCCATATTGGAATCTATGGATATATATTAGAGTTGTCACAATGTCATTACTATAAGGATTAATGTATCAATTGGGTGTCCCACATTAAAAATATGAATATGAAGATTAGGAACCCTATATTGGAATCTATTGATATTAAGTATCACTAAAGCATACGTGGGTTCCCTGGTGGCCTAGTGAATAGGATGCAGGTGCTTTCACCAAAGCATCCTGGGTTTGAATCCAACCAGGGTACCAAGAGGTCACACTGGTCTGTACTCAGATGGGAGACCACCTGGGAATACCAGGAGCTGTATGCTGTGCCCACTGGAGAAGGAACTGGCAACCCACTCCAGTATCTCTGCCATGAAAACCAAGTGGATCAGCATGATGTGTCATTAGGTCACAGAGAGTTGGACATGACTGAGCAATGCCATTTACAAAGCATACATAAATTTTGCATTGGAATCTCCTGATATTACAGGATTATTAAACTATACTTAGTACTATCTATATGCATACTATATTGGAGTCTGATATATATACACATATTAGTAATTGTAATATTTATGAGTTAGAACTGTTTTACAAACTTGGTTCTTTCTGGTTGGACACATATAATTACTTAGAATTTTATTCTAAGCATATGCAGAACAGGTTAAAACAAAATAATAATCTTTCCCCTCTGTGGGACTCATGTTATACTCCCTTACTGGACCTGTATTCATTTAATATTGGTAACCATATCTTGTTTGGAAGGAAATCTGAGGGATATAGTGTACCCTCAGCTATGCCCTTTTATTTACAAATAATCGGATTTACATTACAAAGTTCTCACATCTATTCACGATATAAATAGGATATGAAGGTATCCATGACAACTTTTTTGACTATAAATAGGAGGCAAAATCTGCGTTCTTGCTCCTTCCTTTGATGAAGTCACTCGCCCTAGTGACGAAACCTACATCAAGGCATGCGTCTGACGTCAGACGCTAATCTTAGACTGCCACCATGCTTCAGAGCTCCGTAGCAATATACTTAATGCATCTAGCCCCATAAGATTCCATTGGAGTCCTTTGAACATCTATAAAAGGCTGCTGCAGCATATTAGAAACATACAGCCTTATTAAATTGTGATTCGGACAATTTAAAGAGGGTCTATATTAGCACAGAGCATATTTTTTTTTTACAGAAGTTTTTAGTTAGTAAAGACCTTACTTTTGGATAGAAGTTCACTAACTAAAAACTTCTGTAAAACAAATATGCTATGTGCTTATATAGAGCCCTATTCAATTGGCCAAATCACAATTTAACAATTTAGTTAACTGTTGGATTCTAGGAATACGAATTGGGAATTTGTTTTGGTAACTTAATAATGCCAACTAAAGGATAGTAACAATCCCATTGACTTCCGATTATTTAAGCACTTAAGAGATAGAATGTATCAGCATCAGGTTGTATATATATTGCAGAAAAAAGATACTCTATATAGCTGAGTGAATAGTTAACTTTGAAAGTTAACTAAAATATGCACAGAGTGCACCACCCATATAGATGATGACTGAAGAAAAATATAATATAAGTAATTTAAGCACATAGTGCATTATTAAATGTAAGAGAAGCAAAATAAGTTTCTATTCACCTAGTACTTGGTACACAGAAAGTATTAAGGAAAACTTTCTCAAGCATACTGTATAGTTCATTACTGAACATGAGATAAGCAAAATAAGTTTCTGTTCATCCAGCACTTGGTACACAGAAAGTCAGCAATTGACTATAAGTTATATGGAAGGAAGCACATAGTGCTGGACTTATAAATAACTTATTTCTGACCACTGTAGCTTAGACTTGAACATATAGTGTGTCAACCTCTAAAACTAAAAGAAAAAGTATTACGTTATCAAATAAACTATATGGGTAATGGAAGCAAATAGAGCACTGTTCAATTAAAAACATATAGCAAGTGAAAAGCACATAGTGCATTATTCAATGAGAAAAGGTCTCAAGTCAAAGTGAACATTCTAACTAACATAAGTTACATAGAAGGAAGCATTTACCTACTGAAAATAGACCCTTGACCACAGTGCATTATCCAATGCCAAATGCTTTTCCTTGATAAGAAAGCAAAAAGTGCATGCCTTATTGGAAATAGATTCCTGAGCACAAAGTGTACCTTTTAGTACTAAACATATTTCCCTGACAAGAATGAAGTGCATTATTTAAAAATCTTTTGATAGGAACAAAAAATTGGAAGTCAATATTAACCCACAAACAAAAGAGATTTATTTGATTAACATCACTATGGAAAGATAAATACATATACACAGATAAATTGAAGTGTATGAATCTCTGTACCTTTAAGCACAGTCAAGCAAATATTCAATTTCAAAGCTGTTAACTTAGAGCATCCACATATACGGGAACAAGATATAACGATACTGATTTATTTTTTCAGCTTCCTATATTAATAAGAAACCCAACGTGGAGTGTAAAGAAAAGGGATTTACTCTACATGTTTTTTTAATTTTTCCCCTTCTTAACAATTTTAATTTGTCGCTGTCCTTAATAAAGTTTATAAAGTATATATAAAAAGTATTTTTTTCTCAAGTTCTCTATTCTTATTTATTAAAAAGGTGTTAGGCACAGAGAAGAAATAATAATTTCCCAGTACTATATATGACATTGAAGTTGGTAACATTAAGGGTGGACTCCATCATGCTCCCTGCTTCTTTATGAGGTATTAAGGCACATGTATACTGTCCCTGGATATGCTCTTTATTACAACCTTTTATTAGAAACCAACAGCGTATTCTGTAGAACTGTAGAATTTGATGCAATTCGCACAAAATATTTAAATGAATATATATAATAATATGTATTCATACACATCTATACAAAAGGCATTGTGGACTCCAATTACAACCACACATACAAAGTCCTAAACCCCATTAGTGCTCAGGTCTCTTCATTTTCTTATCTTCAGCTCACGAGCCATCTGACAAAGTGTACATGGGCCACAGAATGTGAGACACACACAGTCATTACAGATACTGCCCTGTAAAACAAAGAAAGATAAACTGTTTAGAAAAAGAATAAACTGGAACAATGGAGAGTAGAGAGTGCAATGTTAGTAAAGAACAGAAAAGGGGTGAAAAAAGCAATTGTTACCGGAATGTGGTGGCGCTCTCTGATCCCTGTGCGCATGGCGAGTATGGCCCCTCCAAGGCAAGGTAGACAGCAGCACTCTCCAAAATCTGAAGCCACTCTACAAGCCAAGATGCAGGGAACAAAGGTTCCACATAAGCCTGGAGAACATAAGAAAACTCATGAATATTTTTAACATCTATACATGGAGGTCCGCAAAGTATTTTCCAGGGGGTGAGGCAAGAAAAAACTAAAATAAATGCAGCAAAATTATATCAATGGAGATGATCAAATGCATGGGAAACATTTGTATATATATAAACATAAACTCTCTATACACATGCTAAGATATAAACGCACACATATGTATACAGATTCAAATACACATAACTATTCAAATATACTGTATATGTACATGTGCAATTATTCATATTAATATATATATATACATTAAATTGTTTCTATATTATATATACAAATGTATATTCAGAATTTAATATGTTTCAGTTAATAAAAAAGCTGTCTGAATTTTAACGAAAATTCCAGGTACACTTTGCGAATGAACAATGAAGTAAGCTTATCTGTAAAGATAGTTCTTCCTGTCTGTATACTGTTTACCTACTCTCTAAAAGTCATCATTTTATGCCACATGTAGCTACATTTATTTGACCCCCTGGAATACTAAACTATGACCCCTCCATAATAACAGTTTATATTTTGATGCCATGGGGGTCCATAGGGAGCCACATGGTTATACTTTAGATTGCCATGGGGGTTCTTGGGGCCCCTCATGGTAACAGGTTAATATTTGGTGCCTTGGGGTTCCATAGGGATTGTGGGTGTTAAGGGAGAATCCTGAGGGACACCCAGCTCATATAGGCAGCAGGTTTTAAGGGGAATACCCAGGGATTCCTAGGCTCATAGGGGCAGTAGATATTAAGGGGGAATCCTGGGGGATACTTAGCACATAGGGGTTAGCAGGTCATAGGCAGAGTGGTCATTAATCTCTGCATTATTTTTTTTATTATTCTACCCTTCTCCTGCCATGGAAAGGTTTTTATATAGATAGATAGGGATAAGGGCGGGTTTTGGGGTTAGTGTAGTGTTCACTTTAGGTAGTTGGCACCATACTTTAGCTTTGCTCCGGGTATATTTTAGGAAGACTGAAAGCACAAGTTAGAACTAGAGAGTCCCGGGCAAAACCCCCATGGATCCAGTCAGTAAGTTAATATTATTATTATTATTCCTTTATTTGTAACATTCCAACATATTTCATAGCACTATACAGGGATAAGTTAAAAAACAAATACAATAGTAACACAATTCAAAAGAATGAAAGGCCCTGTCTTTGAGCTTAAGATCAAAGTAAGATTGAAAACTTGTAAACTTACAAATTAAATGTAAGGGTAAGGTATAGAAGGAAACTAGATGTGATGTGTATATTAAGGCCGAATGTGATACATTTCTTTAAACACATGTGTTTTTAATGGGGGTTTGGAGGTTTTAAGACAGGAGGATAGTCAAGTGGAGCGGGGCAATGAGTTCCAAAGAATAGTGCCAGAATGAGAAAAGTCTTGAAGGAGGGAGTGAGAGGAGGTGATAAGAGAGGAGGGAAGAAGAAGGTTGTTAGCAGAGCGAAGAGGGCAGTTGGGGGAGTATTTAGAGATGAGCGCATGGATGTAAGGTGTGCGATATTGTTGAGGGCTTTAAACGTTAGGGTCATGATTTTAAATTTTATTATGGGGGCTATGGGAAGCCAGTGGAGTGACTGACAGAGAGGAGTTGCAGACACTGAGCGTTGAGTTTGGTAGATGAGTCTAGCGGATGCATTCGTTATAGATTGGAGTGGAGAGAGACGGCTGATGGGGAGGCCAGCAAGGAGAGTTGCAGTAGTTAAGATCAGATATGATGAGAGAGTGGATTAGAATTTTAGTTGTGTATTGTGTAAGATAGTGACATATTTTGACAATGATTTTAATGTGAAAAAGACAAGATTTTGTGTGCGATTGTATGTGAGGAATGAAAGAAAGGGCAGCATCCAGTAGAATCCAGAGACAATGGGCCTGAGAGATATGAGTGATTATGGCATTATCAACAGTGAGAGATAAATGTGGAGTGGAAGCTGTGGTACAGGATGGAAAGATTAGGAGCTGAGTCTTTGAAATATTGAGTTTGAGTTGACAAGCGGACATCCAGGAGGATATGCTAGAGATGCAGTTGGCCACTTGTGCTATAATAGAGGTATTGAGAGGTAGATTTGCATGTTCTCATCATATAAATGATACTGAAAGAAGAAGATTTTATTAGGGTA
Source organism: Discoglossus pictus (assembly GCA_027410445.1). Lineage (NCBI taxonomy): Eukaryota > Metazoa > Chordata > Amphibia > Anura > Alytidae > Discoglossus > Discoglossus pictus. The sequence goes on along the minus strand of CM050169.1, from coordinate 204,736,826 downwards.
CCGAGGGAGGAAGTATAGATGAAGAAAAGGAGGGGCCTAGGACCGAGGTTACTTAAGGCGAAGACGAGGTACGTTTTACCCGATTCATTTTTTCTGGAGCCATAGAATAGCTATATAAGTCATCCTTATTGGAGTTCTTAGGGGAGTCATAGTATAGAGAGACATGTATGCAATTTTATTATTGCATAAATGTGCTCAAGAATATCACTGCTGGTTTATCAATTGGCATTTTTAAGCTGGTCGCCATCACTTGTACTGCTGAATTGGAAATATGCATTTTCTACACATTGGCTCGTTACACATATACACATTTTCTACACATTGGCTCATTCCTTGCTGCCATGATTGTAACATTTATGCTCAGTTCCAATTAAGTAAACCCCACTGCCACGTTGTATCACTGTATACTATTAGTCTTCCCCAATTCCAATAAGAGTTGCAACATCAGTTTTTTCTCCCACGTTTCATTGGAGTGTGTCCCACATCTGACACACTGTTCCTATATTACCCAGCAAATCACTGAGTATACACCCACATTACTATTGTGATACTTACAGATTCCTACGTCTTCACAGCAGTCCATTACTTCAGAATTCCATTGGTTAGAACTGCTGGTGGTGTACGCCTGCACCATCTGGGGCTGTGAGGTGATTGGATAAGCCATTGTAATCTGCACACATAAATCAAGGACAAATATTAAATTGGATCCAATAACATGACCTCAGGAGCTGATGCCCCAGTATCACAGCAATGAATGGCCAAGGTGCTGCAAAGAATCAAGGATCCAATTGCAGAAAACAAAAAGATCTCAAAACATTGTTTGGTAGTAGTATATCAAAATGAACTTATTATTTAATATACAACTATGAGATAAATCTTCAAGTTCATTTTCATATAATGTATTACAAAATACGTAAATAAATATAACATTAAATATTTATTAGTTTATGGCCCTAATTTTCCTAGACCATGTTTCTGTATTAATTAAAAAGTTATTATAGACTCTATTCATTGTGTCAAGACCACATGATATAGTCTGACACATTGAGTATTTGTTTCCATTTTAATCTAAGGGCAAGTACTTTACCACCTATTTTAATGTTATTTTAAAATGATTATTTTGCTACATACATAGTTATTTGTACATAAAATAATGGAAATGATAAAAAAGAGCCCCACCAAGAAGTTTCCCAGCAAATTAGAGTATTAGTATTCACTGGTAATCCCTGTAGAGAGACAAAGAGCCCCCAGCAATATTATTGCTTACAATAGTAACATTATAATGGTGTAGTATATTTCAATTCTAGTCTGCAGCATTTGAAGAAATGGGTTGGCCCCACTGGAATGCAGTCACGGCAGCTTTAAGCACAGATTGAGAGACTGTGTGCTTGTATTCTTTGTCCATGTTATTGCTTTTGTGTGCGATTGGGTGGGGAGACTCGCACTAAATCAGAGCGAGGTACTGTTTCTGGCTAGAAGAGTCTGCTGCCGAAATGTGAGGCTTTGGGGTGTAATCCAAAAACAGGAATCATGGTGTGCATTTACAATGAGTGGTATCACTTCTCCTTCTCTCCGAAGAGACAATCCCTTCTCTGGAATGGATTTCCATATGATATCTCACATCCTGACACTTCTGAAGTCACTAAACATCTGAAGACCTATGAATTTTTGAGCATGAGTAAATCTGGCCTACTTCCCCAGCCATTCATTTTGCATATAGCTGACAAAAAACTGTTCTAAAGATGTATCTCTCAATCATTTTGATCTAGTGACTGTCCGATTGCATTCAAATACTCATGGGATCCGCTCTTGACATCAGAACATTTTGAACAAGGTGATTCTACATGTGACATTCCCATAATACATGTTTATTTAATTTTGCACTGATTTGTAAAAAGCACAATGTAACTGCAGATGCATTCATCACTACTCAGTCTAAAACAGTGACTAATCATAGTGATAGCATATGGTATATTCATATATAATGCAACTGACTGTTCATAGATAAAGCTAATAATTAATTTAAAAAATATTATTTCATTTGGTAATTTGTACTTTTTCCAGGGCCAGCACATTTTTAGGGCGCAGTAGCATGGGTGTAGAAACTGGGGGGACGAAGGGGGACAAATCCCCTCCAGATTTTTCATTGTGTGTGTTTATGTGTAGAGAAGCAGTTGTGTGGTACATCCATGGGCAGTAGGCTGCCTGAAGATGCAGTGCAGTACATTGAGAACTGCACAGAAATGTCTATATGCCGTGATATCTCTATCTGTAACTGCACTTGACACTTTCAGATGTACTGTATATACACATAAACACAAATAAACTTGTGATTTGAGATATAGAAAGGAGAAAGAAGAAGCAGCAAGTGGAGAGTGGTGGTAACACAAATCTGAATGGCCTAGGGCAGCATAAAACCTAAATACGTCCATGACCTTTAATAAAACCAATATCATCTGTCAAAGCTTAGCTTAAAAAAAAAACACTGAATGTCAAGGGTATGCTGATAATACATTTGTGTATCATTACATGTATTTCTGACCAAGACAGGAGTTTTTTACTTGAATACACACATAAAATATACACACACCTTGTGCCTAAAAAGCTTTTCTATAACCTATAAACTTATATACAGTCTGGAAGTACAGACTGAAGAGAATTCAAAAATATCTAGTGTAATTTCCTAAAACACCTAATAACTTGTCTTTGCTAAAAGCTAATATTTTATAAACACACAAAAAATCTTTTTACATTTGCCCCTCTCTCCCCTCATTCCTCTGCTCCCCTACCCCTCTCTCCTTCATTCCCTCACTCTCCACTTCCTTCCCCCTCTCTATCAACCTCCTTCTCCACTCATCAACTTCACTATTTCCACCCCAGATCCTCTCTCTCCAGCCCTGACCCTCACTCTCCCCCACCTTCTTCTACTTCTTCAATTAAATTCTTCGTTCATCCAAATCTCTCTCCTGCCTCATCCATGCCTCTTTCACACACTCTCTCTTTCATCTGCCTCACTCTTCCACCTCATGCCCACTCTCTGTCATCAATCACCCACTCTCTTTCATCCACGCTTTCCTTCCCTGCTATACCCCCTCATTCCCTTATCTCCTCCTTCCTCATCCCTTTCTTGCCCTCCATCCCATCTGTCTCTCCCTTCATCATCCACATCGTACTTTCCCTCTCACTCCCCATCTCTCTCCTCTTCTTTCCACCTCACTCCCCTCTCCCTTCATCCCTTCTGTCACCCTCTCTCTTCTCTGCTCCATTCACAGGAGCTGACAAGCAGTTCGCTGAAGCTGTAATTTTCCCATAGAAAAGACCTATCACCGCTTCAGTAGTGCTTTGTAACCCTTGCCATGCTTAATGAACATTGCACAATCTATCATCTTATAAAGAGATTCTATTGGAACATATCTTCTGCATTGATGTTCCTCAGTCTCATACTTATTTTGCACCAAACAAAAACGCTGCATGAACTCTACTACTACATTATTTTATAAAATGGATTTTTTTCCAACCATACAAAGTTACAGCAAATGGAAAATGTTTTGCTGATTCCAATTTTTTTGTGTTCTGTGGGGGAGGGTGGGAGTGAGAATTCACAGGAATTGAAATTATTCTCAGTAGAATGGTGGACCATATGAGTTACCAGAGCTTTCAAGAGTAATTGACCCTCAGTAGAATGGTAATCCCAAAGGGCAAATCAAATGCATTATGCCACATGTAGAATCACCCTGTTTAAAATGTTCTGATGACAAGGGCGGTTCCCATGAGTGAACTGGAATGCAATCAGCCAGTCACAAGATCAAAAAAAGTTGAAAGCCACTGCTTTCTAAGTCCCCAGGTGAAATGAATCTATTTCAGATAAGAATCTCAATGTAGAAAGAGGCTTAGAAAAATTCCAAGATTAGATAAATGTGGGGTGTGGAAGGCCCAGGAACCCACAGGTGAACGGAAAACAAAGAATAGGTGAACAAAAATAGGTTAAAAAAAGGCACATGTCGTATGTACACCCCAAAAGCTTGAAGACCCAAAAGAAGACAAATCCCAGTAGGATATACATTTTAATGGGGGTGACTCTCAGAAGACTAGAATGATTCTCTGAATGGGTATTACAAGGCATCGGGCAAGTGGCATGTTACATCTGTACCACTGGATCCAACGGCACACATGACTGCTGTTAGTCACCTCTAGGCTTGGTATAAGTAGCAAAAAAGGAAGGCAATATCCACCTTGTGAGAGAGTGGACATCAGATATCCTCTGAGATCTTTATCACAAGTGCTAGAATTATAAAAACTCTACACCCAAAGAAAAAAAAAATATATAGAGCAAGGCTTGGCAGTGAGAACGTTTAGAAATATTTCTTCTTTATCAATCCTGTAATGATTCCCATCAGCAGAATATAGAGATGTGATATAACCAGGGCACAGGAGAGTAGACACTTACTTGTTGCTGAAATATCACCAGATACTATGTCTGAGATTACTTGGAGTTAGGTATTTATAGTGAAGCAGCAATGCATGTCTGGGAGGATACCTGTAGTCAAATAGGACATCAGCTGCCACCTCCTACACACATTCCTCCCTTTTGTCACTTTCTCCCCCCTTTCTCTGTGCAAAATAGTTGAAAAGGATTGGTACATGCGCTGACAACTAATGCAACACCTGGCAGCTACAGAGACTGGGCCTTTGGGATTCACTCTGTTTGCTATTTTTACAGATTCTACATGCATGTCATGACTGATGGGGCACTGCAAGAGAATACAAGTGTGGGGCAGCCTACTACACTGATTTAACAGACATATATCTCATTTGTTTCCTATCATTCTGGTTTTGGACTTAATAACTAAGGTCAGAGCATTCTCACTTAATACAAACAATAATAACAGGTTCCTTATGCTTCTTAATGGAGCCTATACACTTATGTTATGTAAAAATGTGCATATGACCTGGAGACATCTCTAATAAGAAACCTTTCACTTTACTGTGTATTGCCCAAAGACTTCACAGCTTTTCCATTTATCAATAGGGAGCTATTATTGCTGACTGACACACCACATAGTCTGTTAAAAAAACAAAAAACAGGTGTTGCATTTATATTTGCTAATAGTCTAACTCTATCTTAATTCTCAAGAATCTTCATTCTTACTGATAAGGACAGCACAGGAATGTCCTGCTCAGTACAGTTTAAAATATATTTTTAGCACATAATTGAAAATGTATTGGTCTTTGAATAGTATGATTAGAGATTCATCACTAGTGAATTGAGCCCCTGACATTTTTGTTCATTTGACCAATGGTGGATACACAGAATAACATCCCAGCAGACATAGTATTTGTATAATTTATATAGGCATTTTGAACAGGTTTGTTAAGGGGTTTTCCTAAGTATAATGAGCATTCTTTCTGAGATAAGGAAACACATGTTTTTTGCCTTTACTTGCTAAACCAGATTTTCAATGTCTGCACTTGGATCGGTTGTGTATGTGGTGCTGTTACGTGCCAAACATGTTCATTTTGATTGCTTATCTCTTTGTGGAATCATGCTGGTTCTTTACATACTTTACAGTTTTCAGATACTGATGGTCTCTATATTACCCTACATAACCAATTGGACCGAAGATTAACAGCCACAATAAATTCCAAGCCCGTATGTGTAACGTGAGACCTGCAGTGGCTGCGTGCTTGAAATCTGGCCGAGTTACAGATACATTAAATTAAACCCGTAAACCATTTGTTGAACGTTGGATGTGCGGCCGTGCACACGATCAATTAGTCAAACTTATAGTTACGGGTTTAGACAGAGCCAATGGTAACAGCATTACGTCACCGAAAAATGGGAGGTTAGATTTCAAAGTCTTATGGGCTTCAATTTCGAGTTGCGATTCAACCCACATTCCAGAAATAATGCAATATTAATAAAGCCAAAAATATGATCTTCTTTTACATGCAAGTTCCATTATATGTATTAACACATTGATTTCTGGGATCGATATAACACAGAATTTAAACATAAAAAAAAATGATTTTATATTGCAGATTTGTGAGCTTCAATATTGTTGTGCTATTTATTTTAATACCTAACATCACTTTCCCTTCACATATCAGTACAGTAGTGTGTTTATATTTGCATTTACAGTGCTACGGATTGGACTTTACCCCTCTAGCGGGTCTTCTCTAGCACCTGTTGGCTTCTTGGCTCCATTTGCGGGTTACAGGCTTGAACGCCAGTGAATTCGTTGCAATTTAATTGCATGATTGGAAACGCAGAAGTTGCAGGCTGGACAGATCAAAGGATTTGCGGTCGCGCAGTTTAAATTTCCAATTCCAGTAGGGTTTTATCGCACCTAAGCTGCAAGTCGTTTGCGGGTAGCTTTAAGAGGCCAATTTAATAGCCATAAGTCTTGTAGGCTACTTACAGGCTTTGTATTTCAACAATGGGTGAATTTAATAGGGCTATTAGACTAGTCCAGTTTTCTGTTTGTGCCCTTACAGGGGCAATTCTAGTTCCATAGTCACAGTATGTTGTGTTGGAGATCTGAACTTAATTTAAAAAAGGAATCTTTAATATATAAATCTGTTTGCAATTATGTCTAGCAATTACAGTGTCACCTTTTAGTAGGAAGGAGACAAGGATAGTGAGAAGATTCTCATTCAGTAATACTGAAAAACTTTCACTCTGAAGTGCCCCAGGTTCGCTGCTAATTTTCAAAAGGTATTTTGACACTACTTTCGCTGAACATCATTTGTGAATATAACAATAAAGGTTGTATTTAAAATAAAAAAAAATTGCCCATTATCAAGTTTAGCAATTCCTATGTGGATATTTTAAATATGGGACCTCAATTCTCTTTTAAAGGAACACAAGACTCCCCCTTTTTTGCAATCATCTAAAAAATCACATTTTAAACATTACAAAATTATTTTTGCATGAAATATTAATTAACATTTGTTTAAACTTCATTAAAGCTAATAAGGATATGGAGAGAACCTATTTGATTGGCAAAAGAACAATTACACTGAATACGTTTTTGTGTTCAGAGACCTTTATTTAAAAAATTAAAACACAATTTGACACATTTTCAAATACCCTCTTTTTGATGCAACAAAGAAAAAAAAATCTATCAATGTCTCTTTAATTCCAGTTTGTTGTCTATTCTTAACCTTATATGGATTGTTGTTGTTTGGTCATTCAGTCATTTGTGACTCTCTGTGACCTTATGGACTGAAGCACCCTATCCATCTCCATCTCTGCCGTCAACCTTCTTGTGCCTTCAATCTTTCCCAGCATCAGAGTCTTCTCTAGGAAATCCTGGATTCTAATGATATGGCAAAAATATAATAAAGCTTTATCCTCATGATCATACCTTCCAGTGAACAGTTTGTCTTGATTTCCTGAAGTACTGATTAATTGGATCCTCTTGCAGTCCCATGGACTCTAAGCAGTTTTCACCAACAACAATTCAATGGCGTCAATTGTAGGGCACTCAGCCTTCTTTATGGTCCAGCTCTCACATCCGTATGTTACTACTGGGAATACCATACTTTTTTGGATTCATCCAACCTGGCCCTATCTTGAACCATTCTGTTGTTCCATGTTCGGTTCTGACAGTGGCTTCTTGTTCCACATACAGATTCTTTAGGAGGCAGATGAGATCATTTGGTACTTCCGTCTCTTGAAGAACTTAACACATTTTTTGTGATCCACACAGTCAAAGGCTTTAGAATAGTCTGTGAAACAGAAGTATATGGTTTTCTGGAACTCTTGTTTTCTGTATTATCCATCAGACATTAGTAATTTGATCTCTTGTGCCTCTTCTTCTACTGAACCCAGCTTGCACATCTGGTTGTTCCCTGTCCATATATTTTTTGCTATGAGCTTGTAGGATCCTAAGCATTACCTTCTTGCATGTGAAATGAGTGCAATTGTTCAATAATTGGAGCAATCTTTGGCACTTACTTTTTTTGGTATTGGAATGTAGACTGATATTTTCCAGTCTATTGTTCACTGTTGAGTTTTCCAAATTTGTTGGCATAAGGCTAGCAATACTTTCACAGCATCATTATGTAGGACTTTGAATAGTCCAACTGGTATTACATCAACTCCTGCAGCCTAGGGCCCATCTCAGTTCACTCTTCAAGATGTCTGGCTCCGGCTCCTTAGACAAATGTTTTCTTTAGTGTATTCCTGCAACCTCTTCTTTATCTGTTCTGCTTCTGTTAGGTTCCTGCCATTTTGTCTCCCTCTTTACATCGCTCATTATAATATGACTCCTTGTCTCTTCTTGCTATCCTCTGGAATTCTGCATTGAGTTGGACAAATCTTTTCCTATCTCTACTGCCTTTTGCTTTCTTTCATTCCTGGGCTACTTTCAAAACCTCATCAGACAAACAGTTTGTCTTCTTAGTTTTCTTTCTTTTGGGGACAATCTTTGTTGCTGCTTCTTGAATAATGTTGCAAACTTAAACCCAAAGTTCTTCAGGCATTCTATCTTCCATATCTATTCCCTTAAATCTATTATTTACTTCCACTGCATTTTCACAAGGAATATTATTTATTTCATATCCGCTTGGTCTGATTATTTTCCTTCTTTTCTTCAGTTTAATTCTTAACTTTGCAAGAGGAAGAAGATCATGGTCTGAGCCGCAGTCAGCTCCAGGTCTTGTTTTTTCTGAATGTATAGAGCTCATCCATTTTTGACTACTATATTATATAATCAATCTGATTTCTGTATTGTCCATATGGTGATGTCCCTGTGTAGAGTTGTCTCGGAGGCTGTTGGAAGAGGGTGTTTGCTATGACCAAAGAATTAACTTGACAGAGTTCTACTAATCTCTGACCTGAATCATTTTGTACTCCAAGGTCAACTTGACATTGTCTTTTGGTTCTCTACTTTAGCATTCCAATCTCTTATGATGATAGTAACATCTTTTCTTGGTGGTATATCTATGACGTGTTGAATATCTTTGTAGAACTGGACAACTTGAACCTCTTCAGCATTCATGATTGGAGCAAAGACTTGGGTCACAGTGATGTTAAATGGTTTGCCTTGAATTCAAATTGAAATCATTCTGTCATCTATTGTGTTGTAACCGAGCACTATTTTGGCCACCCTTTGATTCACTATGAGGGCAACTCCATTTCTTCTTTGGGATTCTTGGCCACAATAGAAGGTCTGGTGGTTGTCTCATATGAAATGTCCCATTCCAGTCCATTTGAGTTCACTAGTTCCCAGAATATCAATGTTTAACCTTGTCATGTCATGTTTAACCACATCCAGTTCGCCTTGGTTCATAGTTCTAACATTCCAGACTCTCCTTAAACCCTCCAGATATATCAGAAGCTTTGTGTCCTTTTCAGCTTTGACCCAGCTACTTTATTAGATCTGGTGCTACTCGTTCTTGCCTTCTGCTCTTTCTCAGTAATGTGGTAGGCACATTCTGACCTGAGAGGCTCATCTTCCAGTGCCAAGTCATCATGTCTCCGGTTGTGCTCTGGTTGTGCTTGTCTATAAAGCTATTTTAGCACAGTTTTTTTTGGAGTGGTTTGTTAGTTCCTTCTCCAGTGGACTGCAATTCCTCTGACTTCTCTGCTATGACCTTCCCATCTTGGATGACCCTACATGGTATAGCTCAAAGCTTCATTGAAGTACACAACCCCTTCACTCCGATAAGGTAGCAATCGAGAAGGGGCATATATATATAGACATAGATATAGATATTTAGCAGAAAAATCTGACATTTGTATGCATTTCAAAACATGTATATTGCATGCATGCATGCAAAATTTCCATAATACTAGATGCACTAGCCAATGACAAAGTGTGTCTCAGCAGCAATTCAGTCTAATACTATAGAAACACTGTGTGCTTGAGCCACAGGGGACAGACCTTTCAGTAACTGTATGGATTCAGTGAGTAAATACGGAGCTGTTAAGCACTTGTTGATAAAAAAATATGGTTAAATATGAAAAGAAACACAGGAAACCTTCCATTTCCAAGTGTCTGTAAGGACAACTGTTGTCACCTCATCTTGTCCTGCAAAATGGAAGAAAGTAGAATGAAGCCTTTTGAAGCTATGGTAAATGTATACTGCTTTGAATAATAACAATGTGGTAAAACAAATACTGCTAATTAATCTACAATTCCTTAAGAAGACCTCCTATGAATAAATGTCTTGATTCACTAAGAATCTCTTTGAAGGGCTGTAAGTGTATAGCAGGTTATTTGAAGGAGACTCTTTCATTTAACTTACTATTTCTCATCCATGTTTCCTTCTTAATAATGAAGAATAACCGTTGGAGCCCCAGAGATCCTTAGTAATTTCTAACCATTGTTTATTTTAATATGTCAGACTGGAGAAAACACTTGACAATGTTTTATACATGTGTTTTGTAGGTTTAGGGGAGTATTGCATGTAAAACACCATGTAAAAATCAACAGAATTACAATTGATTATAACAAAGTTGAAGAGCATTAAAATTGATATAGAATGTAGATTTATTTTATGTATTTCTCTCCCCCTCCCTGGCCTGTGTCTCCCACCCCCCCTCTCCTTCAACTGTGTCTCTCCCCCCCTCTCCCTCCCCTGTGTCTCTCCCCCACCTCCCTCCTCTGTGTCTCTCCCCCTCTCCCTCCCTCCCCTGTGTCTCCCCCCTGTGTCTCTTCCCCCTCTCCTTCCCCCGTGTCTTTCCCCTGTGTCTCTTCCCCCCTCTCCCAGCCATGTGCCTCTTCCCCCTCTCTCCATCCCCTTTGTCTCTCACCCCTCTCCCCCCCTCCACTGTGTCTTCCCCCCACCTCTTTCCCCTGTGTCTCTTCCCCCCTCTCCCACCCCTGTGTCTCTTCCCCTCTCTCTCCCTCCCCTGTGTCTCTCCCCCTCCCTCCCCTGTGTCTCTTCCCACTCTCTCCCTCCCCTGTGTCTCTCCTCCTCCCTCCCTCCCCTGTGTCTCTTCTCCCCCTCTCCCTCCCCAATGTCTCTCCCCTCCTCCCCTATGTCTCTTTCTCCCCCTCTCCCTCCCCTGTGTCTTTTCACCCCCTCTCCCTCCCCTGTGTCTCCCACCCTCCTGTGTCTCTTCCTCCCTCCCCTGTTTCTCTCCCCTCCCTGTGTCTCTCCCCCCTCCCTCCCATGTGTCTCTTTACCCCCCTCTCTCCTCCAGGTCTCTTTATCCCCTCTCCCTCCCTTGTGTCTCTTCCCCTGTCTCTCCCACCCCCCATGTCTCTCTCACTCCTCCCCCACCCAGTGTGCAATGCACATGTGCAGCTATTGCCTCTCGTGGCCACACAATGAACGTGTGCGGCTAACGCCATGCACTACGCATTGCTTATACAGTGGGTGGAAAAGTATTTCATCCACTGCTGATTTTCAATGTTTGTCCACTGACAAAGAAATGATAAGTCTATAACTTTAATGGTAGGTGTATTTCAACAGTGAGAGACAGAATAACAAAAAAACAAGCAAGAAAAATACATGTCAAAAAAGTTCTAAATTGATTTGCAGGTCAATGAGGGAAATATGTATTTGACCCCTTCGACTTAGCACTTTGTGGCACAACCCTTGTTGGCAATCACAGAGGTCAGAAGTTTCTTGTAGTTCACCACCAGGTTTGCACACATCTCACGAGGGATTTTGTCCCACTCCTGTTTGTAGATCCTCTCCAAGGGCCTCATTCTATTAGCGGCCGTAAATCGGCCGTAAGGCTGCGATTCCTTGCGGGGGTTCAGTTAACTCGCTATTCTATTATACGGTCCCGCAAGGATCTCCTTTTACGGCCGGCCGCATATCTTGGAACCGGCCGTAAGCTGTGAAATATAAAAACTCAAAAATAAATTCAAGCCTGCACTGTACAGCTCTGTAAATGCTAGGGATCATATTGAGGGACATGAGGATTAAAAGGAACCCACTCTCAAGCTTGCACATCAGCCCAAACCCAAGTTCAAATTAACTGTTTATTTTCCGGCTGCGGCGTGGGCATGTCTGAGGTGCTCCAAGCACTCTGGACTTTTTACATGGATATTTTACGGATATAAAAAATCAAATATTTTACGGATTTGAGTATAGGATAATTATGTGCTATTTTTTCTAACACCTAAAATCCCTTTATAGTCTTCTCAAAGTGCAGGATGGCTTTATTTGAGCTATTTTATGTGCTTAATTGGTGCTAGCGGGACCTCTTTCCTGCAAGTAAGCAGCGGCTCGCTTTTAGCCTTGCAGAGAGGTTTCCCGGAGCAATTGAATTGCAAATAGGAATTTCTTACGGCCGAAACTCTTGCGGCCGTTTTAGATCAAAGGATTTCCTCTGGCGCGAGCGGCCGCAAGAGATAGCAAGGCACCGGCCGCAAGCCTGCCGGAGCCTCCGGCCGTAAGGGAATAGAATAGCCGAATAGCTTGCGGCCGGTCCTTGCGGCCCCGCAACGGCTGCGGCCGCTAATAGAATGAGGCCCCAAGTCATTAAGGTTTTGAGGCTGATATTTGGCCACTCGAACCTTCAGCTCCCTCCACAGATTTTCTATGGGATTAAGGTCTGTAGACTGGCAGGTCCACTCCAGGACCTTAATGTGCTTCTTCTTGAGCCACTCCTTTGTTGCCTTGGCTGTGTGTTTTGGGTCATTGTTATGCTGACCCATTTTCAATGCTCTGGCGGAGGGAAGGAGGTTCTCACCCAAGATTTGAGGGTGCATGGCTTTAATGCATTGCAGTTGTCCTGCCCCCTTAGTAGAAAAACAACCCCAAAGCATAATGTTTCCACATCCATGTTTGACAGTGGGGATGGTGTTCTTGGGGTTATCCTCCTCCTCCAAACACAGCGAGTTGAGTTGATGCCAAACAGCTAGATTTTGGTCTCATCTGACCACAACACTTTCACCTAGTTCTTCTCTGAATTATTCAGATGTTCATTGGCAAACTTCATACAGGCCCGTACATGTGCTTTCTTGAGCAGTTGGATCTTGCGGGCGCTGCAGGATTTCAGTCCTTCCTGGCGTAGTGTGTTACAAATTGTGTCCTTGGTGACTGTGGTCCCAGCTGCCTTGAGATCACAACCAAGATCTTCCCGTGTAGTTCTGGGCTGATTCCTCACTGTTCTCATGATCATTAAAACTTCACAAGGTGAGATCTTGCATGGAGCATCAGACCGAGGGAGACTGCCAGTTATTTTGTGTTTCTTCCATTTGCGAATAATCTCACCAACTGTTGTCACCTTGTCAAAAAGCTGCTTGGTGATGGTCCTGTAGCCCATTCCAACCTTGTGTAGGTCTACAATCTTTTCCCTGACATCCTTGGACAGCTCTTTGGTCTTGGCCATGGTGGAGAGTTTGGAATCTGATTGATTGATTGCTTTTGTGGACCGGTGTCTTTTATACAGGTAACTTTAAGAGAGTGCTCCTAATTTAAGCTTGTTACCTGTATAAAAGACACCTGGGAGCCAGAAATCTTGTTGATTGATAGGGGATCAAATATTTTTTTCTCTCAGTGACCTGCAAATCAATTTAGACCTTTTTTGACATGTGTTTTTCTTGTTTGTTTTGTTTTTTGTTATTCTGTATCTCACTGTTAAAATACACCTACCATTAAAATTATAGACTGATCATTTCTTTGTCAGTGGACAAACGTTCAAAATCAGCAGGGGATCAAACACTCCCCCCCCCCCCCCCACCCAACGGAAACTATATTTGTGATCTATTATTACATGTTATTATTAATGTTTACATGTTCTTACTCTTTATGACCCCATTGCAAATCTTAATTAACGTATATACTTGAGTATAAGCCAGCCCGAGTATAAGCCGAGGCACCTATTTTACCACAAAATACTGAGAAAACGTATTGACTCAAGTATAAGCCGAGGGTGGGAGGCTGCCCCTGTGTCCCCCTCTTGTGTTACCTGTTTCCCCTCCAGTGTCCCCTTCTTGTGCCATCTGTGTCCCCCTTTTATGTGCCCTCTGTGCCCCCTCTTGAGTCCCCCCTCTATAAAGATGTCTCTTCTCTCCCTCTCCCTCCCCTGTGTCTCTTTCCCTCCCTTTCCCCTTATCATCCTCCTCATCCTCCCTCCTCATCCTCCCTCCTCCAATTACCCCCACCCCCTCTCCCTTTCCCCTCTCTTACCTTCCATCAGCTGCTCCTCTGTGCGCCTTCCGGCTGTGTCGGGACCCGGCATATGCTAATGATGTGATGCCATGCAGGTCTCGACACAGACAGAAGACAAGCAGAGGAGCAGCTGATGGAAGGTTAGAGAGGGGAAAGGGAAAGGGGGGGGGGGGTAATTGGAGAGGGGGAAAGGGATGAGGAGGATGATAAGGGGAAAGGGAGGAGGAGGGAAAGAGACATGAGGGAGGGAAAGAGACACAGGGGAGGGAGAGGGGGAGGAGACACAGGGGAGGGAGAGGGGGCACAGCCGGAAGACAGACCGAGAGCAACAGAAGCAGGGAGCAGGGTGACTCGAGTATAAGCAGAGTGAGGCTTTTTCAGCATAAAAAAAAAGTCTGAAAAACTTGGCTCATACTCGAGTATATACGGTAGTTGCTGTTGATAAAGCCATAAAGAGCTGATATTTTAGTTAATCACATATATAGTTGTGAGCATACGAGTTGTTGCTCATGCTTGATAAGCGAGGGCTGAGGGCGAGGGCCTTGGTTGCTGGCAAGGAGCGCCAAAGGGTAACAAACTTAGGGTAACATATATTGCTTTGGCCTAAAAAAAGCAGATAAACAACATTGTGTTTCCTCCTTCACCATTTTCCTTTTTTCACTCGTAAAAAACGTTGTAGTACTAGCTTGCAAGTTACTTATTAAACAGTATTTTAACATATTATCTACGAAGCAATTTGAATGCACAGGAACAGAATAATGAATAATTGTCATATTGTTCCTAATCTTAAAATTAAACCTCTTAAATTGATTATACATGCTATATTTAAACAATTGTTCTTAAACATTTAAAATAACATAAATAACAAATAATAACTTAATAAAGTAGATAATAAACAGAAATCTGAACCTTCTATGTTTCATTTATGTTTTGTCTGAACCTACAATGATGCCTGGAAGCCTCACTAAAAGCATCTGCTCCACGATTCAAGGCCAACCCCCCCTGTATGACCCATAAGTGATAGGGTGAAGTTAATGGTCTTTTACATTATTGGAATGGAATGGGTTGGACTAATCCAATTCTCCCAGATTTTTTAAAATTTTCAAAGAGTGTTGTTAAGAGTATGTGTCATTTTTTCATATATCATTATAAAATTAAGTTTATAGACAATCTCTTGATTTCTAACGTTAGCTTTTCCATCTTTTGGCTACCTGATTTTTTTGTAGCCAGCATAAGGAATTGTAGCCATTTATTTTGGTGTTTATTTATTTGTGGTATATATATATATCTAGAAGGCATGATTCCATTGATGGGTTTATAGTGGTATCCAAGATCGCAAAGTAAGTTTGGTGATATAATGCCACATATTTTGTATTATTGGACAATCCCACCAAATATGGTGAAATGTTCCTTTCCCTCTGCAATTCCTAAAACATTCAGTGGAGGCAAGTGGATTTAGCTTACCGGTAGTTATTGTTTCCAGATTTAAAAAGTATATTGAGCCTTTAGAAAGATTTGAGCTTATCTTCCCCCTTTTTGTGGAGGTCCCATTGTGCAATATATCTAGGTTTTTGTGTGGTCTTAGGTAAGTTTAAAGTTACATATAAATCTCTTAAAATACCTCTAGTAAGTGGGGCTTGTTCACATATTATGGAAAACTAGCAGCCTTATTAAATTGCAATTCTGTAAATTTAAAAGGGCTCTATTTAAGCACAGAGCATATTTTATTTACAGAAGTTTTTAGTTAGTGAAATCCTCACTTTTGGGTAGAGGTTCACTAACTAAAAACTTCTGTAAAAAAAATATGCTATGTGCTTAAATAGAGCCCTATTAAATTTGCCGAATCACAATTTAATAAGGCTGCAAGTGTACAGTGGCATCCCCCATACCCAATAAATGATGTAATCAAATGACGTATTTTAATATAATTAAAGTATTCTTTAGGTGGCAATTGAAATTTGGATTTAAATTGTTCATTTGTGAGTACCTGTCCATCTGATAGCCAGGTTTTTAATTAGTCTAACTTGTAAGTAAGCCACCAAGTTTTAGAAGCCTCTCCTAAGTTAATGAGGTCTTGCGAGATAGCAAAATAGAGGTTAAAGGGAAGAGATTTTGTTTTAATTAACACCCGGAGTTTGCACAATCTCACTCATCTAAAGATAATTTGACTATGGGATTGTTGATTCACAATTTAGAAGAGAGGAGTGGGGCGGGGTCCATCTGATGTTATCCCATCTAAAAGTTTTCATCTGTTGTTTTTCAATAAAAACCCATAAAGGTTGATGCTCTACTGGGTGTGCTTGGAGGATAAACAAAATTTGAGCAGCTTTGAAATAAAGTTTTAGAATGGGACAGGCTAAGCCTCCTGACTCTTTGCTTCTGAACATAAGGGCTTTGTTAATCCTAGGGTGTTTATTTTGCCAAATAAATCTAAAAATGTATTTTTTTCATTTATCTAAATCTCTATAACTCATACAGATGGGTAAGGTTCTGAAAAAATATAATTATTTTGAAAGATTATTCATTTGGACTGCATTTATGTATTCCGTCAACGACAATTTTATATTTATTCCACTTAAGGAGGTCATCAGTAAACTTTTTGTACAGTGGTATAAAATGGGGACAAGGGGCAGCCGTGTCTAGTTTCCCTCTGGATTTATATATGATCCTGATGGCATGTTTTAGACATGCAATAGGATCTAACTTATTCCCTTTTAAGTTTGAATATTTTTTATTATATCTTTTTTAAATAAGTATATATATATATATATATATATATATATATATATATATATATATACCGGTATATATGTGTGTGTGTCTTTGACTAATAGCCTGTTGATCCTACATACTCTGCACAAAAAATAATAATAAGTTGTTCGGACAACAATATTAATTAGACATTTTATTTCAGCATACAAATATATAATATATAATGTTCCAAAACAAGTGCAAATGTAAAGAAATTGACAATTCAGATTCAAAGTAATGCTTTGCATATATATATATATATATATATATATATATATATATATATATATATATATATATATAAAAATTTAGGGAATAGGATCGGGAAATACTATTAACTAGATCACATGTCTATATGTATGGTCTGTGCTAGCTTAATAACAAAATGCACAAAGACAATTCTTTATACACATACAGTACATATGATTTCCATTCTTGCACATAAGGGGAGTTTACACTTTCAGTCAGCTCTCTGTATTTCATCATCAGGCAGGATAACAAGTTTTGTAATGAGTATCAAGGCATTTATGTGGATATTCTTGTTATTATAATATTTTATGAGAAATGGCCTCCATGTTCTGTAGCTCTGTACAAAGGGACGCAATTCGTACAAAAGTCCGATATGAATATGTAGAACAATACACATTTATATACACCTATACAAAAGCTAATGTGGTCCCCAATTACATCCACATATGCAAAGCCCTAAAACCCATTAGTGGTCAGGTCTCTTCACTTCCTGATCTTCAGCTCACGAGCCATCTGACAGAGTGTGCATGGGCCACAGAATGTGAGACACACGCAGTCATTACAAATACTACCCTGTAAAACAAAGGGAGAGAAAGTGTTTAGACAGAGAATAAATGGGAACTGCTCAAAAAGAGGAAAGTAAAATTAGAAAACAAAAAGAAACAGACTGATCCAAAAGTGAAATTGTTGTAAAAGAGGGAAGTGATTGTAGAAAGAGTGAGAGGAGTAGAGTCCATGAAATGTGCAGGAAGAGTAATAGGAGGAAAGTGAATGTTACTTGGTAGGTTACAGGGAGAATTAGAGTGCAGAGAAAATAAGAACAAGGGAGTGTAGATAGTGGGACATTTGTAAAGAATAAGAAAGCGGTGAGGAATGCAGTTATTACCGGAATGCGATGGCGCTCTCTGATCCCTGTGCGCATGGCGAGCACAGTTCCTCCCAGGAATGGCAGACAGCAGCACTCTCCATAATCTGAAGCCACTCTACAAGCCAGGATACAGGGAACAAAGGCTCCACATAGACCTGCAGGACACAAGATTGCTCTGATGAGTGAATCCATGTATATATGTTATATGTATATTGTATTATGAATAAACATGGATAGGATATGCGTCTATATAAGGTTTCCAATAGTGTAATACTTGGGGAAATTGTTAGTTTTACACTTGAAAGGAAATTGAATCTAGACCTCAGAAGATTCTGGGCCCCAGAGTGTTCTTATCCTTTGCTGTTGTTTATTCATTCAGTCCATCTCTCTGTGACCCTATGGACTGAAGTGCATCAGGCACAACTGTCAGCCAGAGCCCCTATGAGCTAAATCAAGCTCATGTTCATTGCTTTAATTACCTCATCTATCCATCTCTGCCTCCGCCGTCCCCTTCTTTGTCAGCCTTCAAACCCCTTCTTTGTGTGCCTTAAATCCCTTTCAACCCCATTATAGTATATCCCAGTGTTACTTTGTGTCACCACATCCTATTAGCCTATTTCTTTGCCAATTGGAGCCCCACTGTCAGCCAGCTTGTCTCCCATGTTTCATAGGAATGTGTCCTGTATAAAAGGTATTGTTCCTATATTAGACAGTTCATTACACATTGTGTCCCCACATCACAACTTTGTTACTTACAAATGCCCATGTCTTCACAGCAATCATTTATTTCAGAGCTCCATTGGCTAGAACTGCTGGTGGAGTAAGCCTGCACTCCCTGAGGCTGTGAGTTGATTGGATAAGACATTGTTATCTACAAAAACAGAAAAAGGAATACATAAAACAGGGTGCAATACATTTGCCACAGGAGCTGATGCCCCCAAGATCACAAGAACCAATGGCCAAGGTACAGAAATGAAAGAAGCGTCCAATTGCATAGTAAACTAATGTTCCCAACACACACAAAATGAAAAAGGTAAAAACAGATCAACATTGCCCAAGTAGTTTATAGGTAGAACATTCCAGAATAGAAATAAAGAACTCCCAGCAATGCATTTGTTTACAATGTTTTATATATTTGAGCAATTTAAATGGGCACCAATACTTGCAGTCTGTAGTATTGATGAAGAGGTTTGGCCCTACTGGAATACAGTGATATTATCCTTTGTCCACACTATTGCTATTGTATAGGATTAGGGAGAGGCTCACAATAATTCAGTATGAGATACTAAGTCAGTCCTTAAGGCTTCTGTTGCCTAATATCAGACGTTTTGGGAAGTCTGGGGTGGTGTCCCATCTGTGAGCCTTTACAATGAGTTCCAGCTAATCTACAACTCTACACTGGAACAAATGTTTTTTTCTGTGCTGACTCAGTAAAACAGGTTGTCCATTAATATCATGTTTACCCTAAATTTACTGAGCATTGTAGGGTTTGTGAAGCTCATATTGCAATTCACAACAGCCAAATACCTATTAAATCTATCCCATTTACCCTTCCTTTATCTATATTGTCCCACTGGTAGGGGGGCACCCAACACTGGCACACCTGACAAAAACATACTGCTCTAGCATCTTTACAATCTGTCTGCTTTTTAATTCATTAAAATATATAAAACATTTTATAAATAAATGAATATAGGTCCTTCCTGAACCTCTTATTTCCCTATATATAAGCATATAGTACAATATTTTCATTTGTTTGTGCCTATAGTAGTAGGGTATATATAATATGAATACAAAATAACCTATTGTTCCTTTGAATGTTAAATATAACTAAATATGAGACTACACAAAGTTCAATTCTAAGCTCATATTAAGTGTACTTTAGGTTTATGGGGCAATATAATAAGGTAGTGGCGTACTAATCTTCTCAGGGGCCACACAGTTGTTCTCTGAGGCTCTGATTCTCCAATTAGAAACACACATTACTGACTAAGCAAAGCAATTCATTGACCCTGTAAAGCTAAGTGAATATTGACCAATGTATCTATGTAATGTATACTCAAAGCCTACCCCTGCATTATCGGACATAGGTACGATAAAATCCTAGTTCTGTTTGTTATAACAAATATTCAGTTTCAACATCTTAAAGACAAAAGACACACAGACTGTTCAGTAAACTGCAAGGTAGCAGTCACACACTCTGGTTTGTCCCTGAACAAGGTCCCTCTGGCAGTGAGGCAACAGGAAGAGTATTTTATCCCCTGTTAAATAACCAAGGAGACAATTTTTTTATTTCACCCAGTGACAGCAAATATGACTACTTAAACCATTCCTGATTAAGATACAATGCTCTGTGAGAGAGGGTAGGAATAGAAATGATGCTCAATAGAATAGGGAATCACAAGATGGAAAACCCAAGTAGAGATGGCTGTCAGTAACTGAGTGACAAGGTGAAATAACTATGTAGAATACGGGAAGAAGGTGTTTAGTAAAATTAGATCCCAAAGCGAAATTAATCTGGACTATGGAAGTCCCAAAAACCCAATGGCGTATTCAAAACAAATAAGAGAAGATGAGAGGGATTTCTAAGGTGTGGCAGTGCCAATGGTAGTAACAAGAAATGGAATCTGCACAAATCTGAGAGACCCAAGAGTGGATGAACATCAATTCCAAGGAGGGAACACAGGAAATTACGCTCTCTGATGGGAATCCTGTGCACTCTAACAAGACATCACAATAATGGCATATCCCATCTGTATAAGATCCAGTGCACAGGGTGACAGCTCTGAGATACTACTAGGTTTGGAATAAGTAACAAATTGAGGCAATATCAGCAACAACTAACATCCAGCTTGTGTAGCAGTGGGCATTAAATATCCACTGAGATCTTCATTTACCCCAAATGCTTGAATTATAAACTCTGCATGCAAAGGGAATCAGAAATAAAAATATATAGAGGAAAACTTGGCAGGAAACAAAGATTGAATATTGTTCTTCTTAATCGGTCTGATAATGATTCCCATCAGATGATTACAGATACACAGAAGACATATAGCCAGTGGCTAGGAGAGCAGTCACTTACTTGTTGCTGAGATGTCTCAAGATGCTGTGTGTGAAATTGCTTTGGATAGGTATTTATAAGGAAGCAGGTAGGTATTTATCTGGGAGGATACATAAGACAGATGTGACATCAGCTGCCACCTCCTTCACCCACCCACTCCCCCTACACTAATTATAGCTGTAGTCAGTTTCAGTGAATGGACAAGGTCCAGAATATTTCACTCACTATAGTTACTAAGTTTACAGCCCCTACATAAATGTGTATTTACTGTTCTTTAAATCTGTAATAAATCAGTATAATCAAGGAATCAAAATGAAAAAGAAGAGAGACAAATTTCCTTTTTCATGATGCTGGTTTTTGAAGTGCTGACAAATGAAGACAGAAGATTTTAAGAATCAGAAAAAAAAGATTCATTAAGATCAGATTATTCTCACTAAAAGGGGGGAAAAAAACTCCCTATTCTGTTTTATGGATATAGAAACTTTTGTGTTTCAGGATTCAGAAAATAACATAGGAGTTGGGGATATCACACATAACTAGTAAGAAATCTCACGCCATAGTATGTATTGCCACGAATATATTTGTTTTTCTCCTTCTGCTTTTTCCATTGCTTCATAGGTATTTTTTTCTTCCTTGTAAATATATTGTTTGAGTCAGTTCAATTATTATTGCACAGATCCTATTGACTAACATTTCACATATCCTGTTTTAAAAATAACTGGGAGTTGTCGTTTGATTTCCTAAAAGTCTTTCTCTTCCTTATAATATTATGATAATCATATGTTGATTCGTATTCGTATGTGAACAGTACAGACGACTCCTGTTCTATAGAGCTTAACGTATATGCTTGGACATAATACATAGGGAGGTAACATGTTTTGGTCTGTACATAGTAAAGAGAGGATTTAGCACTAGTGCAGTGATGCTTAGTTTATTTTGGCTACCTCCTCTGGGACTGAACTGGGCTCAAATTGTATAAGGCTTAGAAGTAGTGTAATAGAGTTCTGCTTTAATGAAATAGGTAGTGGTTACACATACTATGCTACCAGTAGAAGCAACAGTTGTTAAATTATATTAGGGAATTAGAACAGATTTGGTATATAATTATTCTAACCACAGGAAAAAGTCCAGGTTTATTTTGAGATATCACATATAATAGTTGTCAAACTGTGGGTCATCGTCACGCAAGCGAAGGACGCAGTTCAGGCCGCAAATCCGGATCATCGCAAAGCGAGGGGCCCCATTTGTGGAAGGTGGAAGCTCCAACGTCGGCTGCAATGAGCTGAAGGCTTATTGCAGGCTGCAAATGCGGACCCTTGCGAAGCATTTGCGGAGGTGGAGACTCTACGGGGTCTCACTCACGGTTAAAAAACACCCAGAGAAGCAAGACTTTCTAAATAAATAACCACGACGCAGGACTTTGAAAAAAAAAACAATAACGCGCAATGACTAAATACAGATTTACACAAAACAATTGTAACCTCGCAAAAATACGAAATTAACGGCCGTAACGAGGACATCCACAAATAACAAAAACACTTCAAAATAAAAAAATAAACACACAGCATGGGGGTCAGCCACGACATCTGACAGTGAGGCTGCCCCCCAATTAAAGTTGAATTTAAGGAGTTTTGACAAGGACGTACGAGGTTGCAAAAATACGAACTTAACAGCCGAACAGCGCACAGTGAAAAAACATGAAAAACACACAAAATACAAACATAAATAAAAAAAAAAACATTACTCACAGCAAGGGGGGACAGCCAGGATGTCTGGGAGTCAGGTTGCATGCAAATTTAAGTCCAATTTACAGAGTTTAGACACTTGAATATCCCCTAAGCGAGAGAAAAAACTGCCTCCAAAATGAGGCTACATGACCCCAAAACACCGCCAGACACATAGGACTTTTACACAAACCCGTACGAGCTACAAAATACACTATTAGCAAGGACGAGAAATCATCCACACCCGCGTACCATATACACAATCACCGCCATTTTACAACACTAACTTACAAAATGTTTACACAGCTAAACAAACGTTTTCCCCTCGCGCACGAAGCCTATTTACACTACACACTGCACACATTGCTGACACTTACACCTCAGCTCAACAACAGGGCAAACCTACATTGTATGCTGCAGGAACATCAAAACAGATTGTTAGCTCTTCAGCACATTGCTTGCTGCATATATTAATTACAATTACGTAAAGTATATTAATTTATCATTTTAATAATTAATTATCATTAAAAAATACATATACAGAAAAAAAAACACACCACAAGATCGCAGTAATTGACAAAGGCCTTCACTGCGCCCCTCACAAGGAGCACCAACGGTGCTCAGAGGACACAAAGTACACCAGGGGAGAGGCTCGCAATGAGCGCCAAAAGGAGATCAGCGCGGACCTTACAATGAGCGCAAAAGCGGCTCTGATAAAAAAATACACCAACCGAGAGGCTCGCAATGAGCGCCAAAGGTACTCACACGACCAAAACACTTACTGTCTGTGGCAAACAGCATTACCTGCCTTACAATTTTATTGCCCTGTCATTTTTGTGTCTCTAGTGGAAAAATAAAGAATTAACTAGAGCAAGATGTTGTTATCGTCTATCAAATTCGGTGGTTAGTCAGTGTGTTCTTTTAACTGAGCCACACTTTTCCAAACTCAGTCCACATGGATCTGTATAAGTTTGTGGTGCTGTTTTCATATGCACATTGAGCTTTTAATTGTTTATGTCTGGAAGCTTGTTTTGGGGGGAGATGCTGGTCATTTACATTCTTAAGGCTTGAGATGGTAATGAGATGCCATTAGGAAATATAGCCTCAGAGAACATTGGTGAATTTTAGCCATTAACCCATTAACATCACAGGTTAGATGAAGAATGACTGAAAAGTAAGATACCTCTAGAAAGAGAGAAAACTGTGGTGTGTCAAAAGATTGTTAAAATGAGAAACAAATTTGTGGGATTAGTGGTTAACGAAAGATTTAATATAATGTTATAGTTGGGAAGAATAAGAAGAAAGAGGCAGAAAAAAACACAGTGAAACATTAAACACTCTTTTTGTGTGTGTTTCTGCCAATGCACATGACGCCCTGGCCTAGGACAGTATATTTTCAGGGGGTTGCAGAGTGCCTCAAGATGCGGCACTCTGTATATGCACAGGCATATATATATGCAGTGATAGTTCTATCTATAAGTATGCTCAACACTTTCTGACATACTACATATATATATATATATATATATATATATATATATATATATATAATATATAATATAAAATATATATATATATATATATATATATATATATATATATACATGTATATGTATATATATATATATATATATATATATATATATATTTATTTATACACACACATAGAGTTATATATAGAGGAAATGAGGAGATGTAAATTATGTGTGGGTGCTAGACATGGGGAAAAATATTATTATATGAGAAGGAATGGCCCACGGTGCTTTCCTTGTAAGTGTCTCACTCTTTAAATCTATGAAAATTATTTAAAAAAATTCCAAATGTAAGGTATTTAAATCTGAGACTTAAAAAAAAAGAAGTAACGTTGTTGATAATTATTGGAGTGGATGTGGTGAAATAGCAAAGATCATGTGTAGTGCAAAACAAACGCAAAAGTGTTCATATTTACCTCTGGGTTGTCAGTTGCTGCATGACCTGGAACCATAAAGCTTTTTCTACTAAAAAGTTTTTAGTGGCACATACAGTATTTAATGGTAAATAAAATAAAAACTGCCATACTACGAAAACAACCAGATCATATATCGGCAAAAGTTTCCAAGTTTGCAAGATCTTGTTAAACTTTTCTTACAACTTCCAACCAATGAGGCTACAAATATTCTCATTGAATCTTATTACTGAGGATGTATTTTGAAATATATTGAGCTGCTCATCCTATACAAATCATAAAACGAGTATTAGAGTAGTGTAAGGAAACAATATCACTTTTTTCTATCATTAAGATTCCTAATCATATAAAATATACAAATATGTTTTAGAATGTTTTTTTCTGTTATGGCAGCATGTTCTATCAATTAATATATTTTGGAAAATATGATGGTGATAATTTGAAGTTGTAAGGAGTGGTTTATGGGGGTAATTGAAACATAATAGTGATGATTTGCCTTTAACAGCAAAGAGCAATCTGAACTGAAAGAACCTAATGGTCAGGGTTGGATTTAAAGGTTTGCTATAGATCTTATGTTTGCGAAGCTTGAAACAAACTAACAACATTGAATAAACCTTTATTTTAGTAGCCACTCTATGTGCCTGAAGGATGCCATATTTGTGTCTTTATTGCTCTTTGCTGGCTTGGGGTGACTGTGTCGTGCTAACCCCCCCCCCCCCCCCCATCTCAAGCCCTGAAAAAAGTACAACAATCATGGCAGCTTCCGTTCAGTTGCTGAATCTGCTAAGATGATGATTTTTTTCTGAAAAATGCTTTTTTTGCCTATGATTTAATGTTGTTAGGTTGTTGCATACAAAATGTGAAACTCCGCACAGCAGATCAATAACATAACCTTAGAACTCATTAAGATACTTCTATACCTCAAAAGGGATCAATTATCAGGTCGGTTGGAATGGCCCCGGAGTCGACAGATAAAGTCCTAAAGCCCTAGAGTCCTTAATATAACTGAATTTGTATATACCTGAGGGAGATATAGGAAACAACTATGTTAACTACCCTCCTCCACTTTATATTCATTATTTACTTATTAGTTTAGCAATTTATAAACCTAAAAATGGAAAACCCAGGTAAAGGCCACAATACAGATTTAATGGCTATTAGAGATAACTTGCTGAGGACAATGATAGGTTGCATATTATTTTTTTATGTTTCATGTCTCTTATAAAAGATAAATGTATATCAATATGTAAATTACCTACCATTATTCTTACGACATCTGTATGTTAAACATTATTGTCATCGACCTGCCTTTACTTAATAAAACTGATTGAGAAAAAAAATAAATGTAAAGCTTTTGCAGACAATCTGAAGTGGTCCTTTAACTGCTGCCATTTTCAGAGAGTATCAGTGGTAGAGAGACTGCTGGTGCAGTAGGTACAAAGTACTAGTCCCACAGCGAGTTAGGGGTCCTCTGCTAACAGCCGCAAAGGGGCAAAGACATTTAACTTACTGGGTGAGAGTTTCATATCATTTATTTTATAGAAACGTGATCTGATTACCCTAGGGGTGGTCAGACCACCTACATATATTTTTAGAACATCTGACTTGTATAGAGAGGTTGGAAGGGGGCCCCAAATTATTTTGCCTCTGGCGAGTACCATGGGATATTATAAAGGAAAGCAGTGAGAGCTAAGGGTTTAGGACAATGGGAAATATAAATGTGATTAGAGAGGAGGAAAATAGAACATAAAATGTGGAAGAAATTTGAAGATAAAGAGTAAAAGGGTACTGTGCAACAAAGAGGTTCTTCTTATTTTTTTATTTGTTATGCACATTAATATAGCCGTTTGCAACTCTTTGAACAAACTTATCATATAGAGAGCCGGTTTAGTAAAATAGTGTGTAAAACTAAAAGATAAAGAAAACAGAATGTACGTAAAAATATATGTGATGTTCCAATCATAAACTGCTTTACAAGAGCAATAAACCATATTTTAATTTAAAAGAGATAACACTTCTTAAAGTTATATGATTATTTGCTGAGCGGACTTTAAGCACTTCAATTTTCCTTAAGGAATTTGTAGTTCAGAATAGAACAAGTAAAAAGTAATCAGCATTATAATAGAATGTATATAAAAATATAAATTAATCAGTTATAGATATTACCAAAAAAACTGTAGTACGGGATGTCCAAACAAGTAAGTATTACTTCTCTTTTTCTTCCATTCTTATAATAACTAAAATGATTAAAAAAGTTTATTTGATATTCCATAATACAATCAAAAATAGAATTTTTTAATTTATCTAAATCTCTATAACTGATACAGATGGGTAAGGTTCTGAAAAAAATATAATTATTTTGGAAGATTATTCATTTTGACGGCATTTATTTATCCATGACAATTTGTATTTATTCCACTTAAACTTTTTGTACAGTGGTATAAAATGGGGACAAGGGGCAGCCATGTCTAGTTTCCCTCTGGATTTGTATATGATCCTGTTGGCATGTTTTAGATATGCAATAGGATCTAACGCATTCCTTTTTAAATATTTTTTATTATATATTTTTTAAATAAGTATATATATATATATATATATATATATATATATATATATATATATATATGTGTGTGTGTCTTTGACTAATAGCCTGTTGATCCTACATACTCTGCACAAACAATAATAATGAGTTGTTCAGACACCAATCTTAATTAGACATTTTATTTCAGCATACAAATATATAATATATAATGTTCCAAAACAAGTGCAAATGTAAAGAAATTGACAATTCAGATTCAAAGTAATGCTTTGCATATATGTATATATATAATATATATATATATATATATATATATATATATATATATATATATATATATATGTATATATATTAATTTAGGGAATAGGATCGGGAAATACTATTAACTAGATCACATGTCTATATGTATGGTCTGTGCTAGCTTAATAACAAAATGCACAAAGACAATTCTTTATACACATACAGTACATATGATTTCCATTCTTGCACATAAGGGGAGTTTACACTTTCAGTCGGCTCTCTGTATTTCATCATCAGGCAGGATAACAAGTTTTGTAATGAGTATCAAGGCATTTATGTGGATATTCTTGTTATTATAATATTTTATGAGAAATGGCCTCCATGTTCTGTAGCTCTGTACAAAGGGACGCAATTTGTACAAAAGTCCTATATGAAAATGTAGAACAATACACATTTATATACACCTATACAAAAGCTAATGTGGTCCCCAATTACATCCACATATGCAAAGCCCTAAAACTCATTAGTGCTCAGGTCTCTTCACTTCCTGATCTTCAGCTCACGAGCCATCTGACAGAGTGTGCATGGAGCACAGAATGTGAGACACACACAGTCATTACAAATACTGCCCTGTAAAACAAAGGGAGAGAAAGTGTTTAGACAGAGAATAAATGGGAACTGCTCAAAGAGAGGAAAGTAAAATTAGAAAATAAAAAGAAACAGACTGATCCAAAAGTGAAATTGTTGTAAAAGAGGGAAGTGATTGTAGAAAGAGTGAGAGGAGTAGAGTCCATGAAATGTGCAGGAAGAGTAATAGGAGGAAAGTGAATGTTACTTGGTAGGTTAGAGGGTGAATTAGAGTACAGAGAAAATAAGAACAAGGGAGTGTAGATAGTGGGACATTTGTAAAGAATAAGAAAGAGGTGAGGAATGCAGTTATTACCGGAATGCGGTGGCGCTCTCTGATCCCTGTGCGCATGGCGAGCACAGTCCCTCCCAGGAATGGCAGACAGCAGCACTCTCCATAATCTGAAGCCACTCTACAAGCCAGGATACAGGGAACAAAGGCTCCACATAGACCTGCAGGAGATAAGATTGCTCTGATGAGTGTATCCATGTATATATGTTATATGTATATTGTATTATGAATAAACATGGATAGGATACAAGTCTATATAAGGTTTCCAATAATGTAATATTTGGGAAATTGTTAGTTTTACACTTGAAAGGAGATTGAATCTGGACCCCAGAAGATTTTGGGCCCCAGAGTGTTCTTATCCTTTGCTGTTGTTTACTCATTCAGTCCGTCTCTGTGTGACCGTATGGACTGAAGCGCACCAGGCACAACTGTCAGTCAGAGCCCCTATGAGCTAAATCAAACTCATGTTCATTGCTTTAATTACCTCATCTATCCATCTCTGCCTCCGCCGTCCCCTTCTTTGTCAGTCTTCAAACCCCTTCTTTGTGTGCCTTAAATTCCTTTCTACCCTAGTAGCAACACCTATGCCCAAGGCCATTATAGTATATCCCAGTGTTACTGTGTCTCACCATATCCTATTAGCCTATTTCTTTGCCAATTGGAGCCCCACTGTCAGCCAGCTTGTCTCCCATGTTTCATAGGAATGTGTCCTGTGTAAAAGGTATTATTCCTATATTAGAAAGTTCATTACACATTGTGTCCCCACATCACAACTATGTTACTTACAGATGCCCATGTCTTCACAGCAATCATTTATTTCAGAGCTCCATTGGCTAGAACTGCTGGTGGAGTAAGCCTGCACTCCCTGAGGCTGTGAGTTGATTGGATAAGACATTGTTATCTACAAAAACAGAAAAAGAAATACATAAAACAGGGTGCAATACATTTGCCACAGGAGCTGATGCCCCCAAGATCACAAGAACCAATGGCCAAGGTACAGAAATGAAAGAAGCGTCCAATTGCATAGTAAACTAAAGTTCCCAACACACACAAAATGAAAAAGGTAAAAACAGATCAACATTGCCCAAGTAGTTTATAGGTAGAACATTCCAGAATAGAAATAAAGAACTCCCAGCAATGCATTTGTTTACAATGTTTTATATATCTGAGCAATTTAAATGGGCACCAATACTTGCAGTCTGTAGTATTGATGAAGAGGTTTGGCCCTACTGGAATACAGTGATATTATCCTTTGTCCACACTATGGCTATTGTATGGGATTAGGGAGAGGCTCACATTAATTCAGAATGAGATACTAAGTCAGTCCTTAAAGCTTCTGTTGCCTAATATAAGAAGTTTTGGGAACTCTAAGGCGGTGTCCCATCTGTGAGCCTTTACAATGAGTTCCAGCTAATCTACAACTCTACACTGGAACAAATGTTTTTTTCTGTGCTGACTCAGTAAAACAGGTTTTCCCTTAATGTCATGTTTAACCTAAAGTTACTGAGCATTGTAGGGTTTGTGAAGCTCATATTGCAATTCACAACAGACAAATACCTATTAAATCTATCCCATTTACCCTTCCTTTATCTATATTGTCCCACTGGTACGGGGGCACCCAACACTGGCACACCTGACAAAAACATACTGCTCTAGCATCTTTACAATCTGCCTGCTTTTTAATTCATTAAAATATATAAAACATTTTATAAATAAATGAATATATGTCCTTCCTGAACCTCTTATTTCCCTATATATAAGCATATAGTACAATATTTTCATTTGTTTGTGCCTATAGTAGTAGGGTATATATAATATGAATAAAAAATAACCTATTGTTCCTTTGAATGTTAAATATAACTAAATATGAGACTACGCAAAGTTCAATTCTAAGCTGATATTAAGTGTACTTTAGGTTTATGGGGCAATATAATAAGGTAGTGGCGTACTAATCTTCTCAGGGGCCACACAGTTGTTCTCTGAGGCTCTGATTCTCCAACTCGAAACACCCATTACTGACTAAGCAAAGCAATTCATTGACCCTGTAAAGCTAAGTGAATATTGGCCAATGTATCTATGTATTGTTTACTCAAAGCCTACCCCTGCATTATCGGACATAGGTACGATAAAATCCTAGTTCTGTTTGTTATAACAAATATTCAGTTTCAACATCTTAAAGACAAAAGACACACAGACTGTTCAGTAAACTGCAAGGTAGCAGTCACACACTCTGGTTTGTCCCTGACAAGGTCCCTCTGGCAGTGAGGCAACAGGAAGAGTATTTTATCACCTGTTAAATAACCAAGGAGACAATTTTTTTATTTCACCCAGTGACGCAAATACGACTACTTAAACCATTCCTGATTAAGATACAATGCTCTGTGAGAGAGGGTAGGAATAGAAATGATGCTCAATAGAATAGGGAATCACAAGATGATAAACCCAAGGAGAGATGACTGTCAGTATCTGAGTGACAAGGTGAAATAACTATGTAAAATCTAGAAGAAGGTGTTTAGTAAAATTAGATCCCAAAGCGAAATTAATCTGGACTATGGAAGTCCCAAAAACCCAATGGCGTATTCAAAACAAATAAGAGAAGATGAGAGGGATTTCTAAGGTGTGGCAGTGCCAATGGTAGTAACAAGAAAAGGAATCTGCACAAATCTGAGAGACCCAAGAGTGGATGAACATCAATTCCAAGGAGGGAACACAGGAATGACTCTCTCTCTGATGGGAATCCTGTGCACTCTAACAAGACATCACAATAATGGCATATCCCATCAGTATAAGATCCAGTGCACAGGGTGACAGCTCTGAGATACTACTAGGTTTGGAATAAGTAACAAATTGAGGCAATATCAGCAACAACTAACATCCAGCTTGTGTAGCAGTGGGCATTAAATATCCACTGAGATCTTCATTTACCCCAAATGTTTGAATTATAAACTCTGCATGCAAAGGGAATCAGAAATAAAAATATATAGAGGAACACTTGGCAGGAAAAAAAGATTGAATATTGTTCTTCTTAATCGGTCTGATAATGATTCCCATCAGATTATTACAGATACACAGAAGACATATAGCCAGTGGCTAGGAGAGCAGTCACTTACTTGTTGCTGAGATGTCTCAAGATGCTGTGTGTGAGATTGCTTTGGATAGGTGTTTATAAGGAAGCAGGTAGCTATTTATCTGGGAGGATACATAAGACAGATGTGACATCAGCTGCCACCTCCTTCACCCACCCACTCCCTGTTGTCACCTCCACCCTTTATTCCCCCCTTCCTCTGTGTAAATTAGCTACACTAATTATAGCAGTAGTCAGTTTCAGTGAATGGACAAGGTCCAGAATATTTCACTCACTATAGTTACTAAGTTTACAGCCCCTACATAAATGTGTATTTACTGTTCTTTAAATCTTTAATAAATCAGTATAATCAAGGAATCAAAATGAAAAAGAAGAGAGACAAATTTCCTTTTTCATGATGCTGGTTTTTGAAATGCTGACTAATGAAGCCAGAAGATTTTAAGAACCAGAAAAAAAAGATTAATTAAGATCAGATTATTCTCACTAAAAAGAAAAAAACAACAGCACTCTGTTTTATGGATATATAAACTATTGTGTTTCAGGATTCAGAAAATAACATAGGAGTTGGGGATATCACACATAACTAGTAAGAAATCTCACGCCATAGTATGTATTGCCACGAATATATTTGTTTTTCTCCTTCTACTTTTTCCATTGCTTCATAGGTATTTTTTTCTTCCTTGTAAATATATTGTTTGAGTCAGTTCAATTATTATTGCACAGATCCTATTGACTAACATTTCACATATCCTGTTTTAAAAATAACTGGGAGTTGTCTTTTGATTTCCTAAAAGTCTTTCTCTTCCTTATAATATTATGATAATCATATGTTGATTCGTATTCGTATGTGAACAGTACAGAAGACTCCTGTTCTATAGAGCTTAACGTATATGTTTGGCACATAATACATAGGGAGGTAACATGTTTTGGTCTGTACATAGTAAAGAGAGGATTTAGCACATGAGGATTAAAAGTAACCCACTCTCAAGCTTGCACATCAGCCCAAACCCGAGTTTAAATTAACTGTTTATTTTCCGGCCGCATCGTGGGTGTGTCTGAGGTGCTCCAAGCCCTATGGACTTTTTACATGGATATTTGACATATATTAAAAAATATATATTTTACGGATTTGAGTATAGGGGTATGTTGTGCTATTTTTGCTAACACCTACAATCACTTTATAGTCTTCTCAAAGTGCAGGATGGCTTTATTTGGGCTATATTTTGTGCTTAATTGGTGCTAGCGGGACCTCTTTCCTGCAAGTAAGCTGCGGCTCGGTTTTAGCCTTGCAGAGAGGGTTCCCGGAGCAATTGAATTGCAAATAGGATTTTCTTACAGCCGATTCCTTGCGGCCGTTTTAGATCAAAGGATTTCCTCTGGCGCGAGCGGCCGCAAGAGATAGCAAGGCACCGGCCGCAAGCCTGCCGGAATCCCCGGCCGGAGGGGAATAGAATAGGTAAATAGCCTGCGGCCGGTCCATGCGGCCCCGCAACGGCTGCGGCCGATAATAGAATGAGGCCCTTACTGTCTGTGGCAAACAGCATTACCTGCATTACAATTTTATTGCCCTGTCATTTTTGACGGGCAAGTCGCTAGTGGAAAAATAAAGAATTAACTAGAGCAAGATGTTGTTATCGTCTATCAAATTCGGTGGTAGTCAGTGTGTTCTTTTAACTGAGCCACACTTTTCCAAACTCAGTCCACATGGATCTGTATAAGTTTGTGGTGCTGTTTTCATATGCTCATTGAGCTTTTAATTGTTTATGTCTGGAAGCTTGTTTTGGGGGGAGATGCTGGTCATTTACATTCTTAAGGCTTGAGATGGTAATGAGATGCCATTAGGAAATATAGCCTCAGAGAACATTGGTGAATTTTAGCCATTAACCCATTAACATCACAGGTTAGATGAAGAATGACTGAAAAGTAAGATACCTCTAGAAAGAGAGAAAACTGTGGTGTGTCAAAAGATTGTTAAAATGAGAAACAAATTTGTGGGATTAGTGGTTAACGAAAGATTTAATATAATGTTATATTTGTGAAGAATAAGAAGGAACAGGCAGAAAAAAACACAATGAAACATGAAACACTCTTTTTGTGTGTGTTTCTGCCAATGCCCATGACGCCCTGGCCTAGAACAGTATATTTTCAGGGGGTTGCAGAGTGCCTGAAGATGCGGCACTCTGTATATGCACAGGCATATCTATATGCAGTGATAGTTCTATCTATAAGTATGCTCAACACTTTCTGACATACTACATATATATATATATATATATATATATATATATATATATATATATATATATAATATATAATATAAAATATATATATATATTTATACATGTATATTTATTAATACACACACATAGAGTTATATATAGAGGAAATGAGGAGATGTAAATGATGTGTGGGTGCTAGACATGGGGAAAAATATTATTATATGGGAAGGAAGCTTGTTTTGGGGGTAGATGCTGGTCATTTACATGCTTAAGGCTTGAGATGGTAATGAGATGCCATTAGGAAATATAGCCTCAGAGAACATTGGAGAATGTTAGCCATTAACCCATTAACATCACAGGTTAGATGAGCAGTTACAGCTAGCTGATTAACAAAATGACCTGTAAGAATTTAGCAGCATTGCGAATCCACTGAAAATATGCACTGTGGGAAAATATGAGCACAAATAGTAATTTCACAGCCATAAATGCTGATTCAAAGTGCCATAAATTATGAAGAATGACTGAAAAGTAAGATACCTCTAGAACGAGAGAAAACTGTGGTGTGTCAAAAGATTGTTAAAATGAGAAACAAATTTGTGGGATTAGTGGTTAACAAATGAGATTTAATATAATGTTATAATGGGGAAGAATAAGAAGAAACAGGCAGAAAAAAACACAATGAAACATTAAACATGAACCCATTTTGCGTGTGTTTCTGCCAATGCCCATGAAGCCCTGGCCTAGGACAGTGTATTTTCAGGGGGCTGCAGAGTGCCTGAAGA
Organism: Discoglossus pictus; assembly: GCA_027410445.1. Lineage (NCBI taxonomy): Eukaryota > Metazoa > Chordata > Amphibia > Anura > Alytidae > Discoglossus > Discoglossus pictus. Next base: position 204,702,362 of record CM050169.1, on the reverse strand, counting down.
TGCGGCACTCTGTATATGCACAGTAAGTATGCTCAACACTTTCTGACATACTATGTATATATATATATATATATATATTTATTTATACACACACATAGAGTTATATATAGAGAAAATGAGGAGCTGCAAATGGTGTGTGTGTGCTAGACCTTGTGGTGAAAATATATGAGAAGGAATGGCCCACAGTGCTTTTGTTGTAAGTGTCTCACTCTTTAAATCTATAAAAATTATTTAAAAAATGTCACAACGTAAGGTATTTAAATCTGAGACTTTAAAAAAAAGAAGTAAGAACGTTGTTGATAATTATTGGAGTGGATGTGGTGAAATAGCAAAGATCATGTGTAGTGCAAAACAGACGCAAAGGTGACCATATTTACCTCTGGCTTGTCAGTTGCTGCATGACCTGGAACCATGAAGCTTTTTCTACTAAAAAGTTTTTAGCGGCACATATTTAATGGTAAATAAAATAAAAACTGCCATACTACGAAAAAAAAACAGATCATATATCGGCAAAAGAAAAAGAAAAACAAGTCAAATATAATAAACTTTTGGTTACAACACAATTATAATGTGGGTGTAGCAGGCAGTTGAGGACTCCAGGTGGATTCTGCATATAAAACTAGCAGTTGTGCAACATTAGTAACTATAACATTTTATTTTGTTTTATATCTTTATTACTTCCTCAACCTGGCAGACGTTAATGATTTCTGTATATGCATCTCCCTTGTTTCTATTGTCTAGTTTATCTACAAATCAGTCTTCTTTGCACAGAGAATTAGCTTATGCTTTGCAGTATGCGCATAGACAATGTCACATACTTTGTTTTTTCTATATGTAACATTGTATTTTTTTGTATTTGTATTTATTAAAAAATAAACTTAAAAAAATATATAAAAAAACACTTTAATGATTTCAATGATAAAATAAAATATACAGTTCAATTATTATATATATTTATATACATATAATTCAGAACTGAGAATGAACCATCCGATTATGTGTTTCAAAATATATATAAATTACATTGTATGAGAAAAATGTATTAGTTCATTTAAATGAAATGGCCACTTGAGATAAGTCTGACTATACTGACTGAAGCTTTTTCATATTTAGCTACACTTTCACAACTCACCAAAATTCATGTAATTTTGTATGCTTGATTTTTTTTTTTTTAAATCACTTTCGGAAAGGTTTTTATTGCATATAAAGGTCCAAGTTTCCAAGATCTTGTTAAAACACTCTTACAACTTCCAACCAATGAGGCTATACATATTCTCATTGAATCTTATTACTGAGGATATATTTTGAAACATATTTTGAGCTGCTCATCCTATACAAATCATAAAACGAGTATTGGAGTAGTGTAAGGAAACAATATGAAACAGATTTATCCTTTTTTCTATCATTAAGAATCCCATAAAATATACAAATATGTTTTAGAAAGTTTTTTTCTGTTATGGCAGCATGTTCTATCAATTAATATATTTTGGAAAATATGATGGTGATAAATTGAAGTTGTAAGGAGTGGTTTATGGGGGTAATTGAAACATAATAGTGATGATTTGCCTTTAACAGCAAAGAGCAATCTGAACTGAGAGAACCTATACCTAATGGTCAGGGCTGGATTTAAAGGTTTGCTATAGACTGGTAAAAACTTTGGTTCTTTGTTATGTTTGCGAAGGCTGAAACAAACTAACAACATTGAATACACCTTTATTTTAGTTGCCACTCTATGTGCCTGAAGGATGCCATATTTGTGTCTTTGATGCTCTTTGCTGGCTTGGGGTGACTGTGTCGTGCAAACCCCCCCCCCCCCCCCATCTCAAGCCCTGAAAAAAGTACGACAATCATGGCATCTTCCATTCAGTAGCTGAATCTGCTAAGATGATGATTTTTTTCTAAAAAATGCTTTTTTTGCCTATGATTTAATGTTGTTAGGTGGTTGCATACAAAATGTGAAACTCCGCACAGCAGATCAATAACATAACCTTAGAACTCATTAAGATACTTCTATACCTCAAAAGGGATCAATTATCAGGTCGGTTGGAATGGGACCAGCCCCGGAGTCGGCAGATAAAGTCCTAAAGCCCTAGAGTTCTTAACATAACTGAATTTGTATATACCTGAGGGAGATATAAGAAACAACTATGTTAACTACCCTTCCCCGACTTTATATTCATTATTTACTTGTTAGTTTAGCAATTTATAAACCTAAAAATGGAAAACCCAGGTAAAGGCCACAATACAGATTTAATGGCTATTAGAGATAACTTGCTGAGGACGATGATAGGTTGCATATTATTTTTTTATGTTTCATGTCTCTTATAAAAGATAAATATATATCAATATGTAAATTACCTACCATTATTCTTACGACATCTGTATGTTAAACATTATTGTCATTGACCTGCCTTTACTTAATAAAACTGATTGAGAAAAAAAATGTAAAGCTTTTGCAGACAATCTGAAGTGGTCGTTTAACTGCTGCCATTTTCAGAGAGTATCAGTGGTAGAGCTACTGCTGGTGCAGGAGGTACAAAGCACTAGTCCCACAGCGAGTTAGGGTTCCTCTGCTACCAGCCGCAAAGTGGCAAAGACATTTATGAGTTTCATATAATTTATTTCATAGAAACGTGATCTGATTATCCTAGAGGTGGTCAGACCACCTACATATATTTTTGGAACATCTGCCTTGTATAGAGAGGTTGGAAGGGGGCCCCAAATTATTTTGCCTCTGGCGAGTACCATGGGATATTACTAAAGGAAAGCAGTGAGAGCTAAGGGTTAGGACAATGAGAAATATAAATGTGATTAGAGAGGATGAAAATAGAACATAAAATGTGGAAGAAATGTTAAGATAAAGAGTAAAAGGGAACTGTGCAACAAAGAGGCTCTTCTTTTTTGTATTTGTTATACACATTAATATTGCCGTTTGCAACTCTTTGAACAAACTTATCATATAGAGAGCCGTTGTAGTAAAATATTGTGTAAAACTAAAAGATAAAGAAAACAGAATGTACGTAAAAATATATGTGATGTTCCAATAATAAACTGCTTTACAAGAGCAATAAACCATATATTAATTTATAAGAGATAACACTTCTTAAAGTTATATGATTATTTGCTGAGCGGACTTTAATCACTTAAATTTTCCATAAGGAATTAGTAGTTCAGAATAGAACAAGTGAAAAGTAATCAGCATTATAATAGAATGTATATAAAAATATAAATTAATCAGTTATAGATATTACCAAAAAATCTGGAGTACGGGATGACCAAACAAGTAAGTATTACTTCTCTTTTTCTTCCATTCTTATAATAACTGAAATTATTAAAAATGTTTATTTGATATTCCATAATACAATTATTTATATATCTTATAATAATACTAGGACTTACCCATCAAAAAGAAAGGTAATAGAATTGAAGCCTGGCAATGCTGTTTGCCACACAATGCAATGCTCTCCCCCCTCTATCTAGCGGGCCCCGCAATGAGTGCCTTTGGCGCTCATTGCAAGCCTCTTCCCCCCTCTACTTTACGGGCCTCATGATAAGCGCCTTTGGTGCTCATCGCGAGCCGGGGCTCGGCCAATTCACAACTCTCATCGCAGGCGTCGGCCAAACCGCAACTTTCGGGTATCGCAATGAGCACCTTTGGCGCTCATTGCGAGCTTCTCCCCACTCTCTCCCTCCCCTGTCTCTTTGCCCCCTCTCTCACCCCTGTGTCTCTTTTCCTTCCCACTCCCACCCCTGTGTCACTTTCCACCCTCTCCCCCCTCTCCCTCCCCTGTGTCTTTCTCCCCCCTCCCAAAAATGCCAATTAAATATCAAATTAGCTTACAACCTCACTTACAGGCTCCCTGCCTCTCCCCCTGTGCTGTGTTTGTAAGTAATTTTTTTTAGTTAATTGGTGTCTTTTGGCGGTCTTCCGATGGCTTCCGAGTTACGGGCTTGAAAAAAAAGGCGGCTGTTACAGCCATAATTTTTTGAAAGCCTGTAACTTGTAAGCCGTTTGGAGCCTCTCCCCCCCTCAAGCCAGTCACGTACGGTCCTTGCGATGAGCACCTTCGGTGCCTTTGGCGCTCATTGCAAGCCTCTTCCCCCCTCTACTTTACGGGCCTCATGATAAGCACCTTTGGTGCTCATCGCGAGCCGGGGCTCGGCCAATTCACAACTTTCATCTCAGGCGTCGGCCAACCCTCAACTTTCGGGTATCGCAATGAGCACCTTTGGCTCTCATTGCGAGCTTCTCCCCACTCTCTCCCTCCACTGTCTCTTTACCCCCTCTCTCACCCCTGTGTCTCTTTTCCTCCCCACTCCCACCCCTGTGTCACTTTCCACCCTCTCCCCCCTCTCCCTCCCCTGTGTCTTTCTCCCCCCTCCCAAAAATGCCAATTAAATATCAAATTAGCTTACAACCTCACTTACAGGCTCCCTGCCTCTCCCCCTATGCTGTGTTTGTAAGTAATTTTTTTTAGTTAATTGGTGTCTTTTGGCGGTCTTCCGATGGCTTCCGAGTTACGGGCTTGAAAAAAAAGGCGGCTGTTAAAGCCATAATTTTTTGAAAGCCTGTAACTCGTAAGCCGTTTGGAGCCTCTCCCCCCCCCCAAGCCAGTCACGTACGGGCCTTGCGATGAGCACCTTCGGTGCCTTTGGTGCTCATTGCAGCCCCATCTAGCCAGTCACGTACGGCCTTTGCTATGAGCGTAACTTTTAACATAGCGTGACCAACATATCATAATTACGAAAACTATATATGTGATATTATATGAATATTTTATGTTTTAAACTCATACATATTCATGTATTTTTCTTTTAACAAAATATTAATGTATGTTTAAAATGATATACATGTAATAAATCTTGTGTCAGTATAAAACAATGAAACAAGATTTTCTGTGTATTCCAACCTGCCACCTTCTAAGTTTCGGTGAGGAAGTGTTTGCCACAAGTGTTTGTTAATAAAAGTTAATGCTTTATTTTTTCATGTGCACTTTGTAGCTAATTATTACAATCTTACAAAGGGCCAGATCACATTATTATTAATAATTATATTCACAGACGTGTTTTAAAGGAATGTTTATTGAGGTCTGTCGATTTAAAGTGGGTATAAAGTTGACAAATAATACAACAAACCTATAGGAAACGCTAGTAAGACACTTGTTAGTAACAGAAAAGGAATTTGAGGAAGAAAAAGAGACTTACTAAAGCCACTCTACAGACCCTCAGGCAAACATCACCTAAAACATTGAGTCCCGTTCTGGACCATCTCTCCATTAAAATTTGAGTAAATTAGAAACAATTTAAAAGATGCATATGGTTTAATAGACATAATTTATAAGGAAATGTTTCATTATCTTACTATGTAAAACTTGATGGATCTTCTAACAGTCTAACATGCACTCTTAATGAGTTATCCTAATATCCTGACCTATCTGAGATTCCCTGACTGCAGGTTTTGAGAACCACTTCTGTTGTGACATTACACGTGGATTCCAATAAGCATTTTTCTATAAGCATGCCGAGTAACTTGGTTTATGGAGGGAACTCTGTGTATGGTGTCAGCCATTTGTGTTCTTCTGTGTCATAAAATAGTTTTATTTGCACACTTATTTGCCCTTTTTAATTCAGTAATGGGGGGTAATCCACTACCGCCAGAGATGAACCAGATAGTTTTGTTCCCGAAAGAAGGGAAAGATTGCATGGAAATCAAAAATTATAGGCCCATTTCCCTTCTAAATGGGGACATTAAGCTATTAGCAAAAAATATGGTGGATAGATTTGCAACCTTTCTCCCCCCGCTGATCCACAAGGATCAAGTGAGGTTTATTCCACATAGGCAAGCTAGGGACAATCTAAGGAAGGTCATTGTGTCTCTTAGCTTTGGATGTTGAAAAGGGGTTTGCCACGGTGGACTGGAACTATCTGCATGTGGTTTTGGGCAAATTCAGCATCCAAGGGCAATTCGTAAATTTGATCAAGATTTATTATAATAACCCCCAGGTTCATTTGAAGCTGCCGGGCGCAAGTAAACCAACAATCAACATCTGTAGGGGCACTAGGCAGGGATGCCCACGCTCTCCGTTACTGTTTGCCCTGGCGATGGAGTCTTTGGTGCAGGCCATTCGTTCAGAGCCGGCAATAAAGGGCTTGCAATTTGGGCATCATCATTATATCATTTCATTGTTCGCAGATGACATCTTGTGTACCCTAACGGACTCCTTAAGTTCACTTATGGGCATTGTTCACGAGTTTGGCCTCATATCGGGCTTATGTATAAATGTAGATAAGACAGAGGCTGTACCTGACCATTTGAAACAAACATTGAAAGAGCAGCTTAGTTTTAATTGAGTTTCCAGGTTCAATATTTGGACCTCAAAATGACCTCTTCTTTGGGTTGCTTATATTAGGAGAATAACCATCCAATTTTGAAATCTTTAGACCAGGATCTGGCAAAATGGAGTAAGTTCCCATATCTTGGCTAGGCAGAAAAACGTAATTAAAAATGAATATGCTCCCTAAGCTCTTGTACCTTTTTTGGTCCCTTCCTCTGCCCATCAATTTAACTGTTCATATGGGGTTCCCAAGGGAAAGTTTCCAAATGTATTTGGCATTACAAACCAGCGAGGATAAATAGGATGTTAATGTCACGCCCTGATTTGAGAAAATATTATGGGGCCGCCCAACTTTCTTTTATACCTATTACCCACTCGGCACAGCATCAACCTGCATGTTTTTTTTTGGAGGACCACTTGTTAGCTCCACTCTCATGGGACCAGATTGGGTCTATAAGTTGAGACATCCAGTTATACATCATACAATACAATGCTGGAAATTGGCAAGGGCTCACTCCACCTTGTTCTCATACCCTTCCTGTCTAACTCCTATTCTTCATCACCCGCAATCCCCTAAGTGTTTCGGTAGAGATTCACTTTTTTGGTTGAAATCGAAGGGGTTGGACAGGTTGGGAACATGGATCAAAGATGGAAGACTATTGAGCAATAAGGAAATCATAGACTTCTTTAACTTACCTCTGCATGAACATTATAACCTGTGTAGGATTCAACACTTTATTGACAATGTGGTCAGAACCCAGGGCCTTCCCAGGGGAACCTGGTTATTGTGGATCTGTCTCAAGAATCCCATGGCCAAAGGGATAATAAGTGGTATATACAATCTATATAATTCCCCAGATTCATCCATAAAAGATAACTACATGCGGGAGTAAGAAAAGGATCTGGCAGAGAGTTGGGACATTGAAAAATGGGAAGTATCTATAGAGGGTCTCTTAACCATAATATTATTGAAACAGCTATAACGTGCTATATCGACTTATCTTAATCTGGAAAAATTAACGAAGTGGAAAGGTTCGGCAGATCCAATCTGCTTTAGGGGCTGTAGTTCCTTTGGCTCTTGTATTCATGTGTGGTTAGTCGAATTTGGGAAGGTATTTCTAAATTGGCAACTGAATTATTTAGTGTCCCCATACAAGAGACTATTGAAACATGCTTATTGGGGATTCCGGTGGACTCGTTTTCACACGCTCAAAATAGACTTTTACAATTTTTATAGCTATTTTATATAGCTAAATAGTGGAATCAGTTGGACCTGAATCTACAGGTAATCACAAAATAAAATAGACTATAGAGCTACAAATTAAAGAATTACACACTCTGTGGAAGGCTCTGTTAGTCGCTTTATGGAAGTATGGGTGCTTTGGTTGGAATGCAGGGAACGGAGGACCATATAGAAATATTCCCTATATACATACACCAAGGGGGGTGCGAGGGGGGATCTGGGTGGAGACCAGCTTCATCAGGAAGTGTGGAGGCCCGGAGGGCACGAGTACTGGTAAGACTACCAAACACTGGAAAAAGGTAATGATGGTGATCTGTATTGTTTATTCTTTTTTGTTTCTTTTTTCTCTTTGTTCTTGTTGATTATTTGATGGGTAAAAAGGAAAATGTTTGACCTAAGATGGTTCCCATATAAACTAAGAATGGACTTAGTGTATGTTTTTACCCTGTGTTAATTTTTAACTTGCACCCTTGGGTCACCACAGTATATTTAGAGAGTCTTCTTAAAGGGCTCACTAAGAATTGTGGTGTTTTTTTTGGTGATTAAAGAACTCACTATATTGTGACACTAAGTGTGCACAGGCTAACAGCTGCTGACACTCCATAGCTGTACACTCTATTGTTTTCAAAAACCAATGGGGAGTTTAAACATTTCTAGCACTAGCTAAGCATTGACTAGTTAGGTTTTTTGGTAAATGGTAAACAACGTTTTCACATGCATTTCTAAGCCTTTGTCTGATATGCAGAGTATACTGTACATGGTGAATGAAGCGTTCCTGTCGAAATCAAATTTCAACCTGCTTTGAAATGATTCAGTTTGAAAGAATAGTTTTCGGAATCAGTGATGTATAGAAATATTAATCCCCCGTGGGTAAAGAAGTAAAGCATGTGTTGTAGAAAAACATATCCACAAACCCGACATTCTACTCCAAAACCCAGTCATGATATCAAAACACAAAGGCCTCTTATTTTCTTCAGTTTATTGGGACACGCATGTGAATCAGCAACAGAATATCATTCAAAATGTCTGCTACTGATTAACCAATACATGAACACAGCTTTTTATAGTAATTACATACAGTAAATGGTACATCCCATTACCACCCTCTATGGATATTTGTATTTCTCCACAACACATGGTAGTCATGTATTAGTCATTAAAAAGGTTCACTTCTCTTTTCTTGTGGCTCTACTTTAGACTTATATAATCATTTGTTGGGGCAAAATCACTAGAAGTTAATAAATGTTTTTCTTATCAACAACATATTGGCCCTACATATGTAGGATAAACTTATATCTACAATGTCTTTATTTGTGGCCCCTTTGTGATTTTGCCCTATAGATACATTTAGAAGAAATTCTGTGCGAAAAGCAATAACTACATATTTTCAGGGTCAAAGTGTGAAAGAGCTTATAAGGCCAGACATATGACTTTCTTTAAGGCCGAGTAATAGTGCATTGGCTCATGATCTATAGATGTTACAAGGTTATGTGTGTTTTGACTCAAAACTAGTTTTATATAATACGTTGGGTGACTTTTACATGGCATTTAGAGCCATACTAGAACCATCAATTTTAGTCCTCAGAGACCATTAGTAGGATCAATATTCAGAATATCCCAGATCAGCAAAGAAAACTGAAGAAACTACTTGATGAGATGTAGTAAAATACAATAAATGCAGTCTTTGACATATTAACTATGATATGCAATTATGTAGTAGTAAGGGCAGCCATTGCTCACTGTGTCTACCAGGTTTCAGAAAGTGGTAAGAGAACATGGACGTATAGCAATCCAGGTAGACAAAGACAACATGGTTCCTTCCACTACAAAGTACATGTAAAGCATTACTAATTGATTATTAGATTTATTTATTTTACTCCCTAAAATAATTTGCTATCAAGTCTAACTCTTCACATGCTTTTTCTGTAAATATAGTATCCAGTGCACCTTTAACCCTCATATGTCAAGCATTAATAGCCCTAAACACAGGACCTGATAGTGTTTTCTAAGGGGAATCACGGACAAACCAGGGGTAAATACATGTAAAAGTGCAGTAGGAAAAATACCTCCTTAAAAATACATTTATCATCCTTAATATATACAGCATCTTTTGCTCATCACATGCTAAAGGGTACAAGTGTACTGATATGTCCATGCTATTTTTGATAGAACCAGCAACTGAAATTACATCACAAACACTATGAGCTTCATTAACTTAGATGAGGCTATTATTTTATGGAGCCATTTCACTAAAATGTGGAAACATCACTCTGATTTGAAAAAGACTCAACAGAATTAGTGGCGTGGAACCTAAAATGTCAAAAACAGACTTTGTTGTGAGTCAACAAAATGTTGTGGGTCAATATTTAAGCTCAGGGTACAATTGTGAAGCAGCCGTTCAGGCTGGAATCTCAAAAAACAAATACAAACTACAACGAACGAGAAAGCAAAGGAAATATTTAGGTTCATCACTTAAAATAAAATAAAAAAAAACAACACACATGGAGTGTATTGTATTTGGCTTTGGGTCCTCCAAATCTAAGTAGCCTGTGTAAGGTGATGCCTGCCACTTCATTGGGAGCAACTGATGTCTCCGTATAGTTCCCTAACTCTGTGGGAGTGGTGCCCTGACACATTCAAACTAAATTTAGTCAAAGTAATCTTCTGACTTTGTTGCAAAGTTACATTAACTAAAAAAATCAATCCATCTATCTAAAATCTATCTACTCAGTAACTATTATTATTATTGTTTATTTGTAATGCGCCAACATATTCCGTAGCGCTATACATGGGTTACGTTACAGGCACAGACAAAAACAATATACAGTAAATACATTGCAAAGAATGGCCTGTCTTTGAGCATAGAATCCATTGTCCATTGTGCCTTCCCCAATGCGCCATACAAGATTGAAAACTCGCAAATTTACAATCTAACTAATGCCAAATAGCTGTTTGCAGGAAGTTCATTAACCTCTTTAGTTCCTTAACATTTGTGGATCTGTAAAACATTTTTGAAGATAAAAAACACATTCTACTTTCTGCATTTTAAGATTTACTAAAACAAAAGCATATTTGGTTTCTGGAGCCAAGAAGATTTTTATAAGAGTCACACTGTTTTCTAGGTGCCTGGAAGGAAGCCCTTCACATATGTGAATTATACATTGAAAAACTATTTAGGAGCCAGGGGTAGACATTTTAGGAGCCTGGGCTCATGGGTGTAGGAACTAGGGGGGATGAGGGGGAAAAATCCCCCCCCCCCCAGATTTCTCATTTTGTGTATGTATGAGTATAGAAGCTGTTAAGTGTTCTGTATAACAAGTGAGCTGTATCACCCCCAGAATTATTTTGGTTCCTACACCCCTACTTGGGCTCCCATGCTTTGATTAAGTTTCTATATATATCTTAATACTTTGTGTTATACTTCTTCTATTCCTCGTTGTGATCCAAAAGAAAGTCTTCTGTTACTGAAGCTGATTTATTAAAATAATCTTACATAGTTACATAGTAATTGAGGTTGAAAAAAGTATTTCAGTCCATCAAGTTCAACCTTTTATCAGCCTTATTAAATTCCGATTCTGCATATTCTAAAGGGCTCTATGTAAGCACAAAACATTTTTTTTTTACAGAAGTTTTTAGTTATTGAAGACCTTGCTTTTGGATAGAAGTTTACTAACAAAAAAAACCTCTGTCTGCGGGTGTGTTGTGGGCTCCCGTTCATCTCCGATTGCGATGCTATTCAATTAATCAAGGGGAGCGAGTTATGAAACAAAACTTCAAGCGCCTAAAGCCTGTTTTCGCCAGTAATGCTTCCAGGTATCCGATCCGATGCCCATTACAGGAGGCTGGACCATCAGCAGCAGGTCTATTGTGGGAATCACCTCCTGGGCCCTCACACGCATCATGGGCATGTTCCCAGCCCTTCCAAATTACTGGAGGTTCAATGAGCCACCAACCACCTGCAGGGATGTCGACCTCATGGGGACCACTCTCAACAGGCCCACTACTGCCACCTGATGACATCCAGGCAATACGTGTGCCAGACCCCAATCCTCTCCCACTACTGACCGGGCCACAACAGATGTTGCCACAGCAGTGTTTTTCCCAGCAGTGGTTGTCCCAGCAGGTGGCCCAGCAGTTGTTGCAGCCATTGGTGCCCCTGCAGATGTTGCAGCCATTGTTGCTTCGGCAGATGTCACTGCCATTGTTGCCCCAGCTGTTGTCGCAGCTGCTGATGTCGCAGCCGTTGTTGCCCCAACAGACTGGGCCATCACCATGGCCAACAGCTTCTCCATTGCCGTTACCAACTCCATTGCCAGTACCATCTCCAGTGCCAACAGCACCATCTCCAGTGCCAACAGCACCATCTCCAGTGCCAATAGCACCATCTCCATTGCCAGTACCATCTCCATTGTCAACAGATTCTCTACTGGCAACACCATCCCTATCCCTACGAGGTACACCATCACAACGGGCAACACCTCTGGCCTCACCACAGCACATCCAGAGCACACCATCATCCAGAGACAGAACTCACATCCCCGCACCAGGCACCTTGAGGGACATATGTCATCAGCACATCAGAGCAGTCCAACAGCTGACAGCTCAGCTGGCACATCAGAATTAAATTGCTACCGGCCAGGCGGAAAGCATCCAAGCAATATATGGTGCGGTGAGGAGGCATACATCTTGGCACATGGCCAGTAGCAATGGCGTGGGACTTTCCAGGATGTGCGTAGTGGAGATTACCCCTGATGGCGGTGAGTTGGCTGTTGCTCCACGTGCCTCTGCACAGCACCAATGTGTTTTTTTGTGGCCCTTCCTGATTGGTTAGAGTAGATTAGTGTGGTGTATGCTCCTCTGGTCCCCTTGTGGATTGCTAGTTGGTGAGTGGGCTTGTGTACCTGAATGAAGCTCTGAGCTTTATCATGTAGGGCCACTGTAGGTGGGCAGGTGATAGCAGAGAGGTCAGACAAATCACAGTCCACTAGAGAAGGAACTGGCAACCCAATCCAGTATCTTTGGCATGCAAACCTTGTGAATACACACAGACAGAGACATTAGTATCTGTGCTGCAGTCCATGGGGTCATAGACAGTTGGACACAACTTAGGGACTGCCAACCATATGTGAAATTTACCCCTGGTACTTGATATATGCGATGTGGCAATGTAATATGTCCAATATTAGTTTTCCCAATGTAGATGTGATGAGTGAAATGTATATAAGATGATCTTTGTATTTTTAGGGTCCACATTAGAGCCTCTGTGCATATGAAAGGGTTAATATGTCAGCCATTTGCATGTATTTGTATTGCAATTTAATGAGGTAGTGTGTCTTTAATAACTTTCTGCATGTTGCAGCATGGCTTTTCATATTGGCATATGCATGACCATTACAACCTACCGTATATACTCAAGTATAAGCCGAGTTTTTCAGCCCTTTTTTTAAGGCTAAATAGGGCCCCCTATGGCTTATACTCGAGTCACTCCCCCTAGTGTCTCTCTAACCCCCCCCCCCCCCGTGTCTCTCTACCCCCGTGTCTCTCTAACCCCCCCGTGTCTCTCTACCCCCCCGTGTCTCTTTACCCCCCCGTGTCTCTCTAACCCCCCCGTGTCACTCTACCCCTCCGTGTCTCTCTAACCCCCCCATGTCACTCTACCCCCGTGTCTCTCTAACCCCCCCATGTCACTCTACCCCCCTGTGTCTCTTTCCCTCCCCCTCCTCCTCCTCCTCCTCCTTAACCCCCCTCCTCCTCATCAACCCCCCTCCTCAACCCCCTCCTCACTGTATCCCCTCTAAATACCTCCTCCTCACTTACCTGCTTCTTCTCCGGCCTCTGCGTCTTGACCCCGGTGCGGGCGCACGTGACGTCACATGCATGCGTGCCACGTCATTAGCATATACCGGGGGCCGGGATACAGTGAGGAGGTGGTTGAGGAAGGGGGTTGATGAGGAGGAGGGGGGTTGAGGAGGAGGAGGGGGGTTCAGATGGAGGGGGTTGATGAGGAGGAGGGAAGGTTGAGGAGGGGGGTTGAGGTTGGGGGGGTGAGGAGGGGGATGAGGATGGGGGGTTGAGGATGAGGATGGGGGGGATGAGGAGGGTGTTGATGAGGAGAGGGGGTGAGGAGGGGGTTGAGGATGAGGGGGGTTGAGGATGGGGGATGAGGATGGGGGGGTTGAGGAGGGGGTTGATGAGGAGGGGGGTGAGGAGGGGGTTCAGGATGAGGGGGGTTGAGGATGGGGGATGATGATGGAGGGGTTGAGGATGGGGAGTTGATGTTGAGGAGGTGGTGAGGAGGGGGTTGAGGTTGAGGATGGGTGGTTGAGGGGGGAGGATGAGGATGGGGGGTTGAGGAGTGAGGTTGAGTGGGGGGTTGAGGTGGGAGGATGAGGAGGGGGTTGAGGATGAGGAGGTAGGTTGAGGATGAGGAGGGAGGTTGAGGATGAGGAGGGAGGTTGAGGATGAGGAGGGAGGTTGAGGAGGGGGTTGAGGATGAGGATGGAGGTTGAGGATGAGGAGGGAGGTTAAGGAGGGGGTTGAGGATGAGGAGGGAGGTTGAGGATGAGGAGGGAGGTTGTGGATGAGGAGGGAGGTTGAGGTTATGGAGGGGGGTTGAGGATATGGATTAGGGGTTGAGGTTGAGGATGGGGGGGTTGAGGATGGGGGGTTGAGGATGAGGAGGATAAGGGGGGAGGTTGAGGATGAGGAGGGAGGATGAGGAGTGCGGTTGAGGAGGGAGGTTGAGAATGAGGAGGGGGGTTGAGGAGGGTGATAAGGGAGGGGGGAAGAGACACAGGGAAGGGAGAGGGGAGAAGAGACACGGGAGAGAGAGGGGGGACACAGGGGGCAGCACATTTCCCACCCTCGGCTTATACTCGAGTCACTCATTTTACCCAATATTTTGTGGTAAAATAGGTGCCTCGGCTTATACTCGGGTCGGCTTATACTCGAGTATATACGGTATGTTTAAAATAAAATGTTATTTTTTGCAATATTTGATACTTGGGAATTGTTTTGCATGTAATTGTAATGCCTTTCATTGCTTACCCCATGTTTTAAAGTGTATTGGTATCTTTATATTGTCATTTGCAGAGTTACCAACTAGACTGTAAACCCTTTGCGGGTCCTTTATGGAACCCGTAAGCTTTAGGCTGCCATTTGGCATTTGCGAGCTTTATTGCGGCTGTGGTGTTGAGCCATTTTTGCAATTGAATAGCTATTAGCGATTTTAGAGATAGTAAGACTTGCAGTCTTGAGAGATCAAAGGCTTTGGGATGCTGTACGTTACGGGTTTAGCCATCGCCATTTTTTCAAGGCCATAACCTGGAAGCTGTTCGGAGCCTGAAAAAAGGTGCCAATTAAATAGCAAACTAACTTGCGAACCTCACTTATAGGCTACCTGATTGTCCGAAACCTCAATTGAATGTAGCTCAGTGTTTATTGTATTATTTCATCACATGGCTCCTAGACTGTGGTATATGCCTTTTATTAAGAATTATAGATTCCAAGCTGAGATTGATTAGAAAGGGGTAGTCAGTTAGTATTGATAAATTCTCCTATTGCCAAATTACTCAAGGTGTAGAATCAATATTTATGTTATTTTTGAATATTCACTAGAATTTTAGCATTTGAGTATTTGAGTATTTAATAGTATTTAAAAGGTCTCAGGAAGGAAAGGTACATAGGGCCTCATTCAATTGTGATTCGGCCAATTGAATAGGGCTCTATATAAGCACATAGCATATTTTCTTTACATAAGTTTTTAGTTAGTGAAGACCTTGCTTTTGAATATAAGTTCACTAACTAAAAACTTCTGTAAAGAAAATACGCTATGTGCTTATATAGAGCCCTATTCAATTGGCCAAATCACAATTTAATAAGGCTGATAGAGTTGCTATAGGCAGAATATGGGCTGTGTCTAACTAATTAATCATAGAAATAACTAAATGTAGGAATTGTCCAAATATTCAAATCTTCCACAACCAATATTATAGATGAATAGATGAAAGGAATAATACTATAAATCAGTAAGCTGTAAGTTAAGTAGACCAGAAAATATATTTCCCTGGTCCATTGCACATATGCAGTCACTTAGGTTACCCTTCTCCAGTTACTATTATTATTATATTTTATTTGTAGAGAGTCATTAGATTCTGTACTGCTAGGAGTACAATAATATTGTGTTCATGCTTTGGTTCAACTGCTTTGCTCCAGTAGGCCAACATAAACATCAAAATTACTCTTATTAGCATACATAACAAAAGACGGGGGGAATGCAGGGTTAAATATGGGGATAAGGAAGAAAAGGAGAGGGGAGGGAATAAAGAATGCGAGAGAGTTTGGAAAAGAAGAAAGAAATAGAGGTAGATTAGTGTTACATAAAACGACAAAAAGGGGAGAAAGTGAAGAACAGCAAATACACAATTGAGAACAAGTGGAGGGGGAAGGAACTGATAGAGGGTGAAACGGAAATGAGAGGAAATGGGGAAAAAGTGGGCAAAACATGAAACAGAGCATTTTTACCTTTTGTGATATAAGGACAAGATTATGTCTTTTGATTTTGTTTTTTGTTTTTAAAGTACCACTCTAATGGTCAATAAGACTTACTTATGTATTAGCTGATTAGCTTTAAAGAAAATATATGTGATTCAAATGTAGCTCTAAAAACGTAAATTTACCACTGTTGCTTCCAGTAGTTGTGCTTCTCTCCAGCTACTTTTAGGTGCCTAAGGGGTAAAAAAAGGATCTTTTCTTGGATTTGTCTACAATAGCCACTGTAGGGAATTAAGCAGATAAAGAATGTAATCAGGGAACAGGTAAAGGTCAGTTCCTCCCCACTCCGTTGACACCAAAGAAGAGAAGCACATTTGCTGGCACCCAAAACACTAAATTTCACATTTAAATTTATAAAGCTGCATTACTTATTTCAAATACAGTAGACTTTCAATTATCCGCCACCCACGGGGATTGGTAGATGCCGGATAAATGTATTTTCTGGTTGCTTGAGAGTTACTATTAAATGAGGCCTAGATTAGCTGCAAATAGGATGCTATATTCGTCAGTGAGGGTTGTTCTAGCAGCAGCAGCTTTCACTCCTCACTTACACACAGGTACGTTCAGCTGGAGGGTGCAGTGCTGATCCTGAGGAACGTAATACTGCACTGGCCCAGTCACTCCTGCCTGTCTGCTTCCAGGTAACATTGAATTGCAGAGACATACAGTGGATGCAATCTAGGTGCCTGTAAGCATTTTGTGGCACGACAACCTGGCTCCTGGCAATTTTTATTTAAAGTATAAAAAAAAAAAATCTGGTTGCTTGAGTTCCGGTTAACTGAGAGTCTACTGTACTGATTTTGCTCATCAGTAATTAAACAATTGAAACCATACATCAAGAGCACTACAGTTTCACTTAAGTTTAGTATTGCCTTTTTTGGGCACTTTATAAATAATATGTAACATTATAACTTAGAGCAGTTGTAGGCACCATTGGCCCCGGAGTACTGGTTTCCAGTAAATGTCTGCTCTACACAAGTGAGGACCAGTCCAGACATGTTTCAGATTCCAGCACCAACATTGCTATCTCCCTACAGTGACAAGTTGAAAGAAAAATAATTTTGTCCCAGTACATACTTGTTGTCTTTAAATACATGTACTAGACTTTAAAGAATATTTGAAGTTTGACACTTTTTGTTACAATATCTATGTTTATACCTGTCACCTAAGACAAACATCTCAAACAAGCAGACCAAAAATACCAGTAGTACTGTGATATATATATATATATATCACATATATAGTTGTGAGCGTACGAGTCGTTGCTCACGCTTGCGAGCTCGCGTAGCGAGCCCGCGGCCCTCGCGAAGCGAGGTCACTGGGCAAGGGCCTCAGTTGCTGGCATGGAGCGCCGAAGGCGCTCCATGCCAGCAACTGAGGCCCCTCGCGAAGCGAGGGCCTCAGTTGCTGGCGAGGTCACTGGGCACGGGCCTCAGTTGCTGGCATGGAGCGCCGAAGGCGCTCCATCTCAGCAACTGAGGCCCCTCGCGAGGGCCTCAGTTGCTGGCGAGGTCACTGGGCAAGGGCCTCAGTTGCTGGCATGGAGCGCCGAAGGCGCTCCATGCCAGCAACTGAGGCCCCTCGCGAAGCGAGGGACTCAGTTGCTGGCGAGGTCACTGGGCAAGGGCCTCAAACTCTCGCAAAATTCACGTCGCTACTCAAAAAACACGACACACAAATTACGACACTCGCTAAATTTTACGAGGAACGCAAACAACGTACGAAACACGTTACCACACATTACGACCTCGCAAACATCGGACGCAACACGCCGACATACAAACATTTAAAACACAATACATACACACAGCACATACATAAAAAACTTACCTACACCAAGAGGGAGCACCCAGGACCTCAGAAATGCAACTTACACCTCGATTTTACTCGAAATAAAACAGTTTAGAGACTAAAAAAAAATCTAAGCGAGAGAAAAAATGGCCGCCGAACAAAACGAAAACGAGGCTACAGCACTCTAAACTCGCAAAACACCACAAAACACCTACGAATATTCCGATACAGACCTATACCACACATTACTCGCCATTTTACACCAATGCGGAAGTACACGACTACGCTAACGGTTTGGTCTCGCGCACGCACAGTTTTACACTGCACACATTCAGCATGCTTATACAGCAGCTCCACACCACTAATGCTGCAGCAACATCAACACAGATTGCCAGCTCTTCATCACAATGCTTCAAAATAGGTACACTATATTCATTTACTAATTTAGCTACCTTACAATTTCATTGCCGTCATTTTTTGACGGGCAATATTCTAGTATATATATATATATATATCACATATATAGTTGTCAGTGTATGTAACGTTTGCAATGTTGGTCATGAAGCGGGCAGTTAGGCCCTCGTGACCAACAACAGACGGGGGCTGCAATCATTGCAGGGCTCTTGATGAGAACCAGAGGCCTCCAGGGCTTGCATCCCCTCGACTACCTGGTTCCTGCTAGTGCAGGGCTCAAATGAGACATAAGGAAGAGAGAGGAGGGGGGAAATAAGACACAAGGGAGAGAGAGGAGGGGGGAAATGAGACACTATGGGGAGAGGGGAGGGGAAAATGAGAAACAAGGGAGAGAGAGGAGGGGGGAAATGAGACACAAGGGAGAGAGAGGAGGGGGAAATGAGACACAAGGGAGAGAGGAGGGGGGAAATGAGACACAAGGTAGAGAGGGGAGGGGGAAATGAGACACAAGGGAGAGAGAGGAAGGAGAAACAAGACACAAGGGAGGGAGAGGGAGGAAAATGAGACACAAGGGAGGGAGGGATGGGGGGGATGAGACACAAGGGAGGGAGATGGGGGAAATGAGACACAAGGGAGGTAGAGGAGGGGCAAAGGAGACACAAGGGAGGGAGAGGAGGGGACAAATGAGAAACAAGGGAGGAAGTAGGCGGTGGGAGAGACTAGCGATGATCGAGGTGCTCACATTGGGTAGCAAACATGATTGCCAGGCTTAAAATTGTATTCCCTCTGTTGACGGGCAAGTAGCTAGTATAGGATAATGTTACAACCAATCTCTTGGCGTCAAGGTGTGACACATATGGAAAGCACTTTCACCAGTCATGCTGGCCAAAGCCCTATCAGACAGGGCTGAATATTCAATTGGGACTGTATGGTTTTGTATGGGATTAATACATTGGATCTCTGTTATGCCTAGAGGGTCCACTGGACTTTGGCGAATGCTGGCATTGGTTAATACTGTTGTAATAAATATTTATAACTTGTTATGTATTTTTTTTTTATATATCTTAATACATTTAGTTGCTTATGTTGTAACTGGCAAATTTAAGTTAACAGCTGTTATGCCTATTAATTAGATATTTAAATATTGGTTTTGCTCATTCTTTTCTACTTAAAGTACCATTATATTATAGTAAAATTTGTACATACTTAATAACTATAAAAAAATGAAACAAAATAACTTGCATGTATATGTAAAACAGGAATATAAAAGTATTTTTAGAGATAATTTGATATATTAGCTGGTTCAGGTTATATCTTGGGGGATTCTCTCTTGGAATGCTAATCTGTCTATATCTTGAGAAGGGGAGTAATCCTATGAGTTCTAATATCAATGGGCTATATGAAATGACCGTGTATTTTCTAAGTCCAGCGTGCCTGGCTTTGCTCAGCCTCGTTTTCATCCAGTTTCAGAATTGTTATGTTTTTCGGCCGCCATTTTTTTTCTCGCTTAGCCGATTTTGTATTGATGAAAAAACCCACCAAATATGGCTTAAAATTGCTTGCAACCCCACTCCCAGGCTTCCTGACTTCCCCCCTATGCTGTGTGTGAGTGTGTTATAATTTTTGTTAAATTCTTTTTTTTGTTTTTTTATGTTTTTAGCGTTACATGCTTCGGTCGCAGTTGCGACCCTCGCAGTCGTGAAACTGCTTGCCGCCTATGTCCCGCGTGCCTCAACTGCTCGCCTCGCTTTGCGAGGCAAGCAGTGCAATGAGTTCCTTTGACGCTCATTTCAGTTTAAGTCCCGCGTGCCTCAACTATACAATACATTGAACAGTAATATGCAGAATGGAAGAACGTTATTTGTTATGTAACATGGATTAAAGGGGTAGTTTTGAAAGAGCAATTGAAATGGAGGGAAAGCCAGTACTAAAGTGTTAGGGACTCATTCAACTGCAATTTGGCCAGTTAAATAGGGCTAAGCACAGAGCATATTTTTTTACAGAAGTTTTTAGTTAGTGAACTTCTATCCAAAAGCAAGGTCTTCACTAACTAAAAATTCTGTAAAAAATGCTTATATAGAGCCCTATTCAATTGGCCAAATCGCAATTGAATGAGGCCCTTAGGTTAGTCTTCCTGAAAGAAATGTGTATCTTTCCCAGAAAGTCTGTTTGCACATCTCATGTTACCAGACTGGTTTGGTTACACTGTATGAGCCATTAATTTTCAGGTGTTCCTGAAGTCTAATCTTCATGACACAAGATCTATACAGATTTGATCCCTGATAACATGCTTCAACATAAATAAAAGCACAACTTCACAGAGTATTTTAGATATTGCAAAAGAATTTTCTTTTCTTTTTTTTAAAGAGATTTCATTCGTTTTCATACAACGGATAAAACTTTAATAGGGAAATTAGGGAATATTCAATGCAATCCAGGATGAGACGCCATAGATAAAAAGTAAAAGTGTGTCAATCCTAAAGTAGTGAATAAATGTCAAAGGGTGTCACTGTCCCCATAATATTCTGGGATTTTCAATAGTGACCACCTTAATTTGACCAGTAAATATAATAAATAGTAGTTGTTGTATCACTGTGGGCCTAATATAAATGTAGTAATGGTATCAATAATATCTTATGATTTATGCAGGCCTCATATGCAAAATATTTGCTAATCATTGGAATGCAACAAGATAATTTTATTACGGTATTTAGGAAAGAACACACTAAAAATAGTGCACTAATCACAAATGGTTAAAAACAATAAGAAACAAAAACTGGGAGAATGGTGCTGCTATGTATACGCAGTACTATATTATACAGGGGAGGGAAAATATATCCATATATCTCTATAAATGCATATATATCACTTATAACATCATTAAACCGTAACACAATTTTAGGTTTTACTGTTTACTCATGGGCCCCTGTTTTCATACAGCATACAGACGAAAATGTACAAGCTTTACAAAAGCAAATCCCAAAAACCCCCAGAAAGTACATAGGAGAATAAATACCAGAGAAAAAGGAAGTACAAAGTTAGTTTGTATACATATTACAATTTACATAGATGTGACATAGCAGATTTTTAATACAAAATATATAGAAACCCCTTCTACAACAAGATGTCTTTTACTTACTCTTAATGTTAATTTTTCTATAAATCACGCTGTATGAAAGTAAAGAAATTTAAAGTCATAGAAACTCCAGTTTTCTTTTATTTATTCTCCCTTACCTTCCTTTACTCCCCCCCCCCTCTATACCCTTCCTCTTTTACTTATCTTCTAATATACTATGCTCTAATTGTCTCTTCCAGTCTTCTCTTACTTCCTTAACAAAAATTCACAAAAACACAAGATAACATAAATCAAACTGAGACTGGAGGAGAACAAAGTAGAGTCACCACATCACAAACCAAACTATTGGGCTTTCAGTTATATTAAGGCAGAAGTTATTTTATTAATCCCGGGTTTCAATAATTTTGTCCCAAATCGAACACTTATGTTCTTGAAATATTACTGGCCTGAACTTTGGAAAATATTCCATATCCCCTTGTATAAAAACAGCCTTTGTCTTTGTGAATCCCGTCGTTGACTGAAATTTTCCTGACTCCTTCTTCTGGACTATTCCCAAAGGGGAAATTACCAAGCCCCGGAACAGGGGGGAGGGGAATGGCCCTTCCATTTTCCCAAGCTGAACCTCCATTCAATTTTTTTCATCAGCAACCCCGGGTAACTCGCGGACTGACTTCAGGTTTTTGGGCCGCAAGTCGGGAGGTATGACGGTGCACAGGATTTTAAGCCCATCCCGAAAACTCTCACTCAGCAGAGTGGCTGCCTGCGCTTTCCCCGGTAATCTACCATAACGTTCTACCCATAGTAGCATTGTGGCCAGCCGTATGGGGGTCCTGCCCTTTTGGAGAGGACTCCCTGATTCTGGCGACTTCTCTGGATCTATTACATTTTGCAAGCGGGTGATCTCTCCCCCGCAGTTTGAACAGGCATGCTTGAATCGACAATTTGGTGCCCACTTGTAACTGCCCTCATTGAACGCATGGAAGACCCTACAGCCTGTGGTGGCCGCCGCGGTGGGGGTTCTTGTCCCGCCCGGGTTCCCTCAAAACGTCAGCAAGGCTCGCATTAGGGTCATAATGTTCAGCCAATAAGCTACCACCTTGTCGCTCTATGCCATAGTTGGCCTGGAGGCCATGTACTGGTGGAACTCCTCGTCGTACTGCCACCACCCCATGCCCCCATAGGTCCTATATGCTTTCCTGATTTCCTCCTGGTATACGAACAACCTGGACCATTGCTTGGGGTGTCGTTCCCCCACTACGCAGGCCATCGATTCAAAAGGCCAGTAGCCAGTTATCAAAGGTCCGGGGAAGACGCCTAATAGGTTTCCTCCAATCCTCACCTTCCCTTGGAAACCATTCGGGGGGCTCCGATAGGCGAGACTGAGGCAACAGGGAGAATAGTTCTATACATTCCCTGCACCCCAGATTGTCTTAGGCGCAAAGGATGGTGGGCTGACCCAACTTGGATGCCGGCCCCCACAGAGGGAGCCAGCAGCCCTTGGGAACCCAAGGGGTGGGGGTGGGATGTCTTTTTCTGCCTCTATGCGGGGGGCTACCCTCAGTTTCTGACCACGCCTTATCGGCTATGCCGCCCACCCTAGCCGTGAATGTGTCGTTGCTAATGGGGATGTTGTGAGCGGACATAATGGATTTTTGGTAGGCTAGTAATTGAGGTGCCCGGGGTCCATGATAATAAATGAACAAACAAAAACAGGAAGACAGAACAAACAAAGATAAACAAAGACACACGCAACTTATTATGTAGAAAGGGTTAATATTTGTATAGGGAGTGATTTGGGACAAATACTTATAATTAGGCAGGAAGGTAACCAGAGCACCACGTGAGCCTCCAATCTGGGTATTCTTAAATCCCTCCTCTGCACTCCCACCAATCAGGAGAGCCCAGGCTCCACTGGGTCACGCTGCACTGAGTTAGACCCAGGGGGCCTGGCCTGCCTCTACACCGGCCTTGAAGTCAAAATACCAGTCTTAAAATAGGTCTACACAGTGATTGTAACCTAAGCCAAACAGGATACTCATAAGTAGATATAATTGTAAATATTAATTGTAAATATTAATGACTGTAACCATCATCCCCAAGTCCTCAGACTATCTGATCAACAGCTGTTTTGGGCCCAAGAAACAATCCTGCTATTACAATCTGAGGGGACTATTAAGGTAAGTATGTTATTCTGATTGGAAATTTAGATTGCTAAAGTAGTAATAATGAATGAGCGCTGTCTATGACCTTAGGACCATGAGTTTAGCAAGAGGAATTCCAACATTGGAACTCTGTCCTATAATAATGGTGTTATAAACAGTGCTGCCTACTTTCATCTCCAAGCACGTATTAAACATTGTATAGCAGTTTGGGTCATGGGAAATGTTAAAGTGAAAAACTAATGAAAAATAGCAGTTTGACAGATTTTAAAAGGCATTGAGAGTGTAAAATTAGACAAAGTCCTTGCAATAAGCACAGCTACATAACAAGCTGCCACATGTCTGCCAGTAAAGGCAATTTATGTATAGTCTCAGTAGCAGTCCGTTATCTTATGTCTCTACTCTGCTTTTCATTTCTACTTTACATAATAGCTTAATGGGCAAGACATATCTCTTATATGCATCATAGCTTGTAATCAGAAAAGGAGCGGAGTCCCTTCAGATATGTAAATATGGCACTCATTGTACATCCAAATGTCCATCCAAAGGCTGGATAAATAACTTTGGAGAGAGATAAGAGTGTATATGGCCTCAGGGGTCTGTCCTAGTTTCATGGCCCTCATCTATTTAATTCACAATTTATTCCTGATATTTGTAATATGAAGGAATCTTAAAATATGTCGAGGTAAGCATGACAGGGCTTCATAACAGGACACAAACAGCCTACGAAATAGTAGCATTTTGAGGGATATTCCACCTACTGCAAGTATCTTCTAGACTCAAGCAAGACAGCAAGTGAGATGCCATCAAACTCTGGAGCTGCAGAATGGAGGGAAAGTGAGTAAGGAGTCCACAAGCTCCTGTGCAACAGCGGATGCAGTTTGTGCGGTATGACAGCCTTTTGGGTGGACGCCTTGAGTGAGTTTTTGAAGGGGATAACTCCTGGCATACATAATGCTTGGAGGGGTCTGGTGCTCTCAGGTTGCCTTCCTCCTGCTGTTGGTCTCCAAGTGCATGACCACATTTCATGTATCAGGGTCTTTGTGCTCCATATCTCAGAGCAAAGATCATTGAAAAAAACATGTATGACTGCAGTCAGCTGTCTCTTTAACGTATCTGCCACATGTGTTTTGATTAGGAACTGGGCCATTATTTTATATGAAGCACAGATATATTAATGGCTTTGTAAAATGCAATAGTCTGTGATTTATTGGTTTTCTTCCTCCTCTTGTCTTCCATTTTTCTGGGTCCAGAAACAGTGTATCAGGTCTGTTTCTGCTGAAGGTCTCAAGGAGGTTGTCTGTGGTGCTCCATGAATTGCTGCACCCACTGGGAGGTTGATTGACATACGTGAGGCTGGGTGTAGTACTAGTATAGGTCTTAAAATGGCAAGTGAGTGATACTGAGTTAAGATCTGTGCTTGTTTTAAGGATTTAGAACTGAGTTCAAGTCAGATATGACTGGATTGTGCTTTGGATAGGGGAGCACAAAAGCAGAGCACCCTGCCACTCCCCCAAGCAGCTTCTTACTTATTAAACTTATAGTGGACCCATAATAGAATAAATACTGCACCTATTAATATAAAGTATTGTAGTTCAGCCTATCACTTTTCCTGTTTGGTAAAATAATGTGTGGAGGGATAAGGTTCATGAGGGTGTCATATAACATGAAGAGACTGTGAAATCTAATTACACTTGTTAATCCCCAACTGGCTACAATGCAAATGGAGGTGCACCCCATGCTCTCCCAGGACACCCATTGGTTGAATCAACCTCCAGAGACTCCAGTGCCCCCTGGGAGTCACAGCACCCCAACCCCTACATGCAGGGGCTACTATTATTACAACCACCCTGCTCCGAGGAAAATAACAGTCCATATCCATTGGTAACAGTCCATATATCCATTTACAGTGCCATGTTTGCTCTGAAAGGGGGTCCCAGGGCATTGGCTGGTTGAATCAATCCCCAGAGACCCCGGGGAATCATATATCTAAGGTACTTGCATGTTGTGAGATCATTTGTCATAGAGTGGGGAAGGGGTATAGATTTCAAAGTTGTGATTATGCATTTTTTGACATTAGCATGAGATAGTATTGAATAATGTGACCCATTTAACTTCAGGCTGTTGATCTGCCATTTAACCCTTTCACAATCTCATCATGTGTACATTAGTTTTGGTGGTTATTATGGAATGGCTAATGTGTCAGCCCACCCATCACTTATACTTATTAACCCTGTCCATAACCAAGCCACTCCCAAGTCCCTATTGCTTATTAAAAACCACCAACATGTTTCATGGTTCATCTTATTAGTGTATAGCAAAACTAATATATTTTTGCTTTACCAGAAAAATAATATATCTCTTTACTAACACTAAGTACAGTAGGTAACTTGCCCACATACACTTTTAAAAGCAAAATATTTATTAAAATCATACTTTTAAAATTTGTATAAGGCAAAGTATGAAGAGGTTTTGCTTCTCCCCCTCATATTTAGCATATTTAAATAATGCATGGGGCAGGACTGCAAAGCAAATAATTGACCAGTGTGGATAATAGCCTATTTATGCTTGTAATAATAAAAAAGCAAACATTCAAAACAGGCTAAGCAGTTTCGGTGTCCTGTCAATCGATGACACTTCTCATGTTGAACACTCCATTCGAGGAGTGTTCAAAATACTAATTGGATAACTTAGATTACACCCATATAGTCCTTGCTGAATACAATGATACTAACCTTAAATGTTATGCATTTAAGGTACTTTTCTTCAGAATTCTGTTTGCTTTAATAATGTGCATGCATTTTATCTGCTGCTTATAACTGCTTAGTGTTAAGATAAAGAAAATAAAGTGACTCAAAGGAGGTATGAAATATAATATTATTTAAAATTATAAGTAATAATAAGAAAATTAATCAATCCAATATTGCATATTCCTGGAGTAAATTAACGTTGAAGTTTGTAATATTTAGCTGTCAGACAGCCTTTCTGATGCACCCTATCAACTTAGTTACTGAATTATGTCCATTGTCTTCCCTGTAGTCCCCTGACTTTGAGCATGCCAAGGGCCTTATTTAATTGCAAGCTTGCAGATTACGTTATACAGGACATATGTCTGCGGGCTTGGAATTTGCTACAATTACAGAGTGATTGAATTGAACAAGCCTGCAATTTACAGTCCGAAAGCCGAAACCGTAAACCATGCACTCGTATGTAGCATTTCAGAGCGTGAACATGATCAATTAAGCAAGGCCGTAACTACCGATTTAGAAACAGCCAATAGTAAATGAGACCATAATCATAACGTTAGTAAAACATGGAGGTTACACGTCAATCAATTCGAGTTTAGATGTCTGATATGCGATCAGACTCGCAATTCAGCAGGGTACAAAATATTAAAAATTAATGACGATACTGTTCTAGCCCATATGGATGGCCTGATATGTATTAACTCATTGATTCCTGAGATTGATATGACACTGAAATGAAACTTAAAAATAATAATTTTCTATTGCAGATTTACAAGCTTGTGCAATTAATTCTAATGTATTTAGTCTCTTTTCCAGTCTTTTTAAGTGCAGTACTGATTTTTTATTTATATTTACAGTGCTATGAAGAGGTGTTTAACCCCCTTGCGAGTCCTATCTGGTACCTGTAGGATTTTCTTCTACATTTGCCAATTACGGGTGTGAGAACATTTGCGGGCTTGAGGAATTGTAGCAATTGAATAGCGATATGCGATTTTAGCGATTTGTAACTTTTGCGGGCTTGAAAGATCAAATACTAAGATGGGCTGTAAGTTACAATTTTGGCAACCGCAGGGATTTTCAGACTGTAACCCGTGGACGCCAATTGAATAGCAAATTAGTTTATGCGCTACATTACGGGCTCCAGTAACCAACAATTTCTTAATGTTCAGTTAATAAAGTATTTGTTATAGTTTTAAATTACTAATCTATGTCACTTTAAATGGCAGTTTCAATTCAAAACTAATATAAAATTACTGTCAAACATGATCCAGTTTCTCATAAAACTAAATAACAATAGAAAGCAATTACTACAAGCAGCAACAAGTAAAAAAATAAAAGTCATGAACTTTCTAAGCTTCTCAAGTTAATACCCTGAAAAAATATTGCATTGACTTGTTACAATCTGGAATGCTTCGTGCTTTGCTTCCTTTTTGTTGTAATTATCAGACTTTTCGTGGTATGTAAGGCTATTGTCAGTGGTGTAAACTGAGACATGTATCTGCAATGCTGTTTTACCTCTGGTTATATGAATAGCTGCCTCCACACCCAAATCATTTCTTGTGCAACTACGTTGTAAAACAACTTCTTTATTTGATTATTCAGGAAGGACAAAGTGAACCTATAAATACACAGTTTTACTGTTTTGTTATAGGTCATATATTTGTGTAGGTAGTTCAAACACATCATTCAAGGGACATTGAATTCAAAGGTTTGCCTAGAAGGCGTTTAAAAGAGTAGCCTTTAAGAAGTAGAGGCGGTCCTCGGGTTAGAGACGAGATACTTTCCTGAGAACGTCTTTAGGTTGGATTTGCATGTAACTTGGATCCCTTATGCATAATAACAATAAGAATACTATAATAGCTCATATGTGGTAATATTAATAGTATAATACTGTAAAAATAATAACAATTATACCACTGCACTGTAATAATAAGTTTCTTTCTTTTAATTCAAACAAACAAAAAATAAAAGCAAACTCATACAAAAAGCCTTGGAAGCCCGTTCCTTAAGTACAGAACTTCTGTTAGTCGAGTTGAGTGCTGTAAATTTTAAGAAAATTGTAGGAAAGACAGCTTTGTATCATTGTAAGAACCCCTCTGACAAACGGATTTCAATTGATTTCAAGGGATAGATTATTTCACTGTTGAACTTGAAGATGGTGCTGTCTCCTGACATATCGGAGTCTGGCTAATGGAAGTCTGGTTGCCTTGTTGCAAAAGCAGGATTAAAAACTCAATTTTTAATCCTCTCAGTACCAGAGGTGCAGGACATTTTCCTGGGCCAAGATATCAGATCCATTTGCAACATTTTGTTGTGCATCTGTCTAGACATGGTTCCTGTTAGCTTATATTTGTATTTATATATGCAAATGATATATTGTTTTTTTGGTAGACGTTCACCTTTCTAATGGTTCACCTATACTCTCTCCACCATCCACTCTATTCCCTGCACTCTCTCCCTCTCCCATTCCTACACCCTATTCCTCTCTCTTCCCACAATACACCTTTCTCTCCCGATTCCACCCTCTCTTTCCTGCACTCTCTCCCTCTCCCCACTCTTTCCCTATTCCTCTATCTTCCCACAATACACCTTTCTCTCCCGATTCCACCCTCCCTTCCCGGCACTCTCTCTACCCACTCTTTCACCATTCCTCTCTCTTCCCACAATACACCTTTCTCTCCCTATTCCACCCTCTCTTCCCTGCACTCTCTCTCTGCCCACTCTTTCCCTATTCCTCTCTCTTCCAGCAATACACCTTTCTCTCCCGATTCCACCCTCTCTTCCCCGCACTCTCTCTACCCACTCTTTCCCCATTCCTCTCTCTTCCCACAATACACCTTTCTCTCCCGATTCCACCCTCTCTTTCCTGCACTCTCTCCCTCTCCCCACTCTTTCCCTATTCCTCTCTCTTCCCACAATGCACCTTTATCTCCTGATTCCACCCTCTGTTTCCTGCACTCTCCCTCTACCCACTCTTTCCCTATTCCTCTCTCTTCCCACAATACACCTTTCTCTCCCGATTCCACCCTCTCTTCCCTGCACTCTCTCTCTACCCACTCTTTCCCCATTCCTCTCTCTTCCCACAGTAAACCTTTCTCTCCCGATTCCACCCTTTCTTTCCTGCACTCTCTCCCTCTCAGCACTCTTTCCCCATTCCTCTCTCTTCCCACAATACACCTTTCTCTCCCGATTCCACCCTCTCTTCCCTGCACTCTCTCTCTACCCACACTTTCCCTTTTCCTCTCTCTTCCCACAATACACCTTTCTCTCCCGATTCTACCCTCTCTTTCCTGCACTCCCTCTCTACCCACTCTTTCCCTATTCCTCTCTCTTCCCACAATACACCTTTCTCTCCCGATTCCACCCTCTCTTCCCTGCACTCTCTCTCTACCCACTCTTTCCCTATTCCTCTCTCTTCCCACAATACACCTTTCTCTCCCGATTCCACCCTCTCTTTCCTGCACTCTCTCTCTCTACCCACCCTTTCCCTATTCCTCTCTCTTCCCACAATACACCTTTCTCTCCCGATTCCACCCTCTCTTCCCTGCACTCTCTCTCTACCCACACTTTCCCCATTCCTCTCTCTTCCCACAATACACCTTTCTCTCCCGATTCCACCCTCTCTTCCCTGCACTCTCTCTCTACCCACACTTTCCCTATTCCTCTCTCTTCCCACAATACACCTTTCTCTCACGATTCCACCCTCTCTTTCCTGCACTCTCTCTCTACCCACTCTTTCCCTATTCCTCTCTCTTCCCACAGTACACCTTTCTCTCCCGATTCCACCCTCTCTTTCCTGCACTCTCTCCCTTTCCCCACTCTTTCCCTGTTCCTCTCTCTTCCCACAATACACCTTTCTCTCCCGATTCCACCCTCTCTTCCCTGCACTCTCTCTCTACCCACACTTTCCCCATTCCTCTCTCTTCCCACAATACACCTTTCTCTCCCGATTCCACCCTCTCTTCCCTGCACTCTCTCTCTACCAACACTTTCCCTATTCCTCTCTCTTCCAACAATACACCTTTCTTTCCCGATTCCACCCTCTCTTTCCTGCACTCTCTACCCACTCTTTCCCTATTCCTCTCTCTTCCCACAGTACACCTTTCTCTCCCGATTCCACCCTCTCTTTCCTGCACTCTCTCTCTACCCACTCTTTCCCTATTCCTCTCTCTTCCCACAATACACCTTTCTCTCCCGATTCCACCCTCTCTTCCCTGCACTCTCTCTCTACCCACTCTTTCCCCATTCCTCTCTCTTCCCACAATACACCTTTCTTTCCCGATTCCACCCTCTCTTCCCTGCACTCTCTCTCTACCCACACTTTCCCCATTCCTCTCTCTTCCCACAATACACCTTTATCTCCTGATTCCACCCTCTGTTTCCTGCACTCTCCCTCTACCCACTCTTTCCCTATTCCTCTCTCTTCCCACAGTACACCTTTCTCTCCCGATTCCACCCTCTCTTTCCTGCACTCTCTCCCTTTCCCCACTCTTTCCCTGTTCCTCTCTCTTCCCACAATACACCTTTCTCTCCCGATTCCACCCTCTCTTCCCTGCACTCTCTCTCTACCCACACTTTCCCCATTCCTCTCTCTTCCCACAATACACCTTTCTCTCCCGATTCCACCCTCTCTTCCCTGCACTCTCTCTCTACCAACACTTTCCCTATTCCTCTCTCTTCCAACAATACACCTTTCTTTCACGATTCCACCCTCTCTTCCCTGCACTCTCTACCCACTCTTTCCCTATTCCTCTCTCTTCCCACAGTACACCTTTCTCTCCCGATTCCACCCTCTCTTTCCTGCACTCTCTCTCTACCCACTCTTTCCCTATTCCTCTCTCTTCCCACAATACACCTTTCTCTCCCGATTCCACCCTCTCTTCCCTGCACTCTCTCTCTACCCACACTTTCCCCATTCCTCTCTCTTCCCACAATACACCTTTCTCTCCCGATTCCACCCTCTCTTCCCTGCACTCTCTCTCTACCCACTCTTTCCCCATTCCTCTCTCTTCCCACAATACACCTTTCTTTCCCGATTCCACCCTCTCTTCCCTGCACTCTCTCTCTACCCACACTTTCCCCATTCCTCTCTCTTCCCACAATACACCTTTATCTCCTGATTCCACCCTCTGTTTCCTGCACTCTCCCTCTACCCACTCTTTCCCTATTCCTCTCTCTTCCCACAATACACCTTTCTCTCCCGATTCCACCCTCTCTTCCCTGCACTCTCTCTCTACCCACTCTTTCCCCATTCCTCTCTCTTCCCACAGTAAACCTTTCTCTCCCGATTCCACCCTTTCTTTCCTGCACTCTCTCCCTCTCAGCACTCTTTCCCCATTCCTCTCTCTTCCCACAATACACCTTTCTCTCCAGATTCCACCCTCTCTTCCCTGCACTCTCTCTCTCTACCCACTCTTTCCCCATTCCTCTCTCTTCCCATAATACACCTTTCTCTCCCAATTCCACCTTCACTTTTCTGCACTCTCTCCCTCTCCCCACTCTTTTCCCGTTCCTCTCTCTTCACAATACACATTTCTCTCCCAATTTTGCCTTCACTTGCCTGCACCACTCTCTCCCTCTCCCCACTCTTCCCCCATTCCTCTCTCTCCTCACAATACACCTTTCTCTCCCGATTCCACCCGCTCTTCCCTTCACTCCCTCCATCTCCCATTCTAACTCTTTCCCCCATTCCTCTCTCTTCCCACAATACCCATTTATCTACCCATCCCCCCACACTCCCATCCTCTTCTCTCCCCCACCTTCTTCTGTCACTAATCTCCCTTTTCTGGCCTCTCTGCTCAGCATTTGCCTACAGGCATGAAGTCCTGAGTGATAACGTCATTGTGTAATGATGCCACTGTATATAGTCATTTGAGACTAACTACAAGCCTGACAAGGGGACCTAAAGAGGAGGATCACATCATGCCGTCTATGGAGCAGCAGAGTCTTTTTAACATGTTTTTTTCTAATAAAAATATAGTTTTACTACTTCTTTGCCTAAATATGCTCATCATCAATTTCAAAATATTCAAGCATACCTTTTTTCGGTTCTACAGTGGTCCTTTAATTAAAACACGGTTTATAAAAGTACTAGTGGCTTGCCTATCAAAAAATGACGGTCAATAAAATTTGAAGCCATGGCAATGCTGTTTGCCACACAATGTGAAGGTTTTTGTATTGTGAGGACCTTCAGCGCTCATTGCACGCCTCGCCTCTGGTGTACTTTTGCTCTTCTGAGTAGCCTCTGCGCTCATCACAAAGATACATATGTCTATATTTTTTTAAATGATAATGAATTAATTAGTTACTTAATGAATTAATATATTTTACCTATTTGTAATTAATATATCTATCAGTTAATAGGCTGAAGAGGGAACAATATTTTTTCATTTTCCCGCAGCATATAATGTCCAGTTGGACTGTTGCTGGTCTGTGGAGATAGTTTTATGAATGTCCCAACTGTGCATTAGAAATAGGCTGCGTGCGCGAGGGCAAACTGTTGGTTTATTTGTGTAAAGTGCTACTGTAGATGCGTAATGTTGTAATTTGCAAGTTCAGAGTGTAAAGTAGCGTTGTTTGTGTATGTGCTACGCGGTTCGCTAGTATTTGGCCTCCTTTGTAGTAGTGTATTTTGTACCTTGTACGTTAATGTGTGAATGTGGTACGCGTTTGGCGGTGTGTTGCGTGGTCCATGGTCGTGTAGCCTCGTTTTAATTTTTTTGGCAGTAATTTTTTTTCTTGCTTAGCCGATTTCCTAGTGCCGTAACTCTTGAAAATCGACTTAAATCCGCATTTCACCTCACTCCCAGACGTCCTGGCGGTACCCCCATGCTGTGTGTGATGTTTTTGTTGTTTTTTTTTTGTTTTATTTTGTTGTGTTTTTCGTGTATTTAGTTTATTGCGGTTCTGCCGTTGCTTATTTTTCCTACCTCGTATTTTTTTTTCTATGTCCCGCGTTTCGTATTTTATTGTTTCTAAATCCTGCATCTCGTAATGTTTTTTTTCTAAGTCACCTGTTCGTCAACTGCTTGCCTTAACAGCCGCCTCGCTACGCAAGGCTCACAGGCGATGGGTGCCTTGGCGCTCATCGCCCAATTGCTGTGCGTGTTAGTGCCTTAACTTCTCGCCTCGCAGGCGATGAGCGCCTGCCTAAGTGCTGTGCTGCGAGTTTTAGTGCCTTACACCTAAATCGTAAAAGTTTGACGACGTCTCATAGTTCAACAATTATAATATGTGATTGAAATTATCAATGAATGCACAGAGCGTGCAGGTGTAAAGAGCTCACTGGCTGAAAATGATGACCATACACCTATAGTACTGCTCACCAACCAACATGGACAGGTCTCCCATGTCAAAACATATTCAAAGCAGTTTATACATCCAAAATATAAAAAAAATAATAGTATTAGTATTATTTTATTCATGTAAAGCTGTGTAAGCAAATACAGCTAACTGATTTAGTGATCACTCCACAAGACTTTCTCTCAACGTTATTTCATTGAACACATCAGTCTAGTGGTGGATCAAATACTTTTATGTCCATTTTCTAAATCTAGATGATTGAATTCAAAGCAAACAATTAAATGTTTGATGGCATTGTAAATGTATGTAAGTAATTTGGACGTTTTGTGTCCATATTATGAACTAGGCTTTCTAAGCATATGGAGACTCTGCAATATGTTAATAACACTGACATTACTTTGAGTTCATTTTGTTTAGTGTGAGCATCAGACTTCCACTAAATGAAAATATTATTGTTAAAAAATCACTTATACATAATTTTTTACATAATTGAATATTGTTGAATGTGGTGATCCATTATTTTACATAATCATTGTCCAGTCACAAGATATAGTCCCCTGCTAAATGGACCAAATAAGCAAATAAGTACACATTTACCGTGTTGAGATGAGAAATCAATGAGTAACTTGTCTTGATTTAATGTGTTGAGATGAATAATCAATGAGTAAGCTGTATTCATTGAGATTCCTTGCAATGTTTTAATATTGAATATGGAAATTAACTTATGTATAGTGCTTTGGAATATGTTGGCGCATTACAAATAAAAGATAATAATAATAATAATAATAATAATAATAAACTCCAGTCCAAAACATATCCGAAAACATGCAAATAACACATAAATAATTTAAGAGATACAGATCTGCCAACCTAACTTACAGGCTCCCTCTCTCTCTCTGTGCAAAAAATGTTGTGAACGCTAACGTCATCCAGGGGGCGTGACTATGACGTCAGTACGGGCGTGGCATAAAGCCTGATCTTAACAGAAGCTGACGGCCATTTGCATTTCAGAGAAAGACATCAAAGTGAAAGAGAGAGGGAGGGAGAGAGGTACAGAGTGAGACAGACAGGTATATAGAGAGAGAGAGAGAGCACACAAAGAGAGAGTGCACAGATAGAAAGCAGAGAGAGCGCACAGACAGAGAGAGCACAGAGATTGACAAAGAGAGGGAGAGATACAGAGATCACACACAGACAGCAGTGCACACAGAGTGCAGATAGAGAAAGCACACACGCAGAGAGCTCACAGAGATTGACACAGAGAGGGAGGGGTACAGAGAGAGAGAGAGAGCACACAGACAACACACAAAGAGCGATAGAGAGAGCGCAGACAGAAAGTGCACAGAGAAAGAGTGCACAGACAGAGAGCGCACAGAAAGAGAGTGCACAGGCAGAGAGATCACACACAGACACTCACACAGAGAGCAAGAGAGAGCACAGAGAAAGACAGAGCACAGACGGAGAGAGCGCAAAGACAGCGCACAGAGAGAGAGTGCACAGACAGAGGCAGAGAGCACCCAGAGAGAGAGAGACACACACAGAGAGCAGAGACAGAAAGGACACAAAACAAGGGAGAGAGCCACAGAGAGAGCACACAGACAAAGAGAACACAGAGATCGACACACAGAGAGCGAGGGGTACAGAGAGAGAGCACACAGACAACACACAAAGAGCGATAGAGAGAGCGCAGACAGAAAGTGCACAGAGAAAGAGAGAGTGCACATACAGAGAGCGCACAGAAAGAGAGTGCAGAGGCAAAGAGATCACACACAGACAGCGCACACAGAGAGCAAGAGAGAGCACAGAGAGAGAGAGAGAGCACAGACAGAGAGAGCGCAAAGACTGCTCACAGAGAGAGAGTGCACAAACCGAGGCAGAGAGCACCCAGAGAGAGAGAGACACACAGAGAGCAGAGACAGAAAGGACACAAAACAAGGGAGAGAGCCACAGAGAGAGCACACAGACAAAGAGCACACAGAGATCGACACACAGAGAGCGAGGGGTACAGAGAGAGAGAGAGAGTGCACACAGACAGAGAGATCACACACAGAAAGTGAGAGAGAGCGCACAGACAGAGAGTGCACAGAGAGAGAGAGAGAGAGAGTGCACAGACAGAGAGCAGAGAAAGAGAGAGAAGAGAGAGAGACACAGACGGAGTGCACAGAGAGCGCGTACACACAAAGAGCGCACAGAGATTGACAGAGTAAGAGAGAGTACACACATACAGCGCACACAAAGAGCGAGTGCACAGATAGAGAGAGCGCACACACACAGAGCGCACATAAATCGACACAGAGAGGGAGGGGTACAGAGAGAGCACACACAGACAGCTCACACACAGAGTGAGAGAGAGCACACAGACAGAGTGCACAGAAAGAGAGCGTACAGAGAGAGAGTGCAATGACAGAGAGCAGAGAGAGTGCACAGAGAAAGCGCACAAACATAGAGAATGCACAGACAGAGTTACGGACACTGGAGGCCGCAGCAGTTCCGCAGACATAAGTCCTACCTTCCCTAACTTCCAAAGCCTCAATTAAATGAGGCTCATTGTTTTTCGTTGTCTATAAATAAAGGAGTACATTTTGTGATTGTGCAATTGACCCTTTCTTGTGAATAATCAGTTACTAAGAGTAGTAAACAATAAAGGAACACTTTATTTCCCACATGTTCTACTTGTGTTTCAAACAAAACCATAATATCAATTTTCAAAACTGAGAGGTGCTTTAGGGAAAGTATTATGCACACTAGGGGCCCTATTAAATTCTCCCTCGTAGTTCTCTCGGTGCTCGCAAAAGGCAGTTTTCCTGCTGTTTGCGAGAACCGAATCTCTCGCAGCCTGCTTTACGATATGACTGCGAGAAAATGGCCGAGAATAGGCTCCGAGAGAGCTACGTAGCCTTAAATCTATGCACGAGTCTCGCATATCGTAAGAATCCCTACGTGGACAAAAAGTCCACGCAAGGGATCCGAAAGCCTCTACGTGCTGCCTCGGAACAGCCCGAGACAGCAGTGTGAGGCTCCCCCCTGCACCCTATACACATCCCCATGCTGCAGGGGTCTCTATCAGGACCCCTGCAGCACCCCCACATTAACCCCTTGCAGCGGGGGTCCCCGATCTGCATAGATCAGGCCCCCCGCTGCATTTAAAACTTTTAAATTCCCCGCCGCGGCTCCTTAAAGGGACCGCGGCACACTATTACCCAATCCCGGCCGCGGCACTTAAAATTAACCCCCCTCTATGCTGGGGGTCCCCATCGGGACCCCCGAAGTGTCCCCATATAAACCCCCTGCAGCGGGGGGCCCCGATCGGCACCGATCGTGACCCTGCTGCAATTCAATTTTAAATTTCCCGCCTCGCGGGTCCTCAAAGGACCGTAAACGTCCTGAAAGGACTCGCACTAAAAATATTAACCCCAGGCAACTATAATTACCCCATTAACTCATGATGGTCAATCCAGACCACCATAAGGCCTTAATTAACATATTAACTCATGATGGTCAATCCAGACCACCATAAGACCTAAATTAACCCATTAACTCATGATGGTCAATCCAGACCACCATAAGACCTAAATTAACCCATTAACTCATGATGGTCAATCCAGACCACCATAAGGCCTAAATTAACCCATTAACTCATGATGGTCAATCCAGACCACCATAAGACCTAAATTAACCCATTAACTCATGGTGGTCAATCCAGACCACCATAAGGCCTAAATTAACCCATTAACTCATGATGGTCAATCCAGACCACCATAAGACCTAAATTAACCCATTAACTCATGATGGTCAATCCAGACCACCATAAGACCTAAATTAACCCATTAACTCATGATGGTCAATCCAGACCACCATAAGGCCTAAATTAACCCATTAACTCATGATGGTCAATCCAGACCACCATAAGACCTAAATTAACCCATTAACTCATGATGGTCAATCCAGACCACCATAAGGCCTGAATTAACCCATTAACTCATGATGGTCAATCCAGACCACCATAAGACCTAAATTAACCCATTAACTCATGATGGTCAATCCAGACCACCATAAGGCCTAAATTAACCCATTAACTCATGATGGTCAATCCAGACCACCATAAGGCTCTATTTAACCCCATCAGTCCCATAAGGGTATATTATTACCATTATGGGCCTGTTACAACCCAACATTAACCACATAAGTGCCATGATGGTCCTCAAGGACCATCATGACACTAACTACAAACACTACACTATAACCCCCAATAAACCATTTAATCTAAACTAACCCCCCTCTACACTAATCTATTAACACTTACACTACCTACCTACACTACCTAACCCATAATAAACCTCCCCAACACTCTAATTACAAAAAACAAAAAACCTACAGCACAGAAAAAAAAAAACAATTACAACCCCACCCCCCACTACAGAAAATAAAAAAATTACACACCTGAAAAGGAAAGACAGATAAACACAATACAATACATACATATAATACATTAAATACATTACATACAATACATGACATTACATATAATATATTACATATAATATATTACATATAATACATTACATACATTACATACAATACATGACATTACATATAATATATTAAATATAATATATTACATATAATATATTACATATAATATATTACATATAGTCCTAATCAAATACCCCCTATCTATCTAACATACAATCTATTTAATTTAAAATAAATCCTAACTATATCAAATACATCCCCCTATCTATCTAATATACAAAAAATCCTAACTACATACACAGACCCTTATTCTAAACTAAAATAAAATAATTACAGTCCTAACTACATACACAGACCCTAATTCTAAGCTAAAATCAATAAATTAAGACCACTTACCTTTAAGATGTTGCTTCAGATCACTAACCTATGGGTCAAACAAAAAATAAAAATTAGTACAAAACATTAACATCAAATAAATAAACATTCTATACATTCTAAATATTCAACTCACCTTTACAGCATGTCCAGTCACTGTTTAGCTCTTCCGGCGCGGCCCTGTTAAAAAAAAAACACAATACATGAATACATGAATACAATATATAAACAATAAATAAAATACACAAATAAACATCTAAATATACATTTAACTTACCTCCCCGCGATGTCCCCGGCCTTCTCTCCTTCAGCCCCGGCTGGGCCGCGGAACCATCCGCGCTCTAAAAAAAAAAAAAAAAAAAAACTAACTGAGGTCTGCACTGGGGTGTATCCCATCCTGATTGGCTCACACATTGACGACTTTTGATTGGCTGAAATTGATAGACAGCTTTTTCAGCCGATCACAAGCCGACAATGCCAATTTCCTCCCGGAAACGACTCCGGGAGGTTCAGTA
This sequence comes from Discoglossus pictus, assembly GCA_027410445.1. Taxonomy (NCBI): domain Eukaryota; kingdom Metazoa; phylum Chordata; class Amphibia; order Anura; family Alytidae; genus Discoglossus; species Discoglossus pictus. The sequence goes on along the minus strand of CM050169.1, from coordinate 204,663,379 downwards.
GCGTCGGGGAGGTCTGCCAGTGCAGACCTCCGTTAGTTTTTTTTGTTTTTTTTTTTAGAGCGCGGATGGTTCCTCGGCCCAGCCGGGGCTGAAGGAGAGAAGGCCGGGGACATCGCGGGGAGGTAAGTTAAATGTATATTTAGATGTTTATTTGTGTATTTTATTTATTGTTTATATATTGTATTCATGTATTCATGTATTGTGTTTTTTTTTTTAACAGGGCCGCGCCGGAAGAGCTAAACAGTGACTGGACATGCTGTAAAGGTGAGTTGAATATGTAGAATGTTTAGAATGTTTATTTATTTGATGTTAATGTTTTGTACTAATTTTTCTTTTTGTTTGACCCATAGGTTAGTGATCTGAAGCAACATCTTAAAGGTAAGTGGTCTTAATTTATTGATTTTAGCTTAGAATTAGGGTCTGTGTATGTAGTTAGGACTGTAATTATTTTATTTTAGTTTAGAATAAGGGTCTGTGTATGTAGTTAGGATTTTTTGTATATTAGATAGATAGGGGGATGTATTTGATATAGTTAGGATTTATTTTAAATTAAATAGATTGTATGTTAGATAGATAGGGGGTATTTGATTAGGACTATATGTAATATATTATATGTAATATATTATATGTAATGTATGTAATGTCATGTAGTGTATGTAATGTATGTAATGTATTATATGTAATATATTATATGTAATATATTATATTTAATATATTATATGTAATGTCATGTATTGTATGTAATGTATGTAATGTATTATATGTAATATATTATATGTAATATATTATATTTAATATATTATATGTAATGTCATGTATTGTATGTAATGTATGTAATGTATTATATGTAATATATTATATGTAATATATTATATGTAATGTCATGTATTGTATGTAATGTATGTAATGTATTATATGTATGTATTGTATTGTGTTTAACTGTCTTTCCTTTTCAGGTGTGTAATTTTTTTATTTTCTGTAGTGGGGGGTGGGGTTGTAATTGTTTTTTTTTTTTATGTACTGTAGGTTTTTTTGTTTTTTGTACTGTAGGTTTTTTGTTTTTTGTAATTAGAGTGTTGGGGAGGTTTATTAGGGGGTAGGTAGTGTAGGTAGGTAGTGTAAGTGTTAATAGATTAGTGTAGAGGGGGGTTAGTTTAGATTAAATGGTTTATTGGGGGTTATAGTGTAGTGTTTGTAGTTAGTGTCATGATGGTCCTTGAGGACCATCATGGCACTTATGTGGTTAATGTTGGGTTGTAACAGGCCCATAATGGTAATAATATACCCTTATGGGACTGATGGGGTTAAATAGAGCCTTATGGTGGTCTGTATTGACCATCATGAGTTAATGGGTTAATTTAGGCCTTATGGTGGTCTGTATTGACCATCATGAGTTAATGGGTTAATTTAGGCCTTATGGTGGTCTGTATTGACCATCATGAGTTAATGGGTTAATTTAGGCCTTATGGTGGTCTGTATTGACCATCATGAGTTAATGGGGTAATTATAGTTGCCTGGGGTGAATATTTTTAGTGCGAGTCCTTTCAGGACCTTTACGGTCCTTTGAGGACCCGCGAGGCGGGAAATTTAAAATTGAATTGCAGCAGGGTCACGATCGGTGCCGATCGGGGCCCCCCGCTGCAGGGGGTTTATATGGGGACACTTCGGGGGTCCCGATGGGGACCCCCAGCATAGAGGGGGGTTAATTTTAAGTGCCGCGGCCGGGATTGGGTAATAGTGTGCCGCGGTCCCTTTAAGGAGCCGCGGCGGGGAATTTAAAAGTTTTAAATGCAGCGGAGGGCCTGATCTATGCAGATCGGGGACCCCCGCTGCAAGGGGTTAATGTGTGGGGGCTGCGGGGGTTCCTATGGACCCCTGCAGCAAGGTGTTCATGTGAGGACACTTCGGGGGTCCCGACGGGGACCCCCGCATTGAGGGGGGGTTAATTTTAGGTGCCGGGGGGAGTATTCGGAGTACCCCCACGGCAGGGCTTATGTGGGGGACTGCCGCGGAGGTCCCTTTTAGGACCCCCGCAGCAATTGATGAGGAGTGGGAGCCTGCGATATCATCTCGCAGGCTGTCACTCCTCATGTACATTACGCAGTGTAGATACGTACGGCCCTGCTGCGTAGCTCATACGTTGCTCGCAGCAGGGCTAATTTAATAGCATTGTAAGTTAGAGAAACTTTGCAGTACGTAGGGCTTAAGTAGAAGCCTCTTATTTACGAGGCTGGAATTTAATAGGGCCCTAGATTCCAAGCTCAAAGACCGGGGCCTCCATTCTTTGCAGTGTATTAAAATTGTTTTCTCCTGGAATTTAACCCATGTATAGCGCTACAGAATATGTTGCCACATTACAAATAAACAATAATTATTATTATTATAATAATATATAATTATAACTTTACAATAAGTAAAGTTAATATAATAGTCTGGGCAGTACAAATGTCAAACAGATTATAATGTGTGGAAGTTCAAGAAATGAAAACACAGGAATCTGATTTAACATAGAACCATATTGATTATATGTGAGCATTGGGTCCCAGATTTCTAAAAGTATTTCCCTTATCCCATTTAATGTTGGAGAAGAAGTCACCCTGTTTGTTTTTTATGACTTTTTCCTATACATGTATTTACACACTCAAATATATGATACAAAATCAAAAGTTTGCCAAAGTTTTAGTCTAATGAAAAAAAATAACTGCATTTTAATTCTTTTAGAGTGTATCTGTTTGACTGAACTAACATAAGTAGTCCAAACTAGCCTCTGAAAGATCAGATATCCTATTTTTATATTAGCCACGTGATTTTCTATTGAAGCATTTAATTTATAGTTTTTATTTTATCTTGTCTTTACTTTACAACTTGCTGCATCTGCCATTATAATATTTTATATACATTCTTTCCTGAATATATAATTATATTATCTTTGTTAACAAAGTCAAAGTACATGTGGTATCATTTACATGGTGTTAGCAATTAGTAACAAGCAGCCTTATTAAATTGCGATTCCACCAATTGAAAAGGGCTCTATATAAGCTTATTTTTTTTGACACAAATTTGTAGTTAGTGAAGAACTTGCTTTGGGATAGATGTTCACTAACAAAAACTTCTGTAAGATAAATATGCTCTGTGCTTATATAGAGCCCTATTCAATTGGCCAAATCGCAATTTAATAAGGCTGAAGGTCTCTATTAAGAAAAGAGCAGTTAAAGCTTCAAAACTATAAGATAAACTGGATGACTGGACTAAGAATGAAAAGAATGCGGATTATCTTCAGAGGAAAATCATTTCTAATTGTCACATTACTGTCTCATCTCCCCAGGAAACCTCACCTAGAGTGGAACAAAGGTCTGGAATTCCTTCCGGGTTTGTACGTTTCTAAGTATGTGAGATCCGCCCATCTACAAAAATCTACAGAATGTCAGGCTGTAGTAGAAGCTTTGTATCCTCAGTGATATTATATGACCTTCTCATTATATGACCTTTTTCTGAACCTACTCAGTGCACTATAATGTCTGATATGTAGACATCCTCGACTGGGAATCTATAGTACACCGCTCTTGTGGATAGCCAAACTTCTACTTGATGTTGAGTGGTTCTTTTTTTTCCATAAAAAAAGTGTGGAATAGTGTCCAGCAATGGAGGGAGCCACATGAAGCCTTAACAAAGATCTACTTTCAAATTAAAAAATTTAAACCTGTGTAACTTTAACGGAAAACAAAAGTCACCTAGGTATAATATGCTCTTTGGTAGTGTGATGATGTGAATTGTTTTTTAAACAGATCTCTTAGGAGACGAAAATAGACAAGGAGTGTAACTTACACATATTTTAAATGTCTTTCAGAGATATGAAAAAGTTTCAATTTGAAGCACATAGGAAGAGAAAAATGTGAGACACCCAATATAATTACTCTTCTTTTTTTATAAAGGTCAACTTTTTCCATAGATCTATTTAAAAGGTTATAGTTAACATAGATGAAAAGCAAAAGCATGAGATAATCACATATATAGTTCTCAGCAGCGCGGGCTTGCCAAAATCCGTTGGTAATACAATGTTAAAACTGCGGGCCGAAGGTGCTTCTTGCGCTGGTGGAGATGAGCGTTGTAGGCGCCCATCCCTACGACCCTGTATGACTTAGGCAGGGAGAGCCAACGGCGCTCACTGCGCTGGTGGAGATGAGCGGCATAGGTGCTCATCCTTACGACCCCACACATGACTTAAGCATCACACCTACGAACCGCGGGACTACAGATCAACACAACGCTCAATTACACAATTCACAGTGCCGTCACGGTTTGCCCTTGCGCACGCAGCCTATTTACACTGCACACTTGCCACATTGTTGACACTTTCTCCTCAGGTCAGCAACAGTCCAAATGTACATTGTATGCTGCACCAACACCAAAAGGGATTGTTAGCGCTTCAGGATATTGATTGCTGGATATATTAATTACAAATAGGTAAAGTACATTAATGTATTCATTAATTTTTCATTACCGTATATACTCGAGTATAAGCCGAGTTTTTTAGCCCTTTTTTTAAGGCTAAAAAGGGCCCCCTCGGCTTATACTCGAGTCACTCTACCCCCATGTCTCTCTAACCCCCCCGTGTCTCTCTAACCACCCCCGTGTCTCTCTAACCACCCCCGTGTCTCTCTAACCCCCCATGTCTCTTTGAGAAGGGGGTTGAGGTTGAGAAGGGAGGTTGAGGAGGAGGTTGAGGATGAGGAGAGGGGTGGAGGATGAGGAGGGAGGTTGAGGAGGGGGGTTGAGGTTGAAGAGGGAGGTTGAGGTTGAGGAGGGAGGTTGAGGATGAGGAGGGAGGTTGAGGAGGGGTTGAGGATGGTGGGGTTGAGGATGGGGAGGTTGAGGTTGAGGAGGGAGGTTGAGGAGGGGGTTGAGGATGGTGGGGTTGAGGATGAGGATGGGGAGGTTGAGGTTGAGGAGGGAGGTTGAGGATGGGGGGTTGAGGATGGGGGGTTGAGGATGAGGATGGGGGGAGGTTGAGGAGGGGGGTTGAGGATGAGTAGGGGGGTTGAGGAGGGGGGTTGAGGATGGGGGGTTGAGGTTGAGGAAGTGAGGTTGAGGAGGGGGGTTGAGGATGAGGAGTGGGGTTGAGAATGAGGAGGGGGGTTGAGGATGGAGGTTGAGAATGAGGAGGGGGCTTGAGGAGGGTGATAAGGGAGGGGGGACGAGACACAGGGAAGGGAGAGGGGGAAAGAGACACAGGGAAGGGAGAGGGGCGAAGAGACACAGGTGAGGGAGAGGGGAGAAGAGACACAGGGGAGAGAGAGGGGGGACACAAGAAAAGGGCACACAAGAGGGGGACACATAGGGCACAAGAGGGACACAGGGGGCAGCACATTTCCCACCCTCGGCTTATACTCAAGTCACTCATTTTTCCCAGTATTTTGTGGTAAAATAGGTGCCTCGGATTATACTCGGGTATATACGGTAAATATTATTAAAAATATATATATATATATATAAAAATACAAATAGCAGAGGAGAACCTCGCAAAGAGTGCCTGCTGAAGGCGCTCAGCGCGGGGCTCACAATGAGTGCGCAGGATGCGCAGAGAACCAAAAGTACACGAGTAGAGAAGCTTGGAATGAGCACCAAAGGCGCTCATTGTGAGCCTTGAGATGAGCGCAGAAGGCGCTCATCGCGAGGCTTGGAATGAGCGCCAAAGGTGCTCAGACCACCAAAACTATACCAGGGGAGAGGCTCGCAATGAGCACCAAAGGGGCTCACAAGACCAAAAATACACCATGGAGAGAGGCTCGCAATGAGCGCCAAAGGTACTCAGAGGACCAAAAGCCTTACATTGTGTGGCAAACAGCATTCCCTGGCTTACAATTTTCTTGCCGAAATTTTTTGACGGGCAAGTTGCTAGTGCAATAATACCATAATGTTATAGATCAGAACCATTTGTTGTAACTGAAAGGGCCCCCGCTATGAAGAGCTTGTCATGTGCATTGTAAATGGAAATGTGGGATAGAATGAGAAAGAGAAAAATTATATTTTGTTTTATTTATTCACATTTGCATAGTCCTTTCATTCAGGGTGCTTTTTTAATTGTTACAGGGTTTATGACACTGGTGAGCAACTTGGTCCTATAAGGGTTGCCAAAAGTCCAGGATTTGGGGATCTCATTCCTTGTGTAGTCAGGTTATCTCTTCTTTAGCACAGCTGACTTAATCAGTTTTATTCATTCTGACTGGTCCAACTGGGCCGTGATAGAGATTAAAATCCTGAACTGTGGCAGCACCCAAAGGACCGATTTGCCCACCACTATTATCTGACAACAGTGGTTGAAGGTTTAATGATAATAGAGATTTAAACATACAGATACAAGAGGAGTGTAAGCTCCAGCATATAAACAAACATATGGTGCTTTTATCCAAAGCAGTGAATAGCCTATAAACACTGTACATTAGCTTACATGCTAAGGGAATTTAAGAAGAAAGATTTTTTTTTATTATAATGGGAAAATGATCATCTTTATTTACATTTATTTACAAAAACAGCGACGCACACTTCAACATTTAAAAACAATTAAAAAATGGGATAAAACACCCCCATTTCTATTTTGAATATTATTTAGAAATCAGACTTTTCATCCAAAAAATTGCACTTGACTCTAAAAATGTATTGGTCCTTCTTATTTGCAATTTTTGTGTCTTATTCTATAATTTATTCTCAAGTAGATATTCGAGACTTAAATCTGAGTTAACTAGGGTAGTCCACAATATTTACAAGGGTTAATACATTAGAGGATATAGTACTCTCCTTATTTTCTGTATATAACAGATTAGGGAGTGTAAGGCAGAGGCCTGGTGACTTTTACCCTAATCCTATATACGTTCCAGCTTGGGCTTAATCTCCTACCACATATGTAGCCTATATGTAGTATACTTCTTGAATCGCTACTAAGGTTCAGGAGCTACAATTGCAGACCCCCACTATTTCAGAAGCCCTCGTTTTCCCTATTAGACTCGCCTAGCTGGCTTTGTCTCTACACAACGTCGGCGTGTGACGTCAGGCCGCACGTCTAACTCTCGACTGTCGGGAAATGCTAAGGGAAAGCAAAGAAATGTATGAGACAAAAGGTGAGGGGGTAGCAAGAGATTTAAAGAAGGGAAGAGTCGAAATTAGAAAGAAAAAAGGTCAGTCTGGTGGCATAATCACTGCTTTGTGGAGAAAGACAGGGGAAACACAGGGTGGTCTTGCTACTTTCATGGTTAGAACTTGGGGCTCATAACTAAACGTTTTCTCAACACCTGATATGAAGGACAATGATGCAAATAGGAAATGGAAAAGAGGGTAGAGAGTTGAGGGTTGAGAGGAGAATGTACAGTGGTTAGAGTTAGGAAAATAGAATTGAAAGGGATATGTGAGAATGGGTGGAAGAAAGGAAAGAGTGGAAAAAAAGAAATTCAATAGAAGGAAAAGTTGCAAATATTGAGGAAAAGTGATAAATAGAATGACAGAATAGCAAGAGGATTTGGAATTGTGGAGAGAGATGAAAGATTGAAACCAGTTCACTGCCACCATTTTATTTTATGCACCAAGCCTTGACCAAGAAAGTACCTGTGATTTATGATTATATTTAATAATCTTATGAATAGAAGATTTCACACACACAAAGAGATTGCAGAGAGTGCCAAAGTCAAAACATTTATAACAGTAAAAAAACAGCAATGGGCAAAGTGCAAATAGGAGGCAAGGAAGATTGTACAATTAACAACTGATCGAACATACACCTCTTAGGCCTACCCTATGTCCTACTCAGTACATGCATCACAAGAGGTAGTTAGTTCACAGACCCATCCATGGATGCACTCCCAGGCCTGCGCCGAGGCCCAACAGAACAGGTGCCCCTCCTGCCAATATTTCAATATATTTAAACATATACAGCCATTTATATACTCAGTATACACAAGGGGTATGCACTCTACATAAAAATATATAAACTCCTTTGTAACTGCTATTATTTTATGAAAGTCCTGGTACCTTTTAATGAAGTAGACAGGAGAACCCTCAAACATTTCGGCCACTAAGGATTTTTGAGCAACAGTTAACAAAATTACAGTTAATCTGTAGGTTTTGAGTCCCCTTCTAGGGTGTGGCCATCATTGTGGTACCAATTATCAAGATATAGTTTTGACAGCATTTTGGAAGTTGGGAAGTTGCACAAGTCCAGACATTATAGTTTTGACAGAATTCAATAAGCAAAAAGAGTATTTTGAATTTTGGAGAGGATATAGGTAACTGTGGAATGACAGAACAAATAACCAAATAATGTTCTCAAAGCTGTTTCCAAACTATTGTGTAGTAAAATGTGATATATGGGGCAGAGGAGGATGTTCAAAGTAAAGACAAGTATTTGCAGCTGGAATAACAATGATGGGGTGTACGTTTCTTTATAGGCGCTATGAGGTTATTCCCAGGACAACCTCTATTTGAGGTAGCCATGTTTGTTGAGACACATATTTTGTCTAATGCAAATAATCCAGAAAATACCTCCCACAAAGCAACACAAGTGTTTATTTAAGAATAAATAGTTGAAACTCCAGATATGTTTAGGGGTCTCTGCTCTCCATTACGTCAGTGCACTAACATCAGAGAAAAACCCTCACCCGTAACTGTGGGAGCTTAATTTCCATCACTCCGGGCTGTATCAATGTTTTACTCCAAATATTTAAGAGTTCGGTTTCAGGTGGTTTCACACTTAGGATAAATAGCTTGCAAATGCGCAGAAGGGTTGGGTTTAGTAAAATATCAGAAGTTCTCTGTGGGTTTTTAAAAACTGCGCCATGTTTTACGAGCATTCTAAGTGCCTTACATAATTCAGTCTTATAATTCCATTTGCTCTCAAAGTACTCAGATAAGCAATGACTGTGGGTTTGAGTGTGGATGTGCCTTTGTAGGCCATTCATTACGCTTATTTCCATGTCTTTAATGATTCTCGTGGAATGGAGTCAGGATTACCATTGCAGTTTATGTTTGTGATGTTGACATGTACAGTATTATTGACAATAGTTGATGTTCATATAAGTATGCAGACTCCACACATTATATTAGCCTATTATATGTTTTAGGACGCAACATTTCTGGCTAAAATAATGTTTTACATGTTACACATGCTTGGAAAGACTTGGATCCAAGGGCAAAGCTACCAGTGGTGCAGATGGGGCAGTGCACCAAGGCCCTCTTCTGTGAGGGTCCCAAATGCTGTGTTATGTTATATTGGAAGGTGGAGCAGCAATACGAAGCAAAATGAAAGGGTCTTGGAGAGAGTGTGGTTATGGGAAAGGGTCTTGGGGAGAGGCACTGAGTGAATTGGTACCGGGGAAGCCCAGCGCAAACACATTTTTACAACCACGCCCCCCCCCCCCCGCCTCCGAATGCCAAAGCTCTTTTTTTTTGCACTAGGGCCCTCCATTTTCTAGCTTTGCCACTAATTGGATCTCACTGCTGGAGCCAAGTGATAGCGAGTTTCAAAATATTGATGAGTCAGGTACTTGGGGCTTACTATGTTAGGTACATTATGAGCCCTAAGAAGGCGTTTCTCAAAGGTTAGGTTAAGCTGTGTGAAGTAATTACTTGGAACTGATTTATGAGTAAACCTTACTGAGATTTTTGCCTATGAGAGCGATAGAACGGAGTCCTTTGTGTCACAAATATGGTTAGCAGGTAGCTATGTTTTTTTAATGGATATTAAAATAACTGCAAATATATCCCGATGACAGTGTCTATCCCAAGTACTGGCGAACAACCAGAAAATTACATTCTTGCACATAACAGTGCACTTGTTATTACATATTGTATTGTGTTAGAAATTATTTTCAGACACACACTTAGTAAAAGACAGAGAATTCTGGGAACAGTGGACACAAAGCACCATGAATTAGTACAGTATATGGAGTTATTTATATTTTGTAAAAAAAATATAATCCTAGTAGATGAGGGGTTTATTTATTTCACAAATATGCAGCCTTATTAAATTGCGATTCGGCCAATTGAAAAGGGCTCTATATAAGCACAGAGCATATGTTTTTTACAGAAGTTTCTAGTTAGTGAACTTCTATCCAAAAGCAAGGTCTTCACTAACTAAAAACTTCTGTAAAAAAAATATGCTTATATAGAGCCCTATTCACTTGGCTGAATCACAATTTAATAAGGCTGTATGTTAATATCTGTATCTGCTTGAATATTCACATTTTATTCTTTTCCAGAGTACTGCTTCATTTTCCATCAGAGAGGATACTTTTGGAGACTTCTTTCCATATGTACTTGTACTACATTTTATTACATTTAAACGTTATTACTTTATTGTGCTTCTGCACCCAGGGGCAGTTGAGGTGTTTCTGCCTAGGAGTGCCACATATTTAAATCTGTGTCTGATTACTACATATTTTATTGTGCTAGAAATTAATTACTTCTTGGCAATAAACTGTGCAACAATATATAATTATTCAAGCTCTTCAGTAACACATTGAGTAATCAAAAAGCACATGATACAATTCACAAATATTGAGACACGGGATGAAAAAGAAGAAATTGTAGATCATGAATCCAGCGAAGGAGAATAAGAATTTGATTTCTCAAGTTAATTACAGAAAAATATAAAGCACATGTGTAATAATATACCTAAAGAAAGTACAGATAATAACAACCAGGGGACTAAGAACTCATCTACACTAATAATTACTGACCTTTTCAAATCAGGATTAAGATTACATTGAACATAAATAAATAAGTTATCAATATCTAGTGGTAATAAATGGCCCAATAATTACACAAAATAAAAAGGTCCGGTTGTAAATATGTAAAGTAAAAATGTCACATGATGTTAGAGATTGCAGCAATAATATTTATTATTAATGTGAAAAAAACAGGACATTGGAAAGAATTGATTTTCTGACAAATCAGTTAAATGCCTATGGAACTGATATTATTATATCTACGGTAAGTAATACTGAGCTTGCTATATCTAAGTATTAATGTAATAATAATAATAAGAATAACAATTCTTATTATTATCATTATTTTTTATCAATTCAAATTGCAATGTTCTTTTAGAATGGAACCAAAAAACTTAGTAGAGGGAAGAAAGATAAAAATAAAAAGGGAGAGAGAGATGATACTTATTGGAAGGCCTGGGTGAAGACCATGGTCTTCAGTCTCTTTTTTGAAAATTTAGGAAGATCATGTTCTCACAGGAGAGCACACTCATTTCAATGAACAAAAAGAAGCTCAATTATATAACACATTAAAATACCTGCTTCTGGAATTTGTTTAACTGCAGATATTGTTCTTAAAGAAAGTGGCAAACAATTGTGTATCAAACGTAATGGGGAAAAAGGAGTTAATACATAAAATAATTGTGTAGGTTACTATGGAATATGGGAAGTACATTTCTTTCTGTGATGTTGATGCATGACCCAAGCATGATCCATTTAGGCTTATATAAAAATGATTGACACCACACCGATTTTTTGGGAGAAAAAACGGGCCACAGCTTTATTATAAATTAACCATTTAACATAACTTAAAACCTGTATATATTAACATATTAACATATTAACATAAAGGGGAGGAGCCCGGCCACGGACTGTGACCTCACGCCTTGGGCCCTGCCCAAAGCCCCAATGCTTATCTTAAGCACGCCCTGTGAGGTAGGGCCACGCCCGCTTAGGCCAGTGGGCCGGGCAAATTACCTCCCGCCTAGCCAACAATACAACCATACATCATAAGAAAAATTGCCACTTCTCCAATAACACTCTTACTCTTTACTTATATAACTTTTTTTGCATAACAATACCATAACAACTTTTTACATACAATTAAATTAGGGTGGGAGGGAGGGATTTTCCACGGAGACCGCGCCGAACTGACTCCCGGCGCGCAAATGCGGCGGAAGTCTTGCCCCTGCTGCTTCTGATTGGCTGATGCAGCCTTACAGGCTCCTCTGGGTCACGCGACGCTGCGGGCTGACCCAGGGAGCCTGTGCAGCCTCTGCGTCATCACTATATAGTAGCAATATCAAATCATGGCAGAATAGCAATTGCTACAATTCCTCAAGCCCGGAATTGTTATTAGACCCGTAAATGGCAAATGTAGAAGAAAACCCTGCGAGTATCAGATAGGACTCGCATGGGAGTTAAACACCGGATCGTAGCACTGTAAATGCAAAGAAATAATCAATACTGCACTTTAGAAGACGGGGAAAGCAATGAAAGACATTAGAATTAATTGCAGCATGGTCCCAAGCTCTCAAGTCTGCAAAAACATTTTTTTTAATTTTTTTATGTTTAATTTCCGTGTCATATCAATCTTGGGAATCAAGGAGTTAATACATATCAGGCCACCCACATGGACTAAAACACCATTTATTTTTAATATTTTGTACATTGCCGAATTGCGACTCTGATCGCATATCGGACCTCTATATGCTAATTAATTGACGTGTTGCATATCGGACCTCTAAATGCTAACTGATTGACGTGTAACCTCCATGTTTTACTGACGTAATGATGACGGTCTCATTTACGATTGACAGTTTCTAAATTGGTAGTTATGGCCTTTCTTAATTGATAATGGTCACAATCTGAAATGCTACATATGATTGAATGGTTTACGTTTTCGGCTTTCGGCCCGTAAGTTGCAGGCTTGTTCAATTTAATTTCTCTGTGATTGTAGCAAATTTCAAGCCTGCAGACATACGGGCCTCAATTGCGATTTGGCCAATTGCATAGGGCACTATATAAGCACAGAGCATATTTTTTTACAGAAGTTTTTAGTTAGTGAAGACCTGGCTTTTGGATAAAAGTTAACTAACTAAAAACTTCTGTAAAAAAATATGCTCTGTGCTTATATAGAGCCCTATTCAATTGGCCAAATCGCATTTGAAAGAGGCCCTAAATTTAAAATGTAAACTGTAAAAGCTGTATTGATTTTTTTCCTACAAGTATTGATTTTATTGCTAATAAGGAACTAAATAAACAAATGAAAACAGATTGTATGAGCACTACAGTGGTAATTTATAGAAAAAGATCACAGGTCATTATTGATTGCGGAGATAGTGATGATTAAAGTGTGAAAAGCAAACATTGCATTGTATTCCAAAATGACTGGTACATTCCCTCGCAATTTAGGAAGCACAAAGAGCTAGAAAAAATAAATATATATATATATATATATATATATACACACAAAAACAAAATAGAGGTGCTCAATCATAGAACAAACTAACCTTAATAGGTTAGTTCTATGGACATGATAAGCCACTCTGAGAGCAGCCTCTTTTAGCTCACTTGTGCCCTTCACAGGGAGAAATATCCTGTAGTATATCAGTATGGCCCCACTCACTAAAGTGGTCCAGCCCCTAAATACCAGGCAATTCTACCCTGAACAGGAGAAACATCAAACCCCAGACGTACATTTCAGCCTTCTTTAGGCCAGATCAGGGAGGTGTAGCTGATAACTCCCTAAGGCACAGTGAGCAAGGGGTCCATATCTGGATTCCCCTATCACCATTAGGGAGACTAATCCCTAAGGGTCATTTGAATAAACATAAAAACTAAAATTGAGGTGCTCAATTAGAGAACAAACTAATCTTATATATTTGCAGATTTTTTTCTTCAGGTAATTTGTTATAAAAAATATATAGCGCTGATACACAACAGGATTAACATCATAAATATGGCCTGTGTAAAGCTGTGATTTTAAAGTATGCAAAGTGGGTATTAAAAACTGCTCAACTTTTGCAAACACCAGAAACTATTTTCTGGATGTAACAATGCACTTCTTAGTATATATTTTGTTGTGTTGCAAATAAGGTCTATCTTTTCAATAATTCAAATTGCAGCCTATAATTACCTAAGATCTTTAAAAACATATTGTGAAATCAGGAAGAATATGATAAATTTCACAAGTATGGAGATGTTATTAGGGATGAGTAAGAGGAAAGAGTATGATCTTCAAGTATCTGGCAAGGTAGGGCTAGCACCTGTATATTAGTATTCCTGAAAAGTCTAGATCATCGTAACCAGGGAATGAAGAGCTAATCTACACTATAAATCTTGCCCTTTTAAAATAAGATTCAGATTAATATTGACCTAAGTGTTCATAAATACAGAGTTTAAGGGCAACTATAGTGTTCATACAATAGGGTTTAATTTGTTAAATTGTCAACTAATAATAAAATCAGTATTTGAAGGACAAAAATGCAATGTAGCCTTGAAAACTGACATTTGAAATTAGCACTACAGCTTCCAGCAGATCTGCTCTCCCCATACTCTATTAGATTTCCAGGAGGTGGAAGAGGATTTGCCCAGAAGGCTGTCCTAGAGCCTCATCCAGGCAAGAAATTGTAGCTTACGGGAGCCCGTAATGTAGCTCGTAAACTAATTTGCAATTCAATTGGCGTCTTTTCACGAGCCGCAACCGATCTATGGGTTACGGGCTGAAAATCCCTGCTGTTGTTACAACTGTAAGACTTTGATCTTACGCCTGCAAGAGTTATGATCGCTAACATTGCAAATCGCTATTCAATTTAACAATTCAACAATATTCAGCAATTTTTCAAGCCCGCAAATTGTTTCACACCTGTAAACGGCAAATGTAGAAGAAAATCCTACGGGTACCAGATATGACTTGCAAGGGTGTTAAAGACATGTCCGTAGCACTGTAAATGCAAATTAAAAAATCAATACTGCACAGTAAAAGACGGGGAAAGTGATAAAAGATATTAGAATTAATTGCACAACAGTCTTAAGCTCGCAAATCTGCAGTAGGAAATATTTTTTTTTATGTTTCATTTCGGGGTTATATCGATCTTGGGAATCAATGAGTCAATACTTATCAGGCCACCCACATGGACAAGAACAGTATTGTCATTCCTTTTTATTATTTCATATTTTGCGGGTTTGCGAGTCCGTTTACATATCAAACCTCTAAACGCTAATTGATTGACATGTAACCTTCATCTTATACTGCCGTGCGGTGACGGTCTAATTTTCTTTTGGCTGTTTCTGACTCTGGAGTTACGGCCTAGCTTAATTGACCTGGCTCACGCTCTGAAAGGTTTAAGTTTTCGGATTTCGGGCCGCAACTTGTGGGCTTGTTCAATTGAATTGCTCTGTAATTGTAGCAAAGTTCAAGCCCTCAGACATACGGCCTGTACACCGTAGGTTGCTGGTTTGCAATTGAATTAGGCCCCTAGTCTTTTTGACAGGTGTAGGGAAGAAAACAGATAAATAATATTATTAGCATAAGGGACAAAGAGCCCTATTCAATTGCAAGCCCGTAATAACCTTTAACCCAACATTTTGGCAGCGAGTTACAATTTTTAGATACATATAGATTTATTCAATTGACTCTAACCTGTACAGGCACAGAGCCTTCACACGCAACCCATGAATCCGTAAGTAGCAGTTCAGGGCATGATCAATTAAGCAAGCCCATAAGCTACTTTTTAGACAGAGCCAGTAGTAAATGAGACTGTCACCATGGCGTCAGTAAAACCTGGAGTTTAAACTACAATCAATTAGTGTTTAGAAGTCCGGTTTGCAATCAGACTCGCAATCCTGAAATGTAGAAATCAATAAAAATCATTAAAGCAACTGTTCTAGTCCATGATATGTATTTACCCCTTGATTCCTGGGATCCAAAAAATATTTTTTTATTGCAGATTTGCAAGCTTGAGGCTGTTGTGCAATTAATTATAATGCTTTTCATTGCTTTCCCAGTATATTAAAGTACAGCATTGTGTGTTTATTTGCTGCTGCAGTTATACAAACTGGTGTTTAAATCACTTGCGGGTCCTATCTAGCACACATATAATTTTTTAAAACATTTGCCATTTACGGGTTTGGAGGCAATTGTGGGCTTGTTGAGTTGTTGTAATTAAATAGCACTGGTAACATTTGCGGGCTTCAGAAATCAATGGAGAAGATAGGAGAGAGTTACGTTTTTGACAACCTCGAGTGCTCTTGAACCTGTAACTCGCAATTGGAATGCGAGAAGCAAAATTAGCCAATTGAATATCAGTAAAATTTACTGGCTCCATTACGGGCTCATGTAATTGTGATTTGGCCAATTGAATAGGGCTCAAAGACTTCTACCAGGACAGTGCCCTTGGAAACATGATAGGGACAGAGAGCAGATATCTGCTGAAGTCTAAAACACTTGAAATGTAAAAGTCATATTGATTTGTTTCTACAAATATTTTTTTATTGCTAATCAGTAACTAAATAAACAAATGGAATCTGATTGAATAAACACTACAGAGGTAATTTAAGGTAATTTAATTTTAGGTCATTATTGATTTTGGAGATAGTGATTAATAAAGTGTGAAAATAAACATTAAATTGTTTGGGAAATGACTGATAAATTCAGTCACAAAACTTAACTCTTCCTATGGAACTGATTTTAGTGCCCACCAATTTAGAATGATGACTTAATCTTACAGGAGATCTCTGTCAGCACAAAGAGCTAGACAATTAAATGTATTTATTCAAGGGAAATAAAAGCTCATATACTGTACATAATGAATTAAGAGCTAACATATGTTTTCATCAAGACCTTTTGATTTGTATATGATCTAACATCATAATCTATTAGGCTCCATTTAAATACCCTTTAAAACTCCCCACAATTATCTTAACCCTTTTACAGAAAATAAAATATAACTTTAATGCCATCACTGGTTGTCTCTCCCTAAGGAGAGGGTAAAACAAGTATTTTATGTTTCAAACAGAGACCAGAAAATCCCTATGTTATTCTTTGCATCCTCTTCTTTAAATTGGAGAGATATGTTGACATTTTAGTTAACAGGTTGAATTGGCCCTGAATCCACTGCTAGGTACCGGATCTTTGCTTCTGGAATTTGCTCTAGCTCGGTTGGAGGATGGATCTTCACCACTTCATCCCCTTTCTTTTTCTGCTTTGACTTTTTCTGGCACTACTTACCACATATGCATTAAGCTTGTGGTGGGCAAAATAATTACAAGTAGAATACATTGTTTTAAAGAGCAAAGAAAAGTGCAGATATACAGCCTTATTAAATTGCGATTCGGCCAATTGAATAGGGCTCTACATAAGCACATAGCACATTTTTTTACAGACATTTTTAGTTAGTGAAGACCTTTCTTTTGGATAGAAGTTCACTAACTGAAAACTTCTGTAAAAATAATATGCTGTGTGCTTATTTAGAGCCCCTTTGAATTGGCAACACAGACATACAGCCTTATTAAATTGCGATTCAGACAATTGAATAGGGCTCTATATAAGCACATAGCATATATTTTTTTACAGAAGTTTTTAGTTAGTGAACTTCTATTCAAAAGCAAGGTCTTCACTAACTAAAAACTTCTGTAAAAAACATGCTATGGCCCTCATTCAATTGCAATTTGGCCAATTGAATAGGGCTCTAAATAAGCACATAACATATTTTTTTTAAATAAGTTTTTAGTTAGTAAGCATCTATCCAAAAGCAAGGTTTTCACTAACTAAAAAATATGCTATGTGCTTATATAGAGCCCTATTCAATTGGCCGAATCGCAATTTAATAAGGCTGTTAGACTGAGTAAAGTGTTTGGTCAGTCCAATTCGTACATTGAATATAACATTTCCTGCATATTCTGTATTTTGTAGCAGGCTAGTACGGAAGGGAAGAAAAAAACATCCACTACCAAGATCTCACTTCAGTTTTGTACACAGTTTTTGTCTCTTTTAGATACACGATAGAAAAGAGCAGCCCATTAATGTCACCAGAGCTTATTGTAGGTATGCTCAAAGCTTAGTGACAGATGTACTGCAGGTAAATGAGCAGTGGTTGGATTATTTGGCAATCTCTCTTTGGGGTAAAGTTAGAAGGTGGAAGTTAGAAAGAGTAGTAGATAAAGGGAACAGATTTCATAGGGGGTTCAACATGCCTGGGCTAAGCATACTGTAAGCATGCCTGGATTAAGCATAAGGCCACCCTGAGTCTTTTCATTCAAATAATGGGCAGCTCAGACGGGCCTCTTTGGTTCTTATCCACTTTCAACTTTATGTAAACAAATGTATGTAAATATATTTATCACATAAAGACTTGTTGGACCTTTCTTTGCCTTCCATTTATGTTTCTTGTTCACTGCCTGCCGCTTTGTTGTTAGGGTTAGGAGTTGAGGTTAGGGTTAGAGTTAAGTCTAGGGTAGTGGAAGGCATATAACAGGAAAGATCTGACTTGTTTAAAAGCAAATAATATTGGGAATATTATCAACAAAGCAACATGGTTGCCTATATATGAATGTGTAGATCTTGTTTAGAAAAATAACCGATGAGGGGATTGTGCCCACATCATAAATATGTCCTGTGGACAGCAGATTATAATTAATAATTATAATTGCTAATTGTCTCTGATGAAGATTTCCAACAATGGCAAACTACTAACTCTGATAATTTTATTTCCTGCATGTAACACGGAAATTGTTACTACACATTTTATGACATAAATCATGTAGCCTGTAATTATCCAATGTCTTCATTGGCATTTTATGAAATCAGGAAGTACATGTTACATTTCACAATTATTGAAACATCCCCAGGGATGAGTAGGAAGAAAGGGAGAGTCATCATGAATTTGGGTTGGTGGTGTAAGAATGGGATTTCTAATGTTTAGCAGCAACAGCCATTAATGAGGTAAACATGGGTTTTATATATTATTTTTTTCTGTCTAAAGATTTGCTTTACATTACAAAACATAGGTGTAACATGAAAAATGCCTACACTGGCCCTTTAAGAGCATCAAGATCACTGTAACCAGGATTTTAAGAATTAATTAATCTCTTTTCAGAGAGGATTGAGATTACATTAATCTAGCATAAATACTCACCCCCTTTGACTTGAGTTAGAACCTAGAATTAAACGCAATCACACATGGGTGGAGTCCATTCAGCTAACTATAAGACACATCTAAAGGTGGCTGAATGTATCAGATTTTATGTAGGGCTTTCACAGATAAGAAAAATATGTAGATTTCTGTTCCACTTTGACATATGCTAAGATCAGTGACATAAAATCGCAAGTAATTAATTTATTTCCAGTTTGTAAAACCATGGATTGTGTAAATGCCCATGCAAGACACTGGGCCTCATACAAATTAGATAAGGTCAATTGAATAGGGCTCTATATAAGCACATAGTATATTTTTTTACAGAAGTTTTTAGTTAGTGAACTTCTATCCAAAAGCAAGGTCTTCACTAACTAAAAACTTCTGTAAACAAATATGCTATGTGTTTATATAGAGCCCTATTCAATTGGCCAAATCGCATTTGAATGAGGCCCACTGTGTCCAGTGTTTATATGTGCTCTAATAAATATGCATAAATGTAAAAAAGTCAAAGATTGCAGCAATAACATTTATTAATATGTGAAAAGCAAGCATTGAATTGCATTAGTTAAATTCCCTCGCAAATCTGTTAACCCTCCCTGATATGGCTGATAAAAATTAAAAGCTAAGGTATTTCCTTAATGCGACTTTATCTGTATGTACATTTACATTCAGGCTCCCTTTAAATATCCTTATAGACCACACACACACACAGGACCGTGATAAACATTTAAAAACCCTGTCTGACTCCTTCAGGAGAAAGGGCTACAAACCTAATGTCATAACACAGAAAGTAACCTCTGCCATTAAAACACCCCGGGAACACCTGCTGCAATACAAAACTAAAGAAATGACCTCACGTACTCCTCTGGTAACCACATACCATCCGGATCAAGAAGGAATCCGCAAAATATTTAAGGATCTACAACCACTGCTAACAGAGGACACAGAATTAAAAGATATATTCCCCAAACCCCCCATTCTTGCATTTAGGCAGCCACCAAATCTCAGACAAACATTGGTGAACAGTAGATTGGCTAACGAAGAGCTTAACATAGAAAATGGCACAAAACCTTGCAATAAAAATCGGTGTAAATTGTGTCAACACATCTGCAAAGAGGACACAGCCACGCACAACAAGAATACCTATAACATCAGAGGATCATATTCTTGTACGTCATCCAATGTAGTCTACATGATACAATGTACTGCATGTGAGAGAGGCTGCTACATTGGAGAAACCAGCCAGAAATTACATATGAGGATGAATCTACACAGACATTCCATCAATAAGCACAATGAGGAGACTTACTGTACTCCAGTTGGACACCATTTCACCCAGAATAACCACTCCATTAAAAATCTCAAAATCAAAATACTCAAAGAAAGGAAAGAAAGACATTTGAAATTAAAATGATTATGTTCTTTAACAGTAATAAGTCAGGACTTAATGTAGACATTGAATTCTTATCTCATTATCAAAATTTCTTATAGCCTCCAACATTCAGGCTTGTAAATATATATGTGTGTTTATTGATTTTTTTTATTTTTTGTTCTCTGCCTTCATCCTGAGTTTGGTTACAGCCCTATGGTTCCTTAGATGTAAAACTATTTACGAACCCAATTTACTTACTCTAATTTGCACCCCCACACACTTGCACCGCTGGCTAATCAGAACATTATTTGCTAATCCTGGAATTTTTTGCTGTATTTGTGAATCTATAATCAGTATTGACTCTGACTCGACAAAGAGAGAAACGCTCTCGAAAGCTCGTCATGAAACCTATGAATATGTTTGTCCAATAAAAAAGTATCACTATATACTGCAATACTCTGATTATTCATCTGGATTACTGGACATTCACGGCTACCTCACTCTTCATTATATATATATATATATATATATATATATATATATATATATATATACATATATATATATATATATATATATATATATATATATATATATATTTATTTATATATATTTATAAATATTTATATATACATATATACATGAATTTGGATGGTATTCTATCCTATGGCAATACACTTCAGCAAAAATAACATTATTGTACAAGTGATTGCAGAGACATACCATCACCAAAGTAGGTTTTTTCTATCTATATACAAAACTTATTGGTGTAATATTCAGTAATCAGGTATACAGAAAATTACATCTCATTAAGCATAAAATACAAGAAATACAAGAAATTTCTATTTTATGTTACAGTACATAATGCTGCCGGTACTGGGAAACTACAGTTCATTGTAAGAACCATGAATGCCAACATGTACTGTGACATACTGAAGCAGAGCATGAAGCCCTGCCTTCAGAGACCGGGCCCAAAAACACCTCAAAGACGACCACTGCCTTGCTAAAGAAGCTGAAGGTAAAGGTGATGGACTGGCCAAGCATGTCTCCAGACCTAAACTCTATTGAGCATCTGTGGGGCATCCTCAAACGGAAAGTGGGGGGGGTGCAAGGTCTCTAACATCCACCAGCTCCGTGATGTCATCATGGAGGAGGGAAGAGGACTCCAGTGGCAACCTGTGAAGCTCTGGTGAACTCCATGCCCATGAGGGTTAAGGCAGCGCTGGAAAATAATGGTGACCACACAAAATAAAGACACTTTGGGCCCAATTTGGACATTTCCACTTAGGGTGTACTCACTTTAATTGCCAACGGTTTAGACATTAATGGCTGTGTGTTGAGGTATTTTGAGGGGACAGCAATGTACACTGTTATACAGGCTGTACACTTACTACTTTACATTGTAGCAGAGTGGAATTTCTTCAGTGTTGTCACATGAAAAGATATGATAAAATATTTACAAAAATGTGAGGGGTGTACTCACTTTTGTGAGATACTGTATATACACACAATTTTTAATTATATTGGGAGGGCAGTGGCATTGAGAATTTAAACAAATACATTAATAAAAAAAAAGTTTTTAAGGGGCACTGTAGCAATGGGACCTACCCAGAGCATTGCCCCAGTGCATTGCACCGGCTGTACCGGTGGTAGACCCGCCCCTTCTTCCTGTTCACGCAATAAAAAATATGTTTCTCATTATTTTCTATCAAAAGAACATTGTTATTTTGTAAATATTTTTTATATTGTTTAGATTATCATCTGTATCTAGATTTTGCTCTAATATGTGTGTATGCCAAGCAATCATACATTATTATATATACTAGTCGTTTACCTGTCATAAATGAAGGTATAATATTACATCGCCCTCCCCTATGTTTCTTCCCCCCCTACCTTCCCTGTCTCTACCCCCCTCCCTTACCTGTCTCTCCCCCCTCCTCGTTGTCTCTTCCCCCATCTCCCTCCTCTGTGACACTTCCCCCTCCCTTCCCTGTGTCTCTTTCCCCCCTCCCTCCCCTGTGCCTCTTTCCCCCTCCCCCTGTGTCTCTTTACCCCTCTTTCTCTTTCCCCTTTTCTCCTGTGTCTCTTTCCTCCCTCCTCCCTCCCCTGTGTCCTTTTCCCCTCTGTCTCTTTCCCCCTTTCCACCGTGTCTCTTTCCTCCCTCCTCCCTCCCCCATGTCTCTTTCCCCTGTGTCTCTTTCCCCCTTTCCCGCTCTCTGTCCCTTTCCCCCTCTTTGCCCCTCCCCCCCCTCTGTTCCTTGCTGGTGCAGCGCTTTTGCTCATGAGCCGATGGGGCCGAGCTTTTGTGCATGCGCGGCTGGCTTCGCACTTTTGCACATGCGCGGCTGGCATCGCGCATGTGAACTGCGGCACGCACGGAAATCCGTACACATAGTTTGTGAAGTGCGCATGCGCTCCCACTGGAAGGTTACGCACACTTTACAAACTTTATTAGTGATATATATTATATTATATATAGATATTATTTTATTCTGCAGTCTAATGCCAGAACCTGTCTGGGAAGTAGCTGAAAGTAAGATTCAGATGTCAAATTTGTAAATGGGCATTTTAATCCTTGCAAATAGCATTGTGTTAATTAATTCATTTTAAATTGTTGACTCATATTGCTCCAGGGTTGGAAACTTGATGTATAAAAAAAAATGTTGACGGCCGTCAATATGGGTTTGTCCCAGAAGCTGTCAATAAGCTGGTTTCATGAAAACAATTAATTTAACTTGGTTTGACACAAAAATATGATTATTCAGCTTAAATGTTGTTGTATTTCAAGTTTAAAAGTTATAATAATTATTAAAATACAAACCATTTACTTTTAGCACTTTACTTTTTGCACCATGAAAAGTATGCTTGTTGGATCAGTTTAATCTTACTATAAGTTCAACATTACCGGTGTTGCCTTTTTAGTAAAGATGAATGGGGATCAGGTTAGGAAAGTGAACATAATAAATAAACATAAACATAATAAATAAAAGTATAAGTGATACTTTGTCCACTGATTGTGACATCTCATTCTCACTCCCAAGATGTCATAAATGTAAGTTTTATGGATTTATCACATTATTTTATAAATATATAAATCTTTAAAGGTTGTGGCTAATGTTGGGTCTAGTTGGCCAATGGTGATCACATTTCCTCTGTAGCATTGCTAAATCTAAATCTGTATATTTCTATCTTTGTACCTCTCAAAGTTAATTATTTTTCATCAGTTGGTAAAATATTTTATCTTGGGGTACTGGGCCTACCATAAATAGTTTTTATCAGTTTGCCTATTTTCGAGAGGAATTGTCAAAATGAAATAAACGTAATGGCAAATGTAAACAAAAAATGCTGTATATGGTTAACGTGTTCCAGTGACCTATCTTGTGTGGTCTTACCTCCACCTATTTAAGTTAGACTTCAAATAGCCTCCTATCTGATGTGTTTAACACCAGACATATGCATGTTTTCATGTGTTTCTGGACACATTGCGCTATAAAATGAGCTTTTTGAAATATTTGTTTATACCATATAGGTTCAATAGACTTTCTCTGTTAAATAGTTGATTGTAAACTAAACCTAACTTGTGCCAGTCTTTAAGCTAGCTAGGCCTAGTAATTAGAATTATGAGATCAATTACTGGCTTCAATTAAGGGCAGTGAACAGATTACATGCAAAATAAGCAAACCATGAACCATTTAAAACATCCGGATAATGAACATGGAAAGGATTTTCTTTAATTATGGGTATTAAAAACTTGCAGTCTGAGCTTTCAATTTGGATTTAACCAATATCAGATAATTAGGTGGACCTCACCCTATAGAGCTGGTAATTGCTATGCAACGTCATGTGCAGCGTCATGTACAATCAGTAAACAAGCTAAATACACTGTCCCTGGGATCTGGCCATTGAGAGATATTAAAACCTCTGTTGAAGCTCAAAAGTAAAAACAAGGTAGCCCTTATATGCTACTCACCAAACTGGGTATGTGAGAGGGGTAGTTTGAGTTGTGTTTACATATGTATTTTATGGGTAGATCACACCTCCTACACATCTACAGCCTTATTAAATTGTGATTCTGAAAATGTAAAAGGGCTCTATTTAAGCACATAGCACCTGGCTTTTGGATAGAAGTTCACTAACTGAAAACTTCTGTAAAAAAATATGCTATGTGCTTAAATAAAGCCCTATTCAATTGGCCGAATTGCAATTTAATAAGGCTGCTAGTGTATTATTGTTGAATCAGTTCACTTGTAGGATAGTTCAGAAGGAGATAGTGTAGTATCAGTAGGACTGTTTATTTGCGAATCAGTAAAATGAATAGTATTTAGAAAGTATAACCACCATCACCGCTTAAAAAAGTCCTATAAATCAAAATACTCCATGTTTTAAGACAAGTACCTATTATCATGTAATGTATTTTTTACATGTATGTATCACAGGAGGCATGTTAGGTGTTGATGGGGTTGATTTAAGGGGTTTAGAATTAAGGTTCTATGACACAACATGAGCCAAAAGAGAAGGCTTACACGGCTTATAGAAAGGTTGCTTTGGTTATGTATTTGTTGATTATATCTACCTCTCTCTTCTTAAAGAAATAGTAATTATTTTAAAATATATATATCCTTAAATACATATTTGCTAGCTCTTTATTATGAGTTCACCTCAGTGCACATCTATTATGCCAGTCTTCTTCCATACCATATTAGGGGTATCAGATATTGAGAGGGATTTGTGGACAACCGCCTAGATAACAGTGCTCAATGTCAAGCAGCAGCTGCAAAGGCAAGTAAAATATTACTATGTATTAAGAAAGGTATAGAGGCAAGGGAAGCAAATATACTTCTGCCACTATACAAATACAGAGGCGATCTAAAAAGGTTGAACTTGATGGACTAAAATTATTTTTTTTTAACCTCAATTACTATGTAACTATGTAACTATATTCTTTATTCCTTATATAGCATTGTTACTTTAGAATATACTTTGTTGTGTTCTTTGTAACATCTCTTGTAATATGCAGATATTTAATTAAACACAACAGGAAAAGTACAGCCTAATTGATATACATACTAACTGACACATGCTGGTGCTGGCAAGCAGTGTAACTTATCAGAAGAACAATTAGAGTAGCGAGATATAGATATATTTGGAAAGGGTATTTTAATGGCAACTAATATTTTTGTATGAAAATTGAGTGGCCTACAGTGTAAAAAATAATATAAGACTGTAGCTTACTACTCTATCCTGTCATATTACCGTAAACAAAGGGGAGGGAAACCTGGATATCTGTGGACCTGAACAACCCCCCTATTATTTTGAAGATAAAATGTGATAAGAAAACACAGATAACAAGATCTCTATTAGTTGTTTATAATTCCTTTCATATTTTCTTCAATTCAATAGCCAAACTAAGGTGGGTTAAACATATTGGCCCCTTTTCAATTGAGCAATTGTTGTTTACTGGAACCCGTAATATAGCCAGTAAACCAATTTGCTATTCAATTGGCGTCTTTAAGCGAGCCGCAAAGATCTACAGGTTAGAAGCTCAAAATCACTGTGGTTGCCAAAATCATAACTTGCATCCCATCTAAGCCTTTGATCTGTCAAGGCTGCAAATGTTACAATCTAAAAATGGCAGATGTAACCCAAAATATTTTGGGTTCCAAATGGGACCCACAAAGGGTTTACAGATTAGTTTGTACCACTGCAAAAGACAATTAAAACACACCAATGGAATGCATTAGAATTCATGTCATGTCCCCCTCTTCTCCTAACTTTCCCCTTATCCGGCTCCTCCTCCTCTATTTTCCCCCTCTCCCCCCTTATCCACCACCCCTCCATTTCCCTCCTTATTCGCCCCGCTTCCCCCCTTGTCCTCCTCATTCCCCCTTATGCTCCTCATCCTCCCCCCTTATCCTCCTCATCTTCCCCACTCATCCTCCTCCCCCTTATGCTCCTCCCCCTCATCCTCCATTCCCCACTCATCCTCCCTCTTTCCTCCCTCATCCTCCTCCTCTTCCCCCTCATCCCCCTCTTCCCCCTCACCCCCAATCCTCCTTTTATCCCATCCACCATCATCCTCCTCTTCCCTTCCTTCCCCCCTCATCCTACTCTTCCCCCCTCATCTTCCTCTTCCCCCACTTTCCCCCTCACCCTCCTCTTCCCCCCTCATCTTCATCTTCCCCCGTCACATCATTAGCATATGCTGGTTCCAGAGAAAGGCATGAGACGCACTGTGGGGCTCCGATCAGTAGCAGGAGCTGATTGGAGGCTAATAAGAAGACGTGCGAGGTGAGAGGGGGGAAGGAGGAAAGATAAGGATAAGGAGGGAAGAGGAGGATGGGGAAGAGACGGATGGGGAGGAGGAAGATGGGGAGGAAGGAGAAGGAATGGTGTGCTGAGGGGGCCCAGGCAAACTCGACAGCACGTAGCCCCCTCCATATCCTCCCTGCAGTAACCCTGAGTGTGGCTCAGCAATATCGATTTAGGAAGAGGAAATGTAACTATGTAACCCAGAGTCATGCTCAGGATTACTGCTAGGAAGGTTAAAAACCTGTTGCCTGTAAAGCTGCCCTCTAGACTTGCAGCTATTAAATTGGCCTCTTAAAGCTACCCGCAAACGTTACAGGCGGAAAAATCCTACGAGATGTTGAAAACGGGACACCTTTGCCGAAAAGACTTTGATCTGTCAAGCCCATAAATGTTACGTTCGCGAAAAGATTTTAAATTGCTACAAATCCCCAAAGACGCACTGGCGTTCAAACCCGTAACCCGCAAATGGAGGCAAAAATATTATGTCCTCCAAATAGGACCCGCAAAGGGTTTATAGACAAGTAAAAATTACTTGCACAACAATCCCCAAATACAAAATAGGCATTTTAAATAATTATTATTTCATCATATGTTGGAATGGTCATGCATATGCCAATATGAAAAGCCATGCTGCGACATGCATAAAGCAATTAAAGGCACACTACCTGATTACATTGCAACACAAAAACATGAAACTGATGCCATATTAACCCTTTTTCACTCACAGAGGCTGTAATGTGGACCCTGAAATATAAATATGACCCACAAAGGGTTCTTACAGAGGTGTAAGAGAGCCCTAGTAGCCCTTAAAAAGACAGTAAACCACGTTTAAACAATACAAAAGAAGGGAAGTCTGTCAGATTGTCTTGCTCAACACTCCCATTGCCACATTAGTGTCAAAATAAAACATGTGCCCCTCTCCTCAAGTGACATTCATCATATAAACTCCTCAGAAAGGCCAGATAAAATCCTTAACCATGACAACCCAGGTGCCCAAATCAGAGGCTCCTGTTGAATAATAATTACCTCACCTGTATTTACACACTGTTAAACAAAAAACTGTCCTGACCCTTATATCTCTCCATCCTTTGGTTGTGCCTTCTCACCTCAGAATGGAGTGAACTGTTACTCACCAGTAGGGTGTGTGTGAGCCGACACTGGCTTCTGAGCAAGCGGAGCCTCTTAATCTGTTTCTTCCGTGTCATGTCCTCCCTGTTGAAACGGGCCATAATTTCTCTCAAAGTCAGGGGTGGTGGTGTTGACGGCATTGGGGCTGATGTTGACTGTAATGCGGCCAGAGGTGACGGGAGTGTTGGGCCATGTTGGGGGAGCCCTTGTCCTCCTGGGTACTGAAATGGAAGAAAAAATATATTTCAGTTGGTTTCCCTACACAATTGACAGCTATGTGCTTCCATATCCTTCACATCCTAGTCACCTGTGATTGACTGTGGTGTTTGTGTTACATAAATGAACCACCACCTCCATAATGAGCATTGTGGATCATGGCTCATGAATATGTGTACTGCAGGTGCAGTGTGCCATCTGCATGTGCATCAGACACGTGCACTGCTGGATCTGCTGTGCAGTCTGACCAATTTGTGACTTGTTCCCAGCAATGGTTGTTAATATGCAGCTAAGACACAGTCCAGGTTAGGACAGTATATGACACGCACATGCAGTCCTAAAGAGTCTGTATCCACATATGCCTCAGTGCGCTCACCCTGACATGTACTCTCTTTTGAATGTCAAATCAATCTTGATCGAATAGGACATTGTACTCAGAATCAGTTTTAACTGCAGATATTGGCCAGACATTTCATTGATACAAATTATGAAAATTATATGTTTGCTACCAGGATTTACATGGTTATTGATGCCCCATATATCTTCAGGCATAACCATAGGGCTTACAATGCTATTGTATGTCAGTTATCTATGTGTGTGGGCAGCGGTGTAGGAACCAGAATAATTCTAAGGGGGATACAGCTCATTGTATACACCAGCCAGAGAAAAAGTTTAATTATACATGCATACAAACATCATTATTATTATCTTTATTTATATTGCGCCAACATATTCCATAGCGCTGTACAGGGGTTGAGTACATGGCAAAAAAACAAACTTAACACCTTATAAAGAATGGAGGGCCCTGTTTTTGAGCATAAAGTCAAACGTACATAGAGCTTGTTTCCAAGGCACTGACACAAGATTGAAAACTTGCAAACTTACAATCTAAGGCCCTCATTCAATTGCGATTTAGCCAATTGAATAGTGCTCTAAATAAGCACATAACATATTTTTTTCAAATACGTTTTTAGTTAGTGAAAACCTTGCTTTTGGATAGATGTTTACTAACTAAAAACTTCTTTCAAAAAATATGTTATGTGCTTATTTAGCACTATTCAATTGTTATGTGCTTATGTTATGTGCTTATTTAGCACTATTCAATTGGGCAAATTGCAATTGAATGAGGGCCTAAGGGTTTAGGTGTTATACAAGAGGGTGATAAATACAAGATGGCAATGTGAAAGCAATTTGTTTAGTCAAGTGGAAGTGTCTGTTATTTGTACTGCAGATTGTGGGTGTAGGTGTTATTAAGCTGTGGAATGTTCAATTGTACATCTTAAGGCTGAAGGTGCTAAGATTTTTTAAACAGGTGTGTTTTTAGTAATTTTTTAAGGTTTTTAAAGGTTTTGAGGCAGAAAGATAGTTGTGGTTGTAGTAATGGTGCGGGACAAGGAGTTCCAAATAGTAGGGGCAGCACAAGAAAACTCTTGAAAACGGGAGTGAGAGGAGGTCAAGAGAAAGGATGAAAGAAGAAGGTTGTTCGCAGAACGAAGGGTGCGGTTGGGAGAGTATTTTGAAACTAGAGCAGAGATATAAGGGGGTGCACTGTTGTTGGGGGCTTTATATGTTAGTGTCATGATTTTAAATTTGATTCGGGAAGCTATGGGAAGCCAGTGGAGTAATTGACATAGAGAAGCTGCAGACACTGATCATTTGGGATTGAAGATGAGTCTAGCGGAGGCGTTCATTATGGATTGAAGGGGAGACATACAAGAGATGGGTAGGCCAGCAAGGAGGGAATTTCAGTAGTCGAGTTGAGATATGATTTTGTTATTGATTGGATGTGAGGAATAAAAGAGAGGGAGGGATCCAGTAGAACCCCAAGACAACGGGCCGGGGAGGTAGGAGTGATGATGGTGTTGTCAACAGTGAGAGATATTTGAGGAGTGGAAGTTGGTTTGTGGAGAGGATGGTGGAATATGGCCAAGCTGGGAGGAGAGCTCATTTCGGATGGTTTCAATTTTATTTTTTAAAATGGCTGTCAAAGTCATCAGCAGTGAGAGAGGAAGGGGCAGGAGGCAGGGGTGGGCAAAGGAGGGTGTTGAATGTAGCAAATAAACATTTAGGGTTGGAGGACAGGTTTGATATTAATGATGAGAAGTAGTGTTGTTTGGCAAGATTGAGGGCAGAGAAGTAGGAGTGCAAGGTAAACTTGTAGTGGAGAAAGTCTGCTGAAGTGCGAGATTTCCTCCATAGTCATTCTGCAGTGCGTGAGCATCTCTGTAGATAGCGTGTTTGTGTAGTGTGCCATGGTTGTGGAAGAGAGCAAGGGTGTTTGCCTGGGATTATGGGGGCATGAAAGTCAAGGGTGGAGGTTAGAGTAGTGTTGTACTGTGAAGTGGCGACGTCAGGGCAGGTAAGGGTGGTGAGGGGACTGAGAAGGGGTTTTAGTACATTTGAAAAATGTTGTGGGTTGAGTGCTTGCAGGTTTCTGCGGGTTCTGGTGGCAGGGATTGAAGAAGGGTGGTGAGAGGAACATGAGGTGAGGTTGCAAGTTAGCAGGTGGTGGTCAGATAGGGGAAGTGGGGAGATGTCAAGGTTGGAGATAGTGCAGAGATTTGTAAAAATAAGGTCAATGGAGTGTCCACCACTGTGAGTTGCTGAATCTGTCCATTGTGAGAGGCCAAGGGAAGAGGTAAGAGCAAGTAATGTTGAAGTTGTTGGGGAGGTGGGAGTGTCATTGGCTATGTTGAAATCACCAAGAATGAGTGAAGGTATACTGAAGGAGAGAAAGTGAGGGAGCCAGGAGGCAAATTTGTCCAGAAATTGAGAGGGTGATCCAGGCGGGCGATAAATCACAGCTACTTGCAGACGGATGGGAGAGAAAATGCGGATAGTGTGGACTTCAAAAGATGAGAATTGGATGGAGGGAACAAGGGGTATGCAGTGAAAAGTGCAGTGAGAGGATAGCAGTATGCCCACACCTCCACCTTGTTTGTTCCCAGGTCTAGGAGTGTGGCTGAAGTGTAGACCACCATAAGAGAGTGCATCATGTTATCTGTGGCATATTTGTCCACCCCCCACCACCCGTCCACCAGCCCCAGTTCATACACCAATGTGTGTTGCGTGATCACACTTACTTTGTATGGTTCTTGGCACACCCATGTCCACCTGTCCTGGTAGGCCCAATAATGCCGCTGGCTCAATTCACTCCTTCAGGGTCTGCTCCCATCTACAGTATATGATATTGGTTGGTGGCCTACTACAGGTTGCATGTGCTGCTCTTGCCTCCTCTGCCATCTTCCTCTACACCTTCATCCGGCTGTCGTCATATTTATGATAGACTTTACATCCCTGTTTGCAACCCCTAATGCCTCAACAGCTGAAGCTGTCTGACTCCAGGCCTGTGCCTTCTGGCTAGGCCTCACATCTCGAACCACAATGTATAATTCTTTAGTGGGCACGGATTTCCCTGAGGAGGACGTCCATCTCCTCTAGTCTATAATTGGGGGCCCTGTACTTTGCCACAGCCTCTTGCTAGGGTATGGGGGGGGGGGGGGGGGGAATTATATGATGTGTGTTGTAAATTAAGGGTTAATATATATTAGAGATCAAAATATAAATTAAAATTTAATTAAAAGTAATTGCGGTTCCCCCCTTTCTATTGGCTGTAAGTCCTGTGTTGCACTCCATGATTACGGGTTTGGATCTTGGCCAGCCCCTTGACAGCTTTGCTGCGCAGAAAGGGTTTACAGGCTTGCGTATATGACCCGTTGGTCGCGGCATGGTTGAATGTAATAGCTCTGTAACTATGCAGAATTTCAAGTCTGCAAACTTTGCGGGTGTACCGTTGCCACTACGGGTTTGGTGTTAAATATGGCCCTTGGTGGAGAGAAACAACTCTTCTAGAACTAACAACACTAATGTTCTAATGTAAGTTTTAAAACTGCATTTAATTTATTTTATTTAAATACTGATTTTACCGCCAATCAATTATTAAATAAATAATATGACATCTACAAAAACCCTTTAAAACATCTGTCTGTGAGTGGGATTATGTCTTGTATGTCTTAAAATTTAGATTGGATATAATGGATACCAGGAATTTTTTGTTTACTTAGCAATTGTGCATTTTGTTTCAGATGTGCTTAGACTAGTCTTGTTTCCTTGACAGAGCTTGCAGAGCCAGGAAGAATTGCTGGTAATGCGGGGAGGGTGATTTCTGGACTTTTTAATGACAGTGACTTAGAAGTGAGTCAGAGCAGGAGGAAGTGGCCACAAAGGAAATAAAAGAATGTCATAAATGCAATAAATAAAGAATGTTGCATAAATTAAGGCAATAATAATAGTATTGAATAATAATATCAATACAAAAAGAAAAGGGAGGGGTTTAATGAAACAAGAATAAAGCATGTATGGAAAGAAGGAACAGGAATTGACAAGAAAGGAAGTGACTAAAATGTTCAATCGTGTCTGACTCTCCATGACCTCATTGACTGTCTCATTTTTATGTCCATGGTCATGCTTATCCACTTGGTTTTCATAGCAGCGATACTGGAGTGGGTCGCCAGTTCCTTCTCCAGTGGGCCACAGCATAAAGCTCCAAGTATTCCTAGGTGATCTCCCATCCAAGTACTGACAAGGCCAAACCCTGTATGGCTCCCTATGATCAGTGGTGTATTTAGGACCATATTAAATGTCAGCCTTGTAAGTCCAACGTGTAGCACTTAAGGGCTGCATGCTTCAAATTTGGCCGTTTTACGTCGCTAATAAATAACAAAGGGCTGCCAGCTACGAGCGAGAGACGTTATTTCGTAAACTAGTTCTCGGCCGTCGGAGTTGCGGGCTCGAACGCAAACAATAAAGCAAGCACGTTCATATGGAGCCAATGGAAAAAGACATTGTTAGCGTTACGTCCCTGAAAAAGGGGAGGGTAGATTTTGAAGTCCTACGTGCTTCTTTTCCAGTTGGCGATTGGATTCACATTCAAGTTATAATGCAATAACAATAAAGCCGTAAATATGATATAACACAAAATATAAACATGAAATAAAGTATTTTTCGGGGCCGATTTGCGGGCTTGAGAATGTTGTGCTATTAGTTCTAAGACCTAACATCACTTTCCCTGTTAATAAATGTACAGTAGTGTGCTTTTATTTGCATTACAAGTTCTACCTATTGGACTTTAATCCCCGTTGCGGGTGCTCTCAAGCACACGTTGACCTTTGGGCTCCATTTGCGTGTTACGTGTTTTAACACGTAGCCCAAATTTAATAGGGCACTTAGGGTTTATGCCATCCTATGCCCATCTTTGGACATGAGCCCCCATCACTATACAAATACCCCATGTTCCACACAAAGGAAAAAAAAGTTCACATCTGAGAATTATGTAACAAACTAGCAGCATTAGCAGCCATGTAAGCTATGAGCATAAAATAATATTTAGAGAAAATCTGTTTGAATCTTTTACTTGTTTCTGAGAGTTTCCATATAAGACATTTATAGCTGGTTGGGACCTTTGTTTAAATTGAAATGGAAATATCTATACAGAGCCCCATGAGCACTTAAATTAACCCTATAACCAATGGGGCTCTATACAGATCCCCATGAGACTATAATTAACATCCTCAGTCCAATAGAGGTCTATATAGACCCCCATAAGCCTCCATCTAACCACATCCCTTATGGGGGTCTATACAGACCCCTGTAAGCCTCTAGTTAACCCAATCAGTCCCATAAGGGTCTATGAAGACCCTCATAGGACAATTAGAAGCCTTAAATTAAACCTATAACTCAAGGGGCTCTATACAGAGCTCCATGAGACTATAATTACCCTCCTCAGTCCAATAGGGGTCTATATAGACCCCTATAGAACACTATTAACCCCCAGGACCCTCATGACAAAGTCTAAGCACTACACTACACTATTAACCCTAACTATACCCCATTAACCCATACTAAACCCTATCTAACCCTAACCGGGCAAATCTAACCCTAATTGGGCCTATTTAAACCTATCTGGACCTAATAACCCTAACTGGGCCTATTTAACCCATCTAGTCCTATTTAATGCCATCACTTATGAGGGTCTATGCAGACCCCCATAAGCCTTCATCTAACCCCATTCCTTATTGGGGTCTATACAGACCCCCGTAAACCTCTAGTTAACCCAATCAGTCCCATAAGAGTCTATGAACATGCCTATTATTAACCCCATAAGTGCCATGAGGGTCCTCCAGGACCCTCATGACACTACCTAACCCCTTATTGCGAGGACCGAGGGAACTACGAGGGCTAATTTAATAAGGCCTTTAATCAGCTAATACAATGACAAACTAATACAAACTTGATGCCCCACCTTGGGATACTACACACCTGTATTTAAACAGTGTATTTTCTAAAGTCATAACCAGAATAGATACTGAGTCACTGGTGCAAATTTAGAAGCATTGAATATACTTACTTAGCGTAGATGTAGAAAAAGTCACATTTCTAGTGTGTGGATATTTTAATACATGTATGTATTTTTGTTGTTCTACTTCATACAGAGGTACGCATTCACCCTGGGGCTAAACTGTTAGACATATACAGTGTATAATGTATTTATTTCTATAGCGCTTTTACAGAACACGCACCTGTGGCTTTTCAAATTGCAATTAATGTCTGTGTATAAATAGTCAATGAGTTTGTTAGCATCCATGTGGATGCACTGCGCAGGCTAGATACTGAGCCATGGGGAGCAGAAAGGAACTGTCAAAAGATCTGCGTAACAAGGTAGTGGAACTTCATAAAGATGGACAATTATATAAAAAGATATCCAACGCCTTGAAAATGTCAGTCAGTACTGTTCAATCACTATTGGTCCGAATATAAGCCGCACCCGCATATAAGCCTCACCCGTAAAATTCAAGGGGTAAAAATAGAAAAAGATAGTACTCAAATATAAGCCGCACCCTTAAAATTGGAGAGAAAAAGACTCTCCAAGTGATCAGCCATTGCAAGAAACAGGCTTTCTAATTAGCACTGTAGCTTTTTTTGCAGGTTACAGGCCTTGCTATTCAATACCGCAGTCTCAAGCACGCAAATCGGCACCCTTAACTAGCAATCGTGCAAATCGGCAGTAATTTTACGTTCACGAATATAAGCTGCACACGTAACGTACAAGCTCGCAAGTCGGCAGTCATTTTTTTACGGTCGCGAATATAAGCCGCACCCGTAACTCGCAAACTCAAAAATCGGAAAAAAGTTGCGTCTTATATTCTTACCAATACGTTATTATGAAGTGGGAAATTCAGGACTCTCTTGATACCAAGTCAAGGTCAAGTCGACCAAGAAAGATTTCAGCCACAACTGCCAGAAGAATTGTTTGGAATACAAAGAAAAACCCACAGGTAACCTCAGAAGAAATACAGGCTTCTCTGGAAAAAGACCGTGTGATTGTTTCAAGGAGCACAATACGATGATACTTGAACAAAAATTAGGTGCATGGTTGAGTTGCCAGAAAGAAGCCTTTACTGTGCTAATGCCACAAAAAAGCCTGGTTACAATATGCTTGACAACAGCTTGACATACCTCACAGCTTCTGGCACACTATAATTTGGAGTGATGAGACCAAATTAGAACTTTATGGTCACAGCTATAAGGACTATGTTTGGAGAGGGGTAAACAAGGCCTATAGTGAAAAGAATACCATCCCAATTGTGAAGCATGGTAGTGGCTCAGTGATGTTTTGGGGGGTGTGATCTCTAAAGGCACTGGGAATCTTGTGAAAATTGATGGCAAGATGAAGGCTGCATGTTATCAGAAAATACTGGCAGACAATTTGCATTCTTCTGCACGAAGGCTAGGCATGGGACGCTCTTGGACTTTCCTGCATGACAATGGCCATATGCACAAGGCCAAGTTGACACTCCAGTGGTTACAGCAGAAAAAGGTGAAGGTTGTGGATTGGCCATCACAGTCTCCTGACCTTAATATCACTCTAGGGAAATTTCAAACGTGCGGTTCATGCAAGACGACCAAAGACTTTGCATGACCTGGAGGCATTTTGCCAGGATGAATGGGCAGCAATACCACCTGAAAGAATTAGGGGCCTCATAGAAAACTATTACAAAAGACTGCACACTGTCATTGATGGTAACGGGGCAACACACAGTTTTAAGAACTAAGGGTATGTAAACTTTTTTTATTTAAATAATCTTTTATTAGAAGGCAGTTAACAATAAAAACATTTAACACAACTGTATTTAGGCAGTTAAGATATGCAAATATTTACATTATAACATTTTCCCATCATAGACTGACTAGGCCTTCCATTGTTCCTTTTTTAGTTATTAAGGTTAAGTGAATCATAGTTAACATTTCAATTTAAACAACATAACTGAAAGAAAAGAAATAACAAAAATAAAAAAAAAAGAAATAGAAAGAGAGAACAACAGCTCAAGGTAAAACGTCTAATGAGCACAAATTAAAGCGAGAATACCACAAATATCAAATTAGTTAGCTAAACCATTATACTGCTATCTTCGCATAATGTATAGAGCTAATCTAGAATATCTGCCCCTAAGAGCGCTTAACACATACCTCGTTAAAGACATCCCAGTACAACTTACATCCACCTCTACCGCTCAGATGAAAGATTTCCGCCCCCCCCCCTCGCTTCCAGCTCCTGCATCAGATCTCCTTTGCCAAAGTGTAGATATTGTATAATATTATATGATGTTATACTAAAGGGATGCTAAATGAAGATGTCAACCCGGGTTCCCAGATTGCCTGAAATTGGGTTATGTTGTCTAGAATAATATAAGTTAATCGCTCATTTATAAGTAAGTGATTGATCTTTTTAATCACCTCTGTAAAGTTAAGAGTCTCTTTCATCCAACTCCTGGCTATGTGTGTCTTAGTAGCTATCGCCATTAATTGGTATAGTTTATTCTGAGTTTGAGATAAATCCGTAACATGAATCCCCAGCAGGCAAGACTCCATCGAGGGCGTAACTGCCTTGTGAAAAAGTATGGAGGCTAATTGGGCTAGTTGCCCCCATATTTTCTGAGTGGATGGACATGACCACCATGTATGTATATGATCCCCTATGTTTTGGCATCCCCTAAAGCATTTATTGCTTTCTAGCGGCTTACATTTCTGTAGTTTGTCTGGTGTACAATAAACTCTATGCAAAAATGTGATGGACGTCTCTGAAAAAAGCCGAATTAAGAGAGCCTCTAGAGAGATTGGAACAGGATTCTGTCCATTTAACCCAATCCCACTCCACCCCAAGATCCCTCTCCTACTGTGCAAAGTATCTGGGCTTCTGGTTACTTGTGGAATTAAGAAAGGTATCGTAGAGTGAGCCCAGAACCCCTTTGGTAAGGGGTAAGTTTTTGCATATAACAGACATCCAGGAGGCCCTAGGGTGCCCCAGTTCTCTTGAACTCTTACTGACCCAGCTCCTAATTTTCAAGTAATTATAAAATTCTGTGACAGGTAGGTCATGGGTTGTACAGAATTGGTCATAGGTCAGCAAGCTATCGTTCAAAAACCAGCTCCCTATACGGCCCAAGTTTCTAGAAGTCCACCAGAATTTAGAGATGTCATTCGAGTCTGCCAAAATTTGTGGAAAGGACATGACTGACATCATTGGGGACAATCCTGGAGCAAGTAACCGCCTGGAGTTGGAGTTGGCCCACCCCCACGCACGAAGGGTTTGTGAAATCATGGGATTTTGATGAGTTGTGAATGGAGCTAGTTCTTTGGGGATCCATATCAACTTATCCCAACTATGTGGGAACATTTGCTGGTTTTCCATGAAAACCCAGGCTGGTTGATGTGTTGTAGAGTGTGCTCTGGGAAGGTGGGCCAGTTGAGCGGCTTTAAGATAAAGCTTTAAATTTGGGCAAGCAAGTCCACCTCTATTTTTCTGCCTGGAGATACGAGGGCGTTTATTTCCCCATATAAACCTAAATATGATACTCTGGAACCTATCTAGGTCTGTAGGTGAAATTGGGATGGGAATGGTTCGAAAGAGATACAGGACTTTGGGTAGAATGCTCATTTTAGTAGCCGCTATGCGGCCCGTCCAAGATATGTTATAGTTCGTCCACCTCTGCATGTCTTCGGTCAAAGATTTGTATATAGTTGGGAAATTAGCCTTATATAAGTCTGCTATATTAGATGTAAGTTTGACTCCTAGATATTTTACATGTCGTGCGGGCCAGACAAAATTATAGTCAGATTTGAGAGAGTCAATCTCCGATTGTACCATACCCAACCTCAGCGCCTCCGTTTTCTCTACGTTTAGTTTGAGGCCTGAGATATTACTAAATTCGGTTATAGTTGACATAAGTGTTTGGATAGACTGAAGGGGCTTGGTCAAGGTGCATAATATATCGTCAGCAAAAAGAGAGCATTTAAAATGCTGGTGGCCCACTGGGATCCCGAATATGCCTGAATGAGATTTAATCGCCTGTGCAAGAGGTTCCATGGCAAGTGCAAATAGCAGAGGTGAGAGTGGACACCCTTGCCTGGTCCCTCTTTGAATTTGAATAGTTGCCCTGCAGGTTCGTGAGGCCATCCGGCCCTGGGGATTTGCCTAATTTAAGACCTTGGATAGCAGACCTAACCTCCTCTTGAGAAACCTTCCATTCAAGTCAGCCAAGTGACGATCTGATATCACGGGGAGATCCTGAGTGTATGTCTGCCTCACTGCAACATTTTGAAATGCCTTTTGAATGTCACTAGGACTATATGAAACTTGACCATCAGTCATCCTAATTTGAGTGGTTCTATGTTGTGAAAATGTATTGTTAAACCTTCTAGCTAGAAGAGAGTCTGGCTTATTTGCCTTCCAGTAATAAAGATGTTTTGTCCTTCTCATCGCCTGTTCAGTACGATGTGACAGTATGCCGTCTAATTCTAACCTGGTTTTATCTATTAGCTTACGTCCCCCGGGAGAGGGATTTTGTTGGTTTGGTTTGGTTGTCGCCGTCAGGTCTGCCTCCTTTTGCCTAAGAATTTTTCTTTGGGTGGAGGCCAGCTTAATACAGGTTCCCCTGATATAAGCCTTATGGGTGACCCAGAGCCAGCCGGCTCCGGTCTCAGGAGAGACATTGGTCTCAAAAAAGATATTTATGTCTTTGGCTATTGATTCCATGCTACGTGGTTTGGATAGCAGGGACTCATTCATCCTCCGAGTGTAGGTGGGTCGTAAATTAGGGCCCAGCTCCAACTCAATAAGTACCAGGGCGTGATCCGACCAGGGGCAGGGGACAATCTCAGATTTTAAGATCGAGTCGTATAGAGATGAGCTAGTAAGGAAAGTATCGATCCGAGAATACGTCAAATGGGTTGGAGAAAAAAATGTATATTCTCTACCCCCTGGGTGAAGCCCCCTCCAGGCATCAACCAACCCCAATCTGTTGAGCAAAATCTTAATCCGTTTTATTTTGTTGGAGAATCTATAACTAGCGGGGATCCCCGATCTGTCCAAAGTCGGATCTAAAGTAAGATTTAGGTCCCCCCCAATTATCAGTTTTCCCAGGTCTTGAGGTTCAATTCTCTTCAATAAGGAGATCAGAACTGCGTAAGGAGAAGTTGTAGTAGAGTACAGGGAGACCAATGTAGTTCTAACCCCCCCCAATAGTGCCAGTCACCATAACATAGTTACCCTCCCCATCTATCTTTGTATTCTCTACCTGGAAAGGAAAGTTTTTATGTAAAAGGATTGCACACCCCGCTCTCTTAGTGGGGAGAGAGGCCAGGAAATAGGTGGGATATTCCTTGTGCAAAAATGTAGGCTTATTGTCCTGGGAGAAGTGGGTTTCCTGCATGAAGATGACTGCGGGTTTGTGTTTTTTATAAAATGTGAAGGCTTTCCTCCTTTTAAAGGGGGAGTTGAATCCCTTCACATTATGGGTTATCAAAGTATACTTAGAGGTAGCCATTGAAAGATAGGAGTAAGACCCTAGCTGTGTGTGTCGTTACCTGATAGCTGGCACCATGGGGAGCAAGGCGGAAGGGAGCCCGGAAAGCCAACCTCTGCCAAGGGATTCGGTCTGCAATCGCCTGGGTTGTCGTCCTGACGTTAAACAGAGATTTAAATGCAAAAGAGGAGAGGGTTAGCTCTAGGCCAATGAGGTAAAAACAGTTAAATAAGCAGATAAAAAGTATCAAGTTAGCAGTTAGCAGTTCTCTAAAGCTACAACTACGAAGTTGTTGAACTAAAAACATGAAGTAACAATCAATTTCTACTTGTGTTCTTCCACAAAGACTCTAAGCAAGGAGAAGAAATTGTCCACATAAGGTGGGGATACAATCCACCAGGCTGTACGATCAATGATAAACTTATATCTTAAACTACACAGCCTCTTGAATCAGAGCTTAAGGCAAAAACAGGTTTACATCTAACATTCTATTTGGCAATGAAAAATATGTTATGAAAGTCCGCTCTCAAGAGGATCTAATCCGGACGTGAGCTCGCCCTCAGGTCGGCCAGTTGACTAGCATCCCCTGTGCAGGCCTTGTGTCCAGCACCTTGGCCACTTGCAGTGTCCAGAAGAAGTTTCATTCCCCCCTGAGGAGGGACTTGTTTACTGTGGACTTGGGCTGCCACCAACGTCCACTGCCTCTTAGGGATAGGTGGTTGAGATTGCTCTTGCCGTGTTTCCTGCATTTCCCCAGAGTAAAGATGCAAGCGATTCAGTGCCGATAAGCAGTCCTCCAGTGTACGTGTAGTGTAAGTTGTGCCCTTGAAGTTGAAGGACAGGGCAAATGGAAAGTTCCATCTGTACTGAATTTTGTGGTGGAGCAAAATTGTAAGAGCAGGTTTCATTAGCCTCCTTTTGTTAAGGGTGTCAGGAGACAGGTCGGTGTAGATCTGCAAAGGGGAGTTGTCCGGGCCCTTTACAGTATGTAGCTTCCTTGTAGCCGAGAGTAGAGTGTCTCTAGCTTGCTGCCT
Source organism: Discoglossus pictus (assembly GCA_027410445.1). Lineage (NCBI taxonomy): Eukaryota > Metazoa > Chordata > Amphibia > Anura > Alytidae > Discoglossus > Discoglossus pictus. The sequence goes on along the minus strand of CM050169.1, from coordinate 204,622,570 downwards.
CAGAAATCTGACAATGACATCTTTCGGAGCATCCGGGCTCCTCGTGCCTCCTAGAGCTCTATGAGCTCGCTCAATTTCCCACAAGTTTTCAGCCTGATCGGGAAGAATTGCAGCAATAGTGTCTCTCAGGTATTGAGTTAGATCTTGTATGGCTCTCGGGATGCCGCGGATGCGTATGTTGTTGCGGCGAGAGCGGTTTTCTAGATCCTCTATCTTATGTGCGAGTTCTGAAACCTGGAATATGTTTTGAGCTATCGATGTCCTGTCCTTTTCCTGAGCCTCCGCCAGTTGGTCCGCCATCTCTTCCAGGAGCTGGGTACGCTGTCCCAGTTCCCTCAGATCCTGTCGTAGGGGGTCTATCGCCTTTGCCAAGAGTCTTTCAATCGTAGCCACAGACTTGGCTGATAGGTCTAGTTGCTGGTGGGGCCCCTTGGACCGCCCTTCCTGGTCTGAGTCTTCGGAGCGTTCAGAAAGAGAGTCTGCCAAGGGTGGGCGCTGAGTCGCTCTTGGCAGAAAGGGATCCTGTATACCCTTGGCCGGGGTAGCCCGCTTGGGTTTTGGCATCTTGGCAGTGAGGTTCAAAGTGTTGGCAAGATTCCCAATATTAAATCAATAGGGAGGATACGAAGGACTAATGCAGTGAATGCTGGGCCCGACCATCTACTGTTTCCATTAGGGTAAGTATGCCAGCTCCATAGATGTAATTAAGATGTCTGCTAATAGTATTGCTGAATTATGTCCCCATTTAGCTCTCAGCCCATGGTAGGGGGGTGCCCCTAGGTCAAGTCCAGCAGTTGTCAGGAACTCCTTGAGCGATCTCTATATGGCGAAAAGAGTCAGGGTAGCCAAGAAATTCCAGGGGTATTGTAGCAGCTTATAGGAGCCAACTTGATGATCGTAGCTTCTCAGGTGCTGACTGGGGTAAGGCAAGATAATGCAGAACTCCGCAGGCAGCATGCGTCAGCTTGTATACCAGCTCTACTCTCGATGAGAGTCGGTATGTAAACTTTTTAACAGGGTCCTTTTTTTTTCTTTTTCTTTGTTGCCATGTTTTGTTTTATGATTGTGCCATTCTGTAATAACACACAGTTGAATACAAATCCCATAAGAAATAAATGAAATGTGTTTTACCCGCCCACTCATGATTTCTTTAAAAAGGGTACATATGTTACCAATTTGCCAAGGATATGCAAACCTTTGAGCACAACTGTAGCTCAAAGCTAGTCATAGCTCAAAATTACAAAAGTAGTACAAATGGCAAAACAGTACAATTTGTTAAAAAACAATAATGTGAGATGTGGTGCAGGTGCATTAAAGTTTGTGTAATGGTCATGGGTATTCAGTAAAGCAGCAAGATAGGGAAGGAGTGGCATTTTGTTCAGGGTGGCCAATCAGGGTTCAATCGGTGGATGACCATGATGAACCAATTATTTCAAAGTGTGTGAAGATGTATACATAGATAATTCAAACGACAGGTAAAGAAAAAGTTGGACTCAAGATTTAGTAACACATCCTGCTTCCCTCCCCAACCACTACTACTACTGATCAATAAAATACACAACCTCAGGTTTTATGAGCCCTATTCTATTAGAAGCCCGCAAATTACTCTAACCTGTGATTTTGGCTGCGGTTGTTTTTTCACTAAATTTTTAGAGGTATTACATTGACTCAAGCTCACAATTTACATCCTTCAGCCTTTACACGTAAACCATGCCTTTTTAAGTACGATTTCAGGCGGGCGTGATCATATGATCTGACAATTTTTATGCAAGAACGTAATTTACTTCTTAGACATGGCCAATCGTAAATTAGTCCATCATCATGACATCAGTAAAACATGGAAGTCAAATGTAATCCGCAATAGGAGGCTATGAATGTTGTTATGTTGTTAGATCTTTCACAAATGTTAAGTTCTTTCTTTTTGGTCATATAACATTACAGCATCACAGAAATAGAAACTAATCACTTTGTTTGATCAGCCTTAGCCTGACTAGTAAGTTGAAAATTTTGGGGAGAAAATTTGATTAAATGACCTAATAATTTGTATGCATATCAAGTTTTACATTTAAAAGCATGGTAATAAATCTAAAGAAACCAAGCATTATGGATGTAAAACAGGTTTTCCAGAAATACTTTATCCTGTAAGTTGTGCAGACAGAGGAGTAAAGCATCCCATTAATTTCTCTTGTTACTGTAATTTCAAGAAGCTATAGACCACTCATTTTTATCCAATAAGCTTTGCAATAGCTAAACCATGATTTTTTTGAATTAGTAATACAATAAATGGGACCATAGTATCCCTTTAATTGAAATGGCAAATAACATTATAAAGACAGATAAAATAGATCATTTTAAAATGCATTAGAAATATTTCTGCTGCAAGTGAAAAGTGATTCAAAGCTTTTATTCTTATTAGACTAATCTGAAATTATTTTAAATTGTTTTATTTCCCTCCAGTTTATAGAAGATAGCTAAAAGATGAAAATGTTTTCATTTTCCAAATACTATGTAATTATTACTGTGAATTTATGTGGCTATAATGACATGATACCAACTATCTCCATCTTATTTTTAATCTCTTACTCAATCTGTTCTATTTCTTTCCTACTTTTATCTCCCTTTTTCCTTCTCAACTATTTCTCTCCCTTGGTAACCTGATTGTCCAGTGGTAAGGATTCAGTGCTTTTACCCCTGCAACCTGGGTTTTATTCCAGTCAGGGAACCAAGGGGTAATACCAAGCTAAAGGCTTGCAGGTTGGGCCTGGTCAGTACTTGGGTGGGAGACCACCTAGGAATACCAGGAGCTGTATACTGTGGCCCACTGGAACAGGCAACCCACTCCGGTATCTCTGTCGGGAATGCCATGTGGGTTAAGCATGGTGTGTTAAGGTCCATGAGGTTACAGAAAGCCGGTCACAACTAAATGACGCAAACACAAAAACAAATATCTCTCCCCACTACTTTCCTCACTATGTTCACCTTTTCATCCTTCTCACTATTTTCCTCTATATATTTCCTCTGATTTGTTCACCTCTTTCTCTCAACTCTACATGGCCCTTCTGCCCACTCTATTTATCTCTCCTCCTTCTTATATTCTGTGATAACTTAGTCATGACTTTATTATGTAAATATGTATATACCTCTTCCATCCAATAAGGCAGCATGGTGGACCACCACAGGGCTCGCATCCTGCATGCAGTGTTGTGTGCCCCTTTACATGCTCTCCCAAGCTCTCCGAATTTGAGCATTTAAAAAATGAATTACCAACCCAATTCTTTTTAGTAAAAAGATTTAGAGATAATGCTAAAAGCAAAAGTTGTGATAAGAACCTTTTGTATAAATAATGTAGTTGAATGTAACTATGTTTAGTAATAGTAATTGATATAAATACCTGGAAAAATCAATAAAGTTTGCTTACAAATAGAAAATTTTATCATCTGTATAGCTAGTTACTCATCTGTTTAGTTATCAATAATACTTTAATTGTTTTCACTGAATTAAGGGCATGAATTTTGTATAGATTTTAGCATTTAAGTGAAATAAATCAACTGTAACTGAGCATGAAGTATCTAGTCTTCTATCAACCTCCACTTGTCCGCACAATACTATTCCATCACAGCTAATCCCTCCCCTCTTTCCAGCTCTCACACATTTATTCAACCTTTTCCTTCACCAAGGCAAGTTTCATTAAAACACATCATAATTACACTCATTCTCAAGAAACCCTCATCTGATCCAGCTTCTCCATCTAACTATCGCCCAATCTTTCTACTTCCCCTGGTTTCTAAATTGCATGAGCATATCTAATCCAATTTATTTGCTCCAATTCTCTCATTGACCCCTTACAATCTGGCTTCCACCCCCAAAACTCCAAAGAGACAGCTCTCACAAAGTCACTAATGACTTGTCCACTGCCAGGTCAAAAGGTAATTTCCTCTTTCTAATACTACTGAATCTCTCTACTGCCTTTGAGACAGTTCATCACACTCTTCTCACCGAAATGCTCTGCTCTCTTAGCATCTATGACACTGCTCTCTTATGGTTCACATCTTATTGAGAAAATAAAACATTTGGCGTTTCCTTCTCTGGCACCTATTCTTTGCCTGACTCTCTGATGTTGGTGTACCCCAAGGGTTCAGTCCTAGACCCACTTCTTTTTTCTATCTATACATCCTCCCTTGGTACCCCAATAAAATATTTTAGATTTTAATGCAGATGATACTCAAATGTACCTCTCAGCAGCAGAACTATCTCCATATCTTCCTGCTAAAGTTGCCAACTGCCTCTCTAGCATATCTTCCTTGATGTCTGCCCATTAATTCAAACTCAATATGTCAAAGCATGAGCTCCTAATCTTCTCATCCTCTTCCACAGCCTCTACTCCTACAAAATCTTCTCATTTTCACCTAAAAACATCTCCAAACTACGTCACTATCTTACACAAGACACAGCTAAAATTCTCATTCACTCTCTAATCATATCTCACCTCAACTACTACACCTCACTCCAATCCATGTTGAATGCATCCACTTCTCTCATTTACCACACTCAATGCTCAGTGTCAACAGCTCCTCTCTGATATTCACTCTACTGGCTTCCTATAGCCTCCAGAATAAAATTAAAATCATGACCCTAACTTATAAAGCTCTCAAGACCAATTAACCCAATTGATAGCTCTGCTATCATCTCGAAATAGTCTCTCAACTGCCCTCTTTGCCTATTCTTTAGAACTCCCTGCCTTGTGTCAATAGACCCCTTCTGCCTCAAAATCTTCAAAACTCACTAAAGACTCATCTGTTTAAAGCCTTAATATGCACAACACATCTATCACTCCTGTACCTCACCCATTAAACTGCAAGTTTGCGAGTTTTAAATCTTTTTGGTTGCCTTAAAATCTTCAAAACTCACTAAAGACTCATCTGTTTAAAGCCTTACTATGCACACGCATCTATCACCCCTGTACCTCACCCTTTAGACTGCAATTTTGTGAGTTTTAAATCTTTTTGGTGCTTCAGGGAAATCACTGTGTTTGATTTTAAGCTCAATAACAGGGCCCTCTATTCATTTGCAATGTGTTAAAAATGTTTAGCACTGTGGAATACGCTGTGGAATATGATGCGCATGACAAATAATAAAAAAAAAGGATAATAATAATAATAATAATAATTTCTAGACTGAAAATATTAAATTATTATTTTATTTAACAAAGGCATTTATTTTCAATTGATATTGGTATGGTGGGTAAGTTACATTAGTATTAACCAATAGCAGAGTTAAGCATGCTGTGTGGTTATACTGCACTAACCAGTTAACCCATAGCTTTCCTGTTTTAGGTGAGTGGAGCATTCCATGCCTGCACAGATATATTTGTTAAGGGTTATTTATTTTTCTTTTGATCTCAGTGAAATCATTAAAAAATTATTTTAACATTGTTTTAGGAATTCTTTACTGTAATGTGGTCCAAATTGTGAAATAAGTGGACCTAATTTTGTAACATTCTATGGAAAATGCTTCCAAATGGTTCATAATGAGAGCAACGTAATAGTTGGTTTAGCTTGTTTAAAGGAATGAGATGTGAAAATAATCTGTGTGCTAGTTTTTACAAAATGTACTAACTGATATAATATTATCTCATATTAATTATTAATAATGTCATATTAGCTTTGTTTGCATAATTATAGCAAACACATATAAGAGTGTGAAGTTCAGCCTGCACAACCTTTTTATTGTATCAACTAAAGGAGGGAGTGTATAAAGTGCACAAACACTGTGCTATTAAAAGAAATTGTTTGACCTACAAATAATAAACTGATAGAAACCTACTATGTGAAAGCACATAACAGTCACATTGTCTGTTTAATATAATTAGTATAGTATCTGTTCTAAACAAACACAAACAAATCAAACTATTTCTGACCCATAGCTATGTCAAAGATTAAAGAAGGAAATATAACTATCACAATCTAAACTGATCTTTTTGTATAAACACCAATACTTCTGCTGGAAGACTATGGCTTCCATTCGATTGAACAAGCCCGCAAATTAAGGGCAGAAGCCTCAAAACAGTAAACCTTGGTTTCGTATGTTATGCTTCCATATATCTGATCAGATAAAGCGGGCCATCTCAAGCTAGTCCATAATTTCTCATCCTATCACAGCCCCATTAGCCAATAGGAACCGGATAACACTAATGAACGCCACAGGGAACGACTTTCAAAGGCAGCGGAAACCATAAGTCCATGACTATTCTGTAGCTGAGAAAGTCAATGAACAGGTCTAGGCGGTGGAAGGTTTCAGAGTTTTGGAGAGAGGGAGAGAGAAAGAGAGACAAGGAGAAGTTTTGTCAGTTTTTTGCAATTTTGACTACTTAGAAATATTAACACTTAATTTACAATACACATAATTACTAATATCACATAATTCACACATATAGATTAATACGTACACAAAGCTATACATAGCGTTAGGCCACAGCACATATACACCCTCCACCCCTCCTCCCCATACCCAGACTATAATACACATAATACACACATTCTTGTTTTACCTCATACATGGCAATGCTGTTTGCCACACAATGTAAGGCTTTTGCTCCTCTGAGGACCTTGGGCGCTCATTGCGACCCCTTTGATGACCTCTCCCTTCATATACTTCAAGTTTCCTGCTTTGCAGCGATCACATTCGACGCTCATCGCGAAGACAGATATATAAGTACAGTGTAAAATATAAAATGTATTTAGTACGTGAATTAATAAATTAATACAAATTAATAAATAATATACTTTACCTATTTATATTTAATATTCAGCAATCAATATCCTGAAAAGCTAACAATCTGTTTGGATTTTCCTGCATCTGAAAATGTACAGTTGGGCTGTTGATCACCTTAGGAGAAAGTGTCAGTAATGTGCCAAGTGTGCAGTTTAAATAGGATGCGTGCACGAGGCCAAAGCATTTGTTTATGCATGTAAATCACCATTTTGTAATGTTATTATTTGCAAGTTAGTATTCTAAAATAGAGCATTTTCCGTCCGTTGTAATGATATATTATGTATCTCCTATGTTCCTGGCTTACTCGTAGGTGCAAGGCGGTGTTTTGCGCACTTCGGTCTCCTTTAGCCTCGTTTTCATTTTTTTTGTCCCCCATTTTTTTTCTTGCATAGCTGATTTTTGAGTGCTGAAATGCGGCAATTTCAGCCTAAATTTGCATGCAACCTGCGTCCTGGTCTTCCCCCCGCGCTGTGTGTGCGTGTGTTTTTATGTCTTTTTTTTGGGGGGGGGGGGGGGTTCAATATCCCAGGTTGTACTTTTGCAAGGTGGGTTTTTTTGCCGCAGAGATTCCGAGGAAGGATTTATTTTTTTCTAAGTCCCGCGTTCCTCAACTGCGTTCAGCCTAAATAAGTCCTGCGTATTTCAATGCTTCAACGGCTTGCCTAAATCCCGCATGTTTCAATGCCTCAACTGCTCGCCTCACTTTGCGAGTCTTGCAGGGCGATGAGCGCCTTCGTGACATCGCCTAAGTGCTCCGAGCTCCCAGGTGTTTCAATACCTCAACTGCTCACCTCAATTTTGCTCCGAGTTAGGAAGGCTTCTATGCTTCAACGGCGCGCCTCGCTTCGCGAGGCTCGCAATCATGACGACAAATTCACGGTTTGACAACTATTATATGTGACTGATTTATTCTTATATTCATTTCATAACTTCCAGGACGGTAGAGAAGGAGAGTGAGGAGAGGAGAGTTAGTGGAACACCGGAGGAGGAGATGGGGAAAGGTAGAGGTATGGAGAGAGGTAGAGAAGGAGGCAGATCAGGGAAGGGCAGTACAGGGGTATGAGAGCAGGAGGGATGTGCCCCCAGATGTAGGCACACAAGAAGTAGGGGCTGAGGGTCAGGGGCCTGATCCCGATGTGGGGATCCTGGGGATGAGGGACCAGCACCAGAGAGAGAACAGGGAAGCCAGGAACCCCAGGAATATTTGGGAGGGCAAGAGTATGTGCCAAAGTACAGGGCTCCCAATTATACCCCAGAAGAGATGATGATCCTCCTCAGTGAAATACATGCCCGCTATAGCATCATACATGGTGGGACAGAAGTCAGTCCAAGCCAGAAGACACGTGCCTGGACTGAGGTTGCTACAGTCCTTGCTACATTAGGGGTTGCAAACAAGGATGTGAAGTCTGTCAAACACAGACATGATGACAGCTGGATAAGGGTGAAGAGGAAGATGGCAGAGGAGGCCAGAGCAGCCTGTGCAACTGGTGGTGGACCACCACCCGTCATTACATACGGCGCATGGGAGCGGACCCTGAGGGAGTGGATCAAGCCAGCAGCAGTAGTGGGCATTTCAGGAGAGCTGGACACGGTTTTTCGAGAACCATGCAATGTGAGTATCATATACACCATCACACCATCATATGCACACACATGAATCCCACACACATAGGTAACTGACATACCCTGTAAGCTCTCTGGTTATGACTAAAGATATATGGGCCAGCAATAACCATGTAAATCCAGGAAGCAAACATATCATTCGCATAATTGTTATCAATGAAATGTCTGTCCAATACCTGCAGTTAAAACTGATTCTGAGTAGCAGTCCCCAAATAGATCAAGATTGATTTGACATCCAAAAGAGAGTACATGTATGGGTGTGCACACTGCAGCATATGCGGATACAGACTCTACCGGATTGCATGTGCGTGTAATGTACTAGCCTAACCTGGAACATGTCTCATCTGCATGTTAACAACCATTGCTGATAATTTTTCACAGATTGGTCAGTTTCACACACTGCACAGCAGATTCTTTTTTTTTTTTTTTTTTAATATTTATTCGTTTTCCAATAAACAAATACATAAAGACAAATGTACAATCTTAACAAATCTGTTTCATCGGTTATACAGTGCTCTTTTAAAACAACATAATCATTCATCCACTTCCACCTTCCATTCACATCTAGAAGATTGAGTTAAATTTAAATTGAAGTTCCTTGTATCTTATCCCATAATTTCCATTTTACTGGGTCTATCCTCGTATACTCTTTGAGTGCATAGTTTGCTTCTAATTCTCGGATATATTTTATTCTCCAGATGATGTCAGCACCGAGGGGAGGGGTTTTCTGCTTCCAATTTTGGATTAGTATATTCTTTGCAACTGATAAAATGGTAACCGCCATTGCTTTCCTCTCAATGGGTACATCATCTGGAAATATATGTAAAATACTGCATTCTCCCTTAAAAGGGAGGAGTTTCCCAGCCGTCTTATTCAGAAGATCGTAGCATCCTTCCCAAAAGGATTTAATTTTAGGACAGTCCCATAAAAGGTGCAGCAAATTGGCAGGACTGCCACATTCTCTCCAGCACAATCTGTCAGCTGGGGAGTGGGAAATTTGTGCTACTTTTATCGGTGTGAAATACCAATTATTTATTATTTTGAAAAAGGTTTCTCTGTGTGTTGTTTGTTTAATAAACCTATTAGTCACTTTTAACGATGTGTCCCAGTCTGTTTCGGTTATTTCTAGGTTTAACATCAATTCCCATTGTTTCATGCCTTGAGTTTTGGAGTGTCCTCCAGCTGATCTTATAATGTTAAAACATTTAGATATTAAGTGTTTTTTCTCTGAATTATGGAGCATTTTTTCCATGGGATTTAACTCTTTCTTATTTTGTAAATCTACATTAGTTATCCCCCAAGAAGCTCTGTAAGCTTCGTATGCTAACCATCCTTCTCCTGAGATTTTAAACTGTTTCTGGATTTGCTCAAACGAGGCAATTTTCCCATTAATAACGGTGTCACCTACAGATTGTAATCCTTTACTCTTCCAGTCTTTAGTGATACTTGACATATTTAAATGTATTAAAGAGTTCAGCGGGGTAACGAGAGTACCCTTGGGGATTAATTTATGTTTCCTGTTAATTTGTCTCCAGTTTTTTAGTATTTCTTTCATGACAAAAGAACCTAAGACTAGATGTTTATTGGATAGCTTTTCCCCGAAAAACAAGGCTGATAAGCGAAAATTTGGATTTAAAGCTTTTTCTATTTCTGTCCAGGGATATTTATGTGATGTTTCTAACCATTTTAATGCGTGAACTACGCAGTTAGCTTCCTGGTATGGTTGTAATAAAGGATAGGAAATTCCTCCTTTTAAGAAGTTTCTACCCATAGTCGCTTTTTTAAGTCTTATGTATCTGGATTGGTGGATGAATACATCGATTGTCCGTTGTAGTTTCTTCAGCCAGCCTCTAGGGATCTTAAAAGGAATACACATAAGTATATAATTTAATCTGGGGAGTAGCATCATTTTTACTACCGCTATTTTCCCAGAAAAGGAAAATCTGTCCTTCGGCCAGTTGTCTATAATATCAGGAAATTTATAAAAAAGATCTTTGTAATTCCTATCTACTGTTTTCTGTATGTTTCCCAGAATAACAATACCTAGGTGCTTAATTGAGTTTGAATTCCAGTCAAACGGGTAATTAGCCTTTAATTTAGAGAACAGATTGGTAGAGACATTAAAACAGAGTGTTTCTGATTTCTTATAATTTAATTTGTAATAAGACACTTTACTAAATTTGTCTATTAGCCTTGTTAAATGACTAAGGGAGTCTTCCGGAGTAGTGAGTGACAAGATCACATCGTCTGCGTATAAACTGATTTTATATTCCTTCTCTCCCACTCGAATGCCCTGAATCAGTGGAGATGACCTAATAGCTTCTGCCAGTGGTTCAATCATTAATGCAAACAGTGTAGGGGAGAGGGGGCAACCCTGTCTAGTGCCGTTGGTGATTTTGAAAGGGTTTGCTCTAAAGCCGATACCACTTACTTCTGCAGTGGGAGATCTATACAAGGCTCCTATTGCTTTGGTCCCGAATTCCCCAAAGCCGAACTGGAGCAACACCATTCTCATGTAATCCCACCCTACTCTGTCGAATGCTTTCTCTGCGTCTAAAGACAAGAATAGGGTGGGAGTACTTTTAAGTTTTGCAATTTCACTCAAATTCATAAGTTTCCTAATATTTTCTGTGCCCTGTCTACCAGTTACAAATCCCATTTGATCTATTGAAATTAATTTCCCTATATAACTTTGTAAAGGCTAAGAATTTTCGCATATAATTTTATATCTGCGTTTAGCAATGAAATGGGTCTGTAATTAGCACAGAGTTGTGTATTCAACTTGGACTTAGGGATCATAATCAGTACTACCTTTGTCATCTCTGATGGCATACTTCCAGACGTTTTGATTTCATTAAACGTTTCTGTGAGTAAGGGAATCAGAGTTTGTGAAAATGTTTTATAAAACAGATTAGTATATTCATCCGGCCCTGGGGTGGTATAGGGTTTAAGATGTTTAATCGCTTGAAGGACCTCCTGTTGTGTAATTGGTTTATTTAATTCCACCTGGTCCGCTGATGTTAATTCAGGTAGTTGTATCCCATCCAAAAAGCTTTGAATTTCTTCTAGACTAGGTTTACTGAAGGAACCTGTTTCCAAATTGTATAATTCCTGGTAATATCTTGTAAAAGCTTGACCTATTTCTTGTGGGGACGACATATGTCTTCCTTTCTCTATAATAACAGGAATTCTCTTTTTTTCTTTTTTCTTTTTTGCTTGTGAGGCTAGTAATTTACTGTTTTTATTATTTTGGTGATGGTATGTCTGTTGGTAGCGCCATATTTCTCTTTCTGATCTTAACTGGTTGATCTTATTTATGCTGTTCCGAATTGTTTTGATCTCTGCCCTTGTTTGGGGTTGGGGGTCTACAATATATTTAGATTCCAGTTTGTTTAATTCTATGTATAGTGCTTTTAGGGGAGTTCCTCTCTCTCTAATCATTTGGGCTTTGAGTTTAATCATCAGCCCTCTTGTGAACGCTTTTTGCGTGTTCCAAATCGTGCAGTGAGACAAAATAGTGTTTATGTTATTGTCTAAAAATTCATCTATTTGTTTAATTAAATATTCTTTGTTTTTTCCCATTTTTAATATAGTGTCGTCTAGTTTCCATTGTGGTTTATCTAGTTTTAGGTTGTTAATCCCTACTACTAAGGTGGTGTACGCGTGATCCGAAGTGATAATATTGCTTATTTCCGTGAGTAGAACCTTATTCATAATTTGAAGGATAACTAATATTAGATCTATTCGTGAATATAAATCGTGTGGATGTGAATAGAAGGAGAACTCCTTTTGGTTTGGGTGCTGGACTCGCCAAGCATCAAACAGATTATTTTTACTGATCCAGTCTGTAAATATCTGCGCTTCTTTGCTAACTTTAGCTGAATTTTTAAGTGCCGTTTTTTTTTTTGACCTGTCTAAATTTATATTTGAGACTAAATTAAAATCACCTGCCAACACAAGCGGCCCTTGGGCAAACTTCCTAATTAAATTACCTATTCTTTTTAGGAATTTTCCTTGATTTTCATTCGGGGCATAGATGTTTATTAATGTGATTTTTTGTTTGTTAATCTGTCCATTCCATAAAATGTATCGTCCCTCAGGGTCTATTATTGAAATTGTTTCTTCTGTATCTAGGTTATTAGAGAAAAAAATTGAGACTCCTCTCTTTTTCTTTTCACCTGTTGCGTGGAGGCTAACCTCAAAGTTGCCACTCGCAAAACTTGGAATTTTGGTTTTCCCCCAGTGAGTCTCTTGAAAAAATAACAAGTCTGCTTTCTCTTCTCTACAGTATCTAAGGACCGTTTTCCTTTTACTAGGAGAGTTTAAACCGTTTACATTCCAACTAAGAATTTTTAATGACATGGAGAATGTAGTGGCGGCTCTTTTACCCCTTTAACTGGGTTAACTATACTTATAATAAGTTTCTTGGGAAATAATACAAAATCTTCCTTACTACCATTCATACAAGCACACATACAGTTAGAACAGTTGAGGCTGAACTTCAGCTCTTCCCGCCTTCTGTTCCGCAGGGATTCAGCCATTGTACAGAAATGGTGAGCGGATTAAATCGGGGACAGCGATAAAATAGTTAAGGTTCCGTTGAGTTATACCTACTTTTTTCAATCTCTATTTCCTAGAAACCTTGCTTATTGGCATTACCTTATCTGTATTTCCCCCTTCACCTGAACCTTTTCTAAAGTGCCCATTTATGTTTTCCTAGTTCCTTTAAACACCTTAAATATTATTAGCTCCCAGTATAACTTGCCCCTCTGCCTATCCCCCACTCTTCCCCCTCCCCCCCTAAATGCTCTTCTTAGTGTTAATTAACATCTACGACCCTCTCTTCCAAGCTCTAATTCTATTTCAGTTAGCTCCTTTATCTCCAGCTACTATGAGCTTTGATGTCAATTGTTGGACCTTAACCTCCTTCTCCCTTTGGAGTGGGGGGCATAAACAAAGAGAGGATAGAGAGCAAAAACAAGGAGCGAAAAGGGAGACGGGACAAAAACTGGTCGGTGTCTTGTCTGTAAAGCTATTTGGCTCATCAAAGTCATTTTTTCCTCTGCCAATCTGGTCTAGAGATTTGTAGGTCTATCGTACGTTCTTTAGCAACCAGGACTTTGCCTGTTACAGTGCTCAAGAATTCTTCCCCTTCTGTAAGAGTTTTAATCCTGTGCCAAGATGTTCCATTTAGTACCAGTAAGCCTACTGGAAAGGTCCATTTGTATACCATATTGTTTTCCCTTAAGGATTGTGTAATAGAAGAGAACTCCTTTCTTTTGGTAATTGTACCTTTTGACAGGTCAGCAAAAATTTGAATTTTGTCGTGTGGAGGTTCAAACGACTTTTTTAGGTAACTTGCTTTGGTTATTGCTTCTTTAGTGGGTAAATGATGAATTCTCACTATTACATCTCTGGAGCTTTTGTTCTGTAGATGGCTTGGAAGGGGGATCCGATTAACCATGTCCAATCTTTGGTCCAGGTGTGAGAAATTTGGAGTAATTTTAGAGAACAAATCCACAATGTATGTTGGAAGATCTTCTTTTTTAATTGCTTCCGGGATTCCTCTTATCCGGAGATTATTTTTCCGAGCTTTATCTTCCATCATATTCATCTGCTCATTTAGTATATTGATTTGAGACGCCATTTTGGATGATTGTTCTAGTAACATGTTGTGATCAATGATCAGTTTATCAAATTTATCCTCCAAGTCAGCAGATCTTTTATTTACCTCATTTATTGCTTTCGCGTTTTCCAATATTTGATTTTTAATGTCGGCAAAAAATTCAGCTTGGAAGTTCTTCAAAATCTCTTCCATTTTGTCTGTGGTGAGGAAATTATCCTCTTGGTTTTCCAGTTCTCTGCTCGGGGCCATTATAGGAGGGTGAGGAGTTTTTTGTTCCGGCGCTTCTTTTGGGGTGTGTTTTGGGGGGACAGTTGTAGCGTTTTTGGGCGTAAAAAAGGGAGATGGTTCTAGGGGCGGACTTTTCCGTACTTTTGATTTGTTTTTAGACGCCATTTTGTTTTATCGTGGGTTGTTCTCCCCCTATGTGGTGTTGTATTCCTGGTTTTGTCTCTCTTTGCCCTTTCTTGTTCGCGATCTTCTTCCCTTATCTAAACATCCACCCGAACCTGGCAGCTTCCTTCCTGGTTTATGTTGTCAATTATTTGGTAATGCAGAGAAACTGATGCAACCACACCTCTCTAAGTCACCCAGGGATTCCAACCCACAAAGTTAAAAGGGTTTGTCCACTAGTGCTATATCCACAGAAATTGAATACTGCCGTTTCCTATATTGTAGTGTCATCAAACGGCCTCCGGAACAATTTGTTGGATACCTAGATCCTTAAGATCGACCTCTTTAGTGGTCTTGCCTTTATACTTAATGATTATACGTCCATTTGCTATTTTCAAGGTAATTGTCTGTAGGTCGGTTTTGTACGATAGATGTACAACTCCAGTACCTAGTTTAGGTCATAGATTTGTAATAAGTTCCTTTTATTACTGGAACCTTTTTAGGTTCTTGTTATTTGCCATGTGTGATGTGATCTCATAGGTAGGGGTTTGTTAGCCTCAGGGTGAGCGCTTTGAGTGGTTTTACCTTACCAGTGACAAGTGCAAACAGTGAGTCCAGAGTTCACTGACCAGTCAGTGCTGATAAAAAAAAACATTTATAGCCCTCTTTCATTCTTTATAACTTTTGTGACTGAATGTAAGGTAGGAGAAGAGACAAGGTAAGAGAATTTCTTCCCTTATTCCTTACCTTCTTGTCCAGCTGCACTGCATAAGCTTGTAGTGTCCAGCTCCAGCGTTGTTGTGCTTAGGCTGCTTCTTCCAGGAGGGTTATGCTCTGGTTAGTTCTGTACTCTCCGTCATTTAGGGCTTATGACTGCCCCTTTGGTCTAGGTAGACAGTGTTGTCTTCCTGACCCCTCCGTCGGCAGCACAGCTCTCGTGCTTTTGCTTCTGTTCTTGTGGGTTATTTTTACATATCCCCGCGCTACTCCTGGGCTAGCCCGCTACCACCAGCTACTGCTCGATCCTCATGGCGCGAAACGCTGTCTCCTTCCGCTTCGTGCCGCACTACGCGGCTAGGCTACCATTTCCGGTTCAGCTGAACATGTGTCCTAATGAACTGCAGGTGGCACAAGTGACCATGATGTCAGGGGTATTGAAAAACACAGCAAACAATTGTTTAGAGAATCCAAACACTATTGTCCTTTCATTTCAGTACCCAGGAGGCAATGGCTCCACAGAATGAGGAACCACATCCACCCCTGGAAGTGGTGGTTGAGGAAGGCAAAAACATTCTGGAGGGCCTGTCACCTTCACAGGAAGTTGGCCCATCAGCAGCAAGACCCTATAACCCCTATAACCAGTGAGAGAATCCCCCCCCCCCCCCCCCTGGCATCTCACACTCATCATGGGCACGTTTGCAGCCTTTTCAGCCATCACCACCACAAACTCACATGTTTTGGAGGTAGCAACCACTGCCACCTCCACAGATGTCCTGGTACTGGAGACAACAATTAGCAGGCCCCCCAATGTTACCTGCTCTGATCCCATGGATGGATGCCAGGACCCCATCGCTTCTTCACTGCCAACCTGTGCTCACCCAACATGGGCTCACCCAACAGGGGCTACACCATCACCACGGCCGACACCAACACCATCATCACAGCCAAGACCGACACCATCGCCACTGTCACCTCTGTCATCATCATCCCCGCCGGTAACTCTGTCATCACCATCCCCACCTGCAAAGCTGTCCTCACCACAGCCCATCGAATGGCCCGGCATGTCCAGTGACAGACCTCACAACCCCTCACAAGCCACTTTGAGGGAGCTCATGCACACGATTCAGAGGGAGGACGAAAGACATTACACCATAATGGAAAACCTGGCACTCCAGCTGGAAAGGCAGAATAAAATCACTATCTCCCTTGTTGACAGCATGAGATTGCTATGTGGTGAGATGAGGAGGCACAATCGAAGGATGGAGAGGTATGAGAAAAAGGCAAATAGGGGCAGATAAACCCAGAGAATGCTCATTGAGCTGCTATTGAAATTGTAGGTCTGATAGGAATGCTAGGTTCCCAAGGTATTTACTACCCATTGGTTAATAATCTATATACAATGTGGGAAAATTAACTAAAGTCTTTATTAATAAGGGGTAACAACGGCGATATCATAAAAACAATTGATATAAAAAATCCCGGATTGGAAAAAGAAGATATAAAAAAGGCTGGTTGATGTGTGAGCATATAACCACTTTGTTGGTAATATAAACTCTAAATAGAGGGGTTCATGAAGTCACACCTAACAGTATTGCAGAGGGAAAAATGAATGGCTTATCCAAATGAATTAATCCTGTCTGTGCAATTATCAGAAATCTATAATGCACATAAATACATGTAGTGCTTCTGGATATATAGGGTATTAGTGACCCTTTGGGGTTCACAATATTAATAGCCTGGGATGATCTGTCCTTTAGATGTAGAGATATATCTCTCTTAATGGTTTGCCAAGATCTATTTAGACCATGTTTATCTGTTTCCTGGTCATGGCACAAGTTTTACAAAATGCACAATACAGACTTAGGAGCACTTAAGTCTTTTGTCTTAATAGGACTATAATATATATATAATGTCCCTACTGGGCTTCTTCTCTTAGAAAGATTAAGCTTCTGTTTTGCCCATACTCCATTCCAGAGTTTAACATGATATGGAAACAACAGTGCACAGAGAGTAAATAGAAGCCAGCAGGCAAGCTATTGCTTTAAGCACCGTCTATTGCGTGCTCGATATAACTAGTATCCAGACAACAACATTCACTCATATGGAAACGGACAGGGAGGGTAAGCATGCAACCTCTAAATATTAAAATGCAATACTGTTAGTAGAGAGGACGCCGGCGTGCCCTTAGCTGCAAGGCATGCCACGTCATCAAAGGCCGACGCGTTTCGACGTCATCAGACGTCTTTGTCAAGGTAGAGTCTGCTGAGCCGTCTAGCCCTCTTTTTAAACGTTGCCGTTACTACAGAAACCAATTGACACTGAGCGGACCTGCGCACTGCAATTAGAAAGCGATCATAGCGCTATGATGCATAAAGATGAAGCAAACATAATAAAAATAAGAGGGTATGATTGAATGACGATAATAGCAAATAGATAGAAAATAGATAGTCCCTATATAACATGGGATAAGGAACTCCAGGCTAAGAGGAAAAAAGATGTAAAAAAGTACCAATGGATATAGAAAGATGGTAACTACATATACTAACTGTATGAGGAAATAAATATAAATATTACAGGAAGGGAGATCTATGAAGTGGCATAAATATGAATGTGACCTGAATTTACAGGGTGAAAATCTAAAAGGTGCTATGAAACAGACAATTAAAAATCTGTTATATAAGGGTAATGAAATGTGGTGCATATGAAGAACTAAGGGAGCACCCTATTGGTGGTCAAAGTGCAAAATAATAAGAAGGGAGGGGAAAAAAAAGGGGAGTAAAGGTTAATAGTGACTGTGTAAACAGTCATAATACAGTGGTGATCAACAATAATACTAATATTGTGAATAAGTGGTACATAACATGTGTTAAATACCATCTACATGCCAATTGTAGAAGAAAAGTGCAAACCTATCAGTGAAGACAAGCATCCTGCTTGTACATGATAATTATAATCACACATGAGCCATGCAGATTAAGTAGTTCCTACTTTATAGATATTATATCTAGTACTAGTAAATATCCATTTAAATGAAGGGTAAAATGTGAAACCTTCATTTAAACCCTCTGGAGATAACGCTTTTAATTTGTAAATCCATTTTGCTTCATGTTGAAGGAGTTTCTTATCTAGGTCTCCCTGTCCTATTAAGACAAAAGACTTAAGTGCTCCTAAGTCTGTATTGTGCATTTTGTAAAACTTGTGCCATGACCAGGAAACAGATAAACATGGTCTAAATAGATCTTGGCAAACCATTAAGAGAGATATATCTCTACATCTAAAGGACAGATCATCCCAGGCTATTAATATTGTGAACCCCAAAGGGTCACTAATACCCTATATATCCAGAAGCACTACATGTATTTATGTGCATTATAGATTTCTGATAATTGCACAGACAGGATTAATTCATTTGGATAAGCCATTCATTTTTCCCTCTGCAATACTGTTAGGTGTGACTTCATGAACCCCTCTATTTAGAGTTTATATTACCAACAAAGTGGTTATATGCTCACACATCATCCAGCCTTATTTATATCTTCCTTTTCCAATCCAGGATTTTTTATATCAATTGTTTTTATGATATCGCCGTTGTTACCCCTTATTAATAAAGACTTTAGTTAATTTTCCCACATTGTATATAGATTGCTATTGAAATTGACTGAAGCCCAGGCTTTGGTTCCATAGGCTCCAACACCATCGCAACCAGAGCCGGTGGCCTTTTCATCTCACACCTTACCGCCAACGCCAGCTGCTACACAGCCACACCAGGTGGACACATCCCTCACTCCAACACCTCCTCCAAGTGGTAAAGGGAGTAGGTACGCAAGCATGGAAGGTGGGAGCCCAGTGCTGAGAAAGAGGGGGTCGACTAGACTAAAGTAATATCAATTGGTATAAATGTTTACCTACTATTACCTGGACAAAGTATGTACACGTATGGTTATACTGAATATTTCAGCAATTGATGTTCAATGTGGATTGCTGTTGAGATGAGTTGTTAAAGTCAATCCAAATATTGTTCTGATTGATAAATTGTTGTGTCTTTATATGTCTTAGTAGCCCAGTCTCATTACCGGGAAGGCATGTTCCTTGTCCTCCTCTTTCTGTTTTCCAGATTCTGATAATCTATTTGGGATTATTCCTTAATATATGAAAACATACTGTGTGTGGAAATAATTTGTATGACACTATCCATGATTTATTGCATCTGTTTAATTGAGATGATGATAACCAAAAGTAAGTGCTATGTGCTTTACTGATTATTTCTGATGATCTTTATTTCATCAGATTCCGGTTGCAGTGGTGTAGTGACCACATGTGACCCTGGTAGGTGCTATGCATCATGATTATTCTAGACTATGGCATTACCCCCTTTAGGTATCCCCTATTTCTAAAAAGCCTCTTGCCCTTCTGGGATTCCTCCACACCACAATATTAATGCACAGTCTTGTACATTTCTGAGTGTGCTCTGTGTATGGAATAAAGCTTGGTTATACCGTTATCACTGTGTCAGTGTATTTTCAATGGTTGGTTGTTTTGGGACATCCACATACATCACCTTTGTATCACATTCCTATATCTGTAAACTAATGAGCCCAGTTACTGTGCAATAGATTAATACATATAATAACATAGGATTAATATATTTGAGAGGTGCAATTTGTGATACTGTGGAGTATCAACATTCCCCTGAAGGGCTGATAACAATATGATAGGTGATAATGTAAATTGATTGATAGCAAAACACTTAATGTGATTTCACCAAAGTATAATGGGTATACATCTTGGCACATGGCCACCAGCAATGGCGTGGAACTTTCCAGGATGGGCCTAGCAGAGATTGTCCCTGTAGCTCTATGTGCCTCTGTACAGCCTCCATGTGTGTTTGTAGCCCTTCCTGATGGGCTGTAGTAGATTATTATGGTGTATGTTCCCCATGTTACTTGATATATGTCATGTGTGGTGTAATTTGGCCACGATTTCTTTTCCCAATCTAGATCTGATGAGTGAGATGTATATAAGATTATCTTTGTGTTTTTAGCGTCCACATTAGAGCCTCTGTGAGTAAGAAAGGGATAATATGAAGTTTCAGGTTTTTGTTTTGCAATTTAATTAGGTAGTGTGTCTTTAATAGCTTTATGCATCTTGCAGTTACACTTTTCATATTGGCATATGCATGACCATTCCGACATATGAGAAAATAAAATATTTTTTAAGGCCTATTTGTTCCTTGGGAATTGTTGTGCAATTAATTCTAATTCCTTCCATTGCTTTCCCCATATTTTAAAGTTTAGTAGTGTGTTTTAATTGTCTTTTGCAGTGTTAGAAACTAGTCTTTGCGAGTCCTATTTGGAACCCATAATATGAAGCAATTGTGTCCTTGGGGAATTGTAGCAATTGAATAGCTGCTCTCTCTCTCTCTCTCTCTCTCTCTCTCTCTCTCTCTCTCTCTCTCTCTCTCTCTCTCTCTCCCTCTCCCTGTTCTATTGGTCCCTTATACCATATTTTATTGTTTTATTTTAGCCCCAAATTTTACCTGCATCTGGTTTCATAAGGCCTCACTGGTTACCCTGAATTCTGGGAGTTCTATACACACCATCAGCCCCAAATTTTACCTGCATCTGGTTTCAGAAGGCCTCACTGGTTACTCTGAATTCTGGGAGTTCTATACACACCATCAGGTATGGAGAAGACCTTGAAAGCTCCATCTTCCCAGTAGCCAATATCTTTTATTAATTTATGACATAGAATTATTTCTAACATTAGTTCAAACTTTTACATATGTTTACTGTATTTTGCCTGGCTTTACTCCCCCTTCCCCCTTTTATGACCTGTATAATTTGCCTAGAGCCCCTCCTTTCCACATGTCTTGGCATTTCCTTTCTGTTAACTGCTCTCTCTTTCTCTCTCTCTCTCTCTCTCTCTCTCTCTCTCTCTCTCTCTCCCTCTCCCTCTCCCTCTCTCTCTCTCTCTCTCTCGCTCCCTCTCCCTCTCTCTCTCTCTCTCTCTCTCTCTCTCTCCCTCTCCCTGTTCAATTGGTCCCTTATACCATATTTTATTGTTTTCTTTTAGCCCCAAATTTTAGCTGCATCTGGTTTCAGAAGGCCTCACTGGTTACTCTGAATTCTGGTAGTTCTATACACACGATCAGGTATGTAGAAGACCTTGAAAGCTGCATCTTCCCAGGAGCCAATATCTTTCATTAATATTTCTACTATATGCTTGTTATTATATTTGATGACATAGAATTATTTCTAACATTAGTTCAAACTTTTACATATGTTTACTGTATCTTGCCTGACTTTACTCCCCCTTCCCCCTTTTATGACCTGTATAATTTGCCTAGATCTCCTCCTTTCCACATGTCTTGGCATTTCCTTTCTGTTAACTGCTCTCTCTCTCTCTCTCTCTCTCTCTCTCTCTCTCTCTCCCTCTCCCTCTCCCTCTCTCTCTCTCTCTCTCTCTCTCTCCCTCTCTCCCTCTCCCTGTTCTATTGGTCCCTTATACCATATTTTATTGTTTTCTTTTAGCCCCAAATTTTACCTGCATCTCGTTTCAGAAGGCCTCACTGGTTATTCTGAATTCTGGGAGTTCTATACACACCATCAGGTATGGAGAAGACCTTGAAAGCTGCATCTTCCCAGGAGCCAATATCTTTTATTAATATTTCTACTATATGCTTGTTATTATATTTGATGACATAGAATTATTTCTAA
This sequence comes from Discoglossus pictus, assembly GCA_027410445.1. Taxonomy (NCBI): domain Eukaryota; kingdom Metazoa; phylum Chordata; class Amphibia; order Anura; family Alytidae; genus Discoglossus; species Discoglossus pictus. The sequence goes on along the minus strand of CM050169.1, from coordinate 204,600,724 downwards.
CATTAGTTTAAACTTTTACATATGTTTACTGTATCTTGCCTGACCTTACTCCCCCTTCCCCCTTTTATGACATGTATAATTTGCCTAGATCCCCTCCTTTCCACATGTCTTGGCATTTCCTTTCTGTTAACTGCTCTCTCTTTCTCTCTCTCTCTCTCTCTCTCTCTCTCTCTCTCTCCCTCTCCCTCTCTCTCTCCCTCTCTCTCTCTCTCTCTCTCTCTCTCTCTCTCTCTCTCCCTCTCTCCCTCTCCCTGTTCTATTGGTCCCTTATACCATATTTTATTGTTTTCTTTTAGCACCAAATTTTACCTGCATCTGGTTTCAGAAGGCCTCACTGGTTACTCTGAATTCTGGGAGTTCTATACACACCATCAGGTATGGAGAAGACCTTGAAAGCTGCATCTTCCCAGGAGCCAATATGTTTTATTAATATTTCTACTATATGCTTGTTATTATATTTGATGACATAGAATTATTTCTAACATTAGTTTAAACTTTTACATATGTTTACTGTATCTTGCCTGACTTTACTCCCCCTTCCCCCTTTTATGACATGTATAATTTGCCTAGATCTCCTCCTTTCCACATGTCTTGGCATTTCCTTTCTGTTAACTGCTCTCTCTCTCTCTCTCTCTCTCTCTCTCCCTCTCTCTCTCTCTCTCTCTCTCTCTCCCTCTCTCCCTCTCCCTGTTCTATTGGTCCCTTATACCATATTTTATTGTTTTCTTTTAGCCCAAAATGTTACCTGCATCTGGTTTCAGAAAGCCTCACTGGTTACTCTGAATTCTGGGAGTTCTGCCCTCCCTCCCTGCCCCTCACCCTCCCACCCCATTTCTGATTAAATATATAGTGAAATGGGAATCACCTGACTTTCCTACTTGCATATATTATCTCACTACTAGGGGCAGACAACATTTTAAATGCTAGAGCCCTCACCTCTGTTCCTTCTCTCTCTCTCTAAATGAAAAACCTTTCTAACTTTCACTTCTCTTCTGACCCTTTTTATTCCTTATCTGTTTAATATTTCCCTGACTTCTGCCCCTTCTATTCCCTTTAGATTGTAAGTGGCAAGTTTTCAGTCTTCTAGGATGCTTTGGGAAAAAGCACTTTCTGCAAAGATTCTAAGCTCAAAACAGGGTCCTCCATTTTTGGAAGGTTGTTAATGCTGTATTTTCCCTTGTTTTTATCCCCTGCATTGCGCTACGGAATATGTTGGCGCGTTACAAATAAAAGTTAATAATAATAATAGCGATTTATGATTTTAGGGATTGTAAAATTTGTGGGCTTGAAAGATCAAAGGCTTATATGGGTTGGAGTTATCATTTTGACAACCGCAGGGATTTTCAGCATGTAACCCGCCTCTAACAGACGTCAATTGAATAGCAAATTAGTTTACAGGCTACATTACGGGCTCCAGTAACTAACAATTGCTCAATTGAATGGAGGCCTATGTCGAGTATATATTATCATTTAAGTAATATTGTCCTTTTTCATTTTATATTTAAGCCTTTCATGATACTCTCTTAGAAACAGGGACTAACTATTTTTTCAAGTCATCCTAACACGGTCAGTTACATTACCAACCAGTTTTTTACAGAGCTAAATCAAAATATATATATATATCAATATCAACTTCCATCCCCTCCATCTCTATCTCTCAAATCATCACACTTAGAAGATTTCCAACAGAGCTAAGCCTGAGACTTGAGACAATGCCAATAGTAATGCTTCCATGTGAACAATTGCTTTGTATATCTCTCTGTGCTGTACTTGGTGGCCATTGCACCTTATAATGTGTCATTCAGTTTCAGATACCATGCTGCTTCTTGTTATACATGTGTAAGAGTGGCCTGCACCTATTTAGAAACACACTGATGTTTACATGGAATCAAGGCTTAGATTCCCCATCTCTGATGAAACATTTCTTGTTTCTCTCACTGCAGCAATTCCAATATTATTCACACTCACCTCTTTATCTCTGCTCTTCTGTTAACAATGAAGATCATAATTAAGCAGGGAAAAGGTCATACAGCATTTTCTGTGAAAAAAAATAAATATTAATGTTTTTGCAGGACACTGGAGGGATCCAAGATAGATTGGTATAAGTTGTGTGTGAGATTGGTAAACATTTCTGTGGAGCTATGGTTGCATCAAATGATACAAGGTGTCTGTTTCTTGGCCAATAAGTAGAAGATGTGTGGTGTCAGCTTCATTCTTATCCAGTTTTCAAACAAAGGCTCTAGACAGTTCCCTACTCCCCACACCCATACTTCCAATGATAACTACATACACCCTGAACATACATCTATCATGATGTGATGTAAAAACACAAAATTGATTTATTTGCTCTAAAACAAAGTCTCCAAATATTCATACTTTCCCACAAATGTTTTATGTCCATGGCTTACACAGTTGTCAATATTGTTAGTGTGATGACCCGGGAACCAGGTGCTTCCTGTCTACAGTTTACAGGAACCCCCTAGATTGTCAAGGTTTTATCCATCTCAGCACCTAGCTGCCTTTCCCAGGTATCAAGATTATGTTTCAGTATACCAGCAACACAGAAACTCAGGAAGCCAGTTCAGTAGTACTACCCCAGTAGTTAGAAGCAGAGTTGCAGGCAGAGTCTGCTACAATAATTCCAATGGTTAAAATTATTATATACCCTCACTCAGACCATGTGGAGAGGCTTGTCAATCAAGTAATGAAATTCTTTCTAACCACTCCCTGTGGTCCTGGAACTTAATTTACCACCCAGGCCAATTGGCATTTGATCCTGACCTCACAGGGGCATCTAATCAGATCAGGGGTGGCAACATTCTCCATACCAGCACACTTCCCCATTCACAACTCAGTGTCCACTGGCCCCTGGTGGTGGCCAGCTCTTTCCCCACTGCACTAGATCCCCTACTACCAAGCTCCTCATAACTGGGGACCCCTCTTCCCCAGGGACCCTGGCAATATAATTTATTGAACTCTCTGAAGAGAATGCAGCATTTAGAGACCAAACATTGGGTACCACCTTTACATGAAAAAATTTACACAATAATGCATTAATTACTGTCTGATAAGGCCACACACACAATCACACTGTCCTTTATAATACACACACATACATTACCCTGTATAAAATACACATGCACTGCCCTTTGTATAACATACACACACAATAGCTAAGACTAACCCCATTTCACAGCCACCTTCCTAAACAACATGGCTTACTATAAACAAGATGTAAGACAGTTAAAATGACACATAATAACAACATGGCAGTCACCCACAACCATTTGGAGCAACATTATCCATCTTGGGCCAACATGCCATTGTTCTTGGTGGGAAAGGGAAGCAGCTGTGTTCTGGTACCAGGTTCCCCTCACGGCCTACAACAGTTTGTAATCCCCAAAAGTCCAATGGGCCCTCCTGGGCATCACAGTTACTTTAGTACATACTTGACAACAAATGTCTGTTGTCTTGAACTGCAGAAATCTCCTTAAACAGGTAATTTATGAAACAATGAAATTTGCCTGGCATGAATATATGTTTACCCAAAATACAGGAGAAATAAAAGGAACATGGCAAAAATAAAAATTAAAGCAATTGTTACTGCCTATAGCTTTTAATTATACTATATCTGAAACCTTAGTATATACTGTGGGCCCTATTAAATTATCCCTCGTAGTTCTCTCGGTGCTCGCAAAAGGCAGTTTTCCTGCTGTTTGCGAGTATCGAATCTCTCGCAGCCTGCTTTGCGATATGACTGCGAGAAAATGGCCGAGAATAGGCTCCGAGAGAGCTACGTAGCCTTAAATCTACGCATGATTCTCGCATATCGTAAGAATCCCTAAGTGGACAAAAAGTCCACGCAAGGGATCCGAAAGCCTCTATGTGCTGCCTCGGAACAGCCAGAGACAGCAGTGTGAGGCTCCCCCCTGCACCCTATACACATCCCCATGCTGCAGGGGTCTCTATCAGAACCCCTGCAGCACCCCCACATTAACCCCTTGCAGCGGGGGTCCCCGATCTGCATAGATCAGGCCCTCCGCTGCATTTCAAACTTTTAAATTCCCCGCCGCGGCTCCTTAAAGGGGCCGCGGCACACTATTACCCAATCCCGGCCGCGGCACCTAAAATTAACCCCCCTCTATGCTGGGGGTCCCCATCGGGACCCCCGAAGTGTCCCCACATTAACCCCCTGCAGCGGGGGGCCCCGATCGCCACCGATCGTGACCCTGCTGCAATTCAATTTTAAATATCCCGCCTCGCGGGTCCTCAAAGGACCGTAAAGGTCCTGAAAGGACTTGCACTAAAAATATTAACCCCAACTATAATTAACCCATTAACTCATGGTGGTCAATCCAGACCATCATAAGGCTCTATTTAACCCATTAACTCATGGTGGTCAATACAGACCACCATAAGGCCTTAATTACCCCATTAACTCATGGTGGTCAATACAGACCACCATAAGGCCTTAATAAACCCCATCAGTCCCATAAGGGTATATTATTACCATTATGGGCCTGATACAACCCAACATTAACCACATAAGTGCCATGATGGTCCTCAAGGACCATCATGACACTAACTACAAACACCATTTAATCTAAACTAACCCCCCTCTACATTAATCTATTAACACTTACACTACCTACCTACACTACCTACCCCCTAATAAACCTCCCCAACACTCTAATTACAGGGGAAAAAAACTATCTTACAGAAAACAAAAAAACCTACAGTACAGAACACAAAAAAATACATTACAACCCCACCCCCCACTACAGAAAATAAAAAAATACATTACAACCCCACCCCCCACTACAGAAAATAAAAAAATTACACACCTGAAAAGGAAAGACAGATGAATACAATACAATACATACATATAATACATTACATACATTACATACAATACATGACATTACATACATTACATATAATATATTACATATAATATATTACATACATGACATACAATACATGACATTACATACATTACATATAATATATTACATATAAAATATTAAATATAATATATTACATATAATATATTAAATATAATATATTACATACATGACATACAATACATGACATTACATACATTACATATAATATATTACATCACATATATAGTTGTGAGCATACGAGCCGTTGCTCACGCTTGCGGGCTCGTGAAGCGAGGGCCGCAGTTGCTGGCCAGGAGCGCTGAAGGCGCTCCTGGCCAGCAACTGTGAGCCCGCAAGCGTGAGCAACGGCTACAACTAACCCCTACATCTAACCTGTAACCCCTACATCTAACCCGTAGCCCCAACCCATCTAACCTGTAGCCCCGACGCTGAAGCGCTGGCAATGTTTTTGTATTTTGCCGGTGATTGCCGTACAGCCTCTATGTCCCTCTCCTCCTGTTGCTAGGATACCAGTCCTGTTCCGGTGCTTCGCGGTCTTGGTTTGTCCCTTGCCGCTCTCCGTATTCAGTAGCAGGAGGAGGAGGAGTAAGTGGTGCTGTCCGAGCATGAGCTGAGGACACCGGAATAGGTTGGGGAGACAGACAGGCTCCCGCGGTATGTATGGTGTCCCTGTCACCCTGAACACCATGCAGTTGCCTCCATGCTGTGTGTGAGATTCCTTCATATAGTGCTGGGAACTGCCCACCATGCACCGGGAGCCCTGCTATGTGTGTGATACACTGGGACTGTGTGTGGTGATTATATTCGTCCTATGTAAGGGAGAGGAAGTGAGGCTTCACAAGTCCCAGAGCCAGGGAGTCATGGCCCCTAAATGTTACTGCTGGCTGATAACGTTATAAAATTATGTAGTAGATAGATTAGAGATATTGACAAAGCACAACTTTATATATCATATATATATATATATATATATATATATATATCACATATATCTCATATATATATATATATCACATATATCTCATATATATATATATATATCACATATATCTCATATATAGGATTTATAGGATTATAGGATTTATTGTTTATTAGATAGATAGGGGGATGTATTTGATATAGTTAGGCTTTATTTTAAATTAAATAGATTGTATGTTAGATAGATAGGGGGTATTTGATTTGGACTATATGTAATATATTATATGTAATATATTATATTTAATATTTTATATGTAATATATTATATGTAATGTATGTAATGTCATGTATTGTATGTCATGTATGTAATATATTATATTTAATATATTATATGTAAGATATTATATTTAATATTTTATATGTAATATATTATATTTAATATATTATATGTAATATATTATATTTAATATATTATATGTAATCTATTATATTTAATATATTATATGTAATCTATTATATTTAATATATTATATGTAATCTATTATATTTAATATATTATATGTAATATATTATATTTAATATTTTATATGTAATATATTATATGTAATGTATGTAATGTCATGTATTGTATGTCATGTATGTAATATATTATATTTAATATATTATATGTAATATATTATATGTAATATATTATATGTAATGTATGTAATGTCATGTATTGTATGTAATGTATGTAATGTATTATATGTATGTATTGTATTGTGTTTATCTGTCTTTCCTTTTCAGGTGTGTAATTTTTTTATTTTCTGTAGTGGGGGGTGCGGTTGTAATGTATTTTTTTATTTTCTGTAGTGGGGGGTGGGGTTGTAATGTATTTTTTTGTGTTCTGTACTGTAGGTTTTTTTTTCTGTAAGGTAGGTTTTTTTTCTGTAATTAGAGTGTTGGGGATGTTTATTAGGGGGTAGGTAGTGTAGGTAGGTAGTGTAAGTGTTAATAAATTAGTGTAGAGGGGGGTTAGTTTAGATTAAATGGTTTATTGGGGGTTATAGTGTAGTGTTTGTAGTTAGTGTCATGATGGTCCTTGAGGACCATCATGGCACTTATGTGGTTAATGTTGGGTTGTATCAGGCCCATAATGGTAATAATATACCCTTATGGGACTGATGGGGTTAATTAAGGCCTTATGGTGGTCTGTATTGACCACCATGAGTTAATGGGTTAAATAGAGCCTTATGGTGGTCTGGATTGACGACCATGAGTTAATGGGTTAATTAAGGCCTTATGGTGGTCTGGATTGACCACCATGAGTTAATGGGTTAATTAAGGCCTTATGGTGGTCTGTATTGACCACCATTAGTTAATGGGTTGATTTAGGCCTTATGGTGGTCTGGATTGACCACCATGAGTTAATGGGTTAATTAAGGCCTTATGGTGGTCTGGATTGACCACCATGAGTTAATGGGGTAATTATAGTTGCCTGGGGTTAATATTTTTAGTGCGAGTCCTTTCAGGACCTTTACGGTCCTTTGAGGACCCGCGAGGCGGGAAATTTAAAATTGAATTGCAGCAGAGTCACGATCGGTGCCGATCGGGGCCCCCCGCTGCAGGGGGTTAATGTGGGGACACTTCGGGGGTCCCGATGGGAACCCCAGCATAGAGGGGGGTTAATTTTAGGTGCCGCGGCCGGGATTGGGTAATAGTGTGCCGCGGGCCCTTTAAGGAGCCGCGGGGGGAATTTAAAAGTTTGAAATGCAGCGGGGGCCTGATCGGTGCCGATCGGGGACCCCCGCTGCAAGGGGTTAATGTGTGGGGGCTGCAGGGGTTCCTATGGACCCCTGCAGCAAGGTGTTCATGTGAGGACACTTCGGGGGTCCCGACGGGGACCCCCGCATTGAGGGGGGGTTAATTTTAGGTGCCTGGGTTTTTTTTGGAGTACCCCCCACGGCAGGGCTTATGTGGGGGACTGCCGCGGAGGTCCCTTTTAGGACCCCCGCAGCACTTGATGAGGAGTGGGAGCCTGCGATATCATCTCGCAGGCTGTCACTCCTCATGTACATTTACGTAGTGTAGATACGTACGGCCCTGCTGTGTAGCTCATACGTTGCTCGCAGCAGGGCTAATTTAATAGCATTGGAACTTAGAGAAACTTTGCAGTACGTAGGGCTTAAGTAGAAGCCTCTTATTTACGAGGCTGGAATTTAATGAAGCCCTGTATGTTTAATATCCCTTTACACAATAACATATTAATTATATTATAATTAATAACAGACATATTTTAATTTTTTTTTTACATATTTAACAAATGTATCTGGAAAACCCCTGTAGATTCCTGCACCAAGTAATGTTAAGAAATCAGAAAATACAATTTGTTTTAATGAGAATATAAATGTAAAAGGTCTTTTAAACAAGCTTAATCATAGACATTTATGTGTTAAAGGCTCTGTCATTATTATTCTCAACTGGCCATGATTATTCTGCTTATAACCCAATTAAGTGAGTTGATCTCTTTGGATTTTAGCAGCAGAGATAGAGGATCTTTCAGATAATTTATGCTTGCATTCTAAATAAAACAACCTTTTGTATTTATTTGTAATTACTTGTATGGATAATGTATAACTTAAACATCATATTATGAATTTGAAAGTCTACTATTAGTAAATTATAGTTTTTTTGTATCATATAATGTTACAATAGAGGATTTAAACTAAGTACAAAAATGTGATTAATCTTGTAACAATGCTCAAGTTTAATTACCATGCTGACTGCGAGAAAAGTTTTTGTAATTGTTGTACCTGCCCCTTTCTATTTTATAATCTTTTAGGACCTTAATCTATGATAATCTTTACGGTTCTTTTCCATAACTCTGCTTGATAAGCAGACTGTTACTTTGTTATCTCCGAAACAACAAGTAAAAATCTCATGGATTTATTTATGCAGTATTTACTGGTTGTTTATTCCTACACATGGGTATGTGTACACTAGCTTTCTGTAAACAGTCTGGATTGTGCCAACATAGGCCTCCATGCTAATCCCTTCTATCACAATTCCGAGTGCTGTAGAGGCATAGAAAATGTTAAATTGTTATGCTAATCATCCCTCTCGTAAAAATTGAGATAGAACTGCTATAAATGACAAGTGGCAAGTCATAGCTGTGATTTACGGCACTCCTTTCCATTGATATTTGGCCTGATAATAAGTTATGACTTACTCCCTTACACTTTGACACCCAAACCCTATGCTAATAAGTCTATATCACTCGCAAATCAGGGGAGTGCCGTAACTGCAAAAAGCAGAAAAAAGATTTATGTGTAGCAGAGACCACTTGTAACTGGTTTTCAAACCCTTGTGCAGTGCCCAGAAGAAACAATATAGCACAAAAAGTGGTACCGAATGATGACATTTCAACATTATTTGACACTCAACAATCCAATATCAACATATGTGTAATTAAAAAATATGTTATTATTATGTCCCATTTATTATACAACATCCAGGGTAACACACATCTCAGTACTCAAGTGGTTAATAATACATGTCATGAAACCACGTTGCTTAAGAACAAATGCTCCAATGCATTGTTTAGAAATATATCATATTTTTAAATCTGAACATAAATGTACTATTTATTTACTATACTTTAACACAAAATAAACACATCTTTATTTATTGAAGCTATAAATACCATTGTCATATCTTTTTAATATCAAAATATATTAAGAAATAACAAACTATTACTTTATATATATATATATATATATATATATATATATATATATATATATATATATATATATATATAATGTTTCCTTGCTGCAGACTAGTTACGGCACTTTTTACGGCACTTCCCACTCATTATAATATTCATGACGTTCCCATTTCCTATTGATTCCTAGAGCCCTGTGTCATCTGTAATGCTTGATTTGGCTACTCCCTACACAGAAATCTGTCTCGGCTAAGGTCTGAGTGCCCTAACCTGGGGGAGCAAAAGATCTACATTAGTATAGAACTTAGGGGAAAAAAGCTGCTGCAGCCGATTTACAGCAGTGCCCTAGCTTAAAGCACTTGATTTACATGGAGTCTGTAAATGTACCAGCTGTAACAAGAGAACACTAAAGGGGATATAGTCTTTAAAGATTGCAAGTCCTATTCAGTTAGTCCAAAAAGTATCCACTAAAATAGTTTTCTGCTGTCCTACGGCTAACAAGTTACTATACCTTTCCTAAAATAAAATATATGGATAGTATGTGAAAAAAGTTGTTCTCTTGGTAAAGGCATTGACTAATGAGGTATTAAACAGATGACAATTTTGAATGTAAAAGGACACATTAAACCATTATCCAATTCATCAGGTGTGATAAATTATACTTTATTTTTTTAAGTAATTTAAGAAGAAAAAAAGTTCTGTCTCTCTCTGGGATTATGATGGAGGGTGGAGAAAGAAGGGGAGAGGAGGGGAGAAGTGGTGAGGGGATGATGAGGAGTGTAAAGAAGGAGAGAGATGCCCCTGGGGAGTGGCATAGAGAGTAGTGGTGAGGATAGGATTGGAGGACTGAGGAGTGGTGGGGAGAGTATTGGATGAGAGAGGAGTGGTGGGGAGAGGAGTGGAGGAGAGGGTGGAGGAGTAGTGGAGGAGTGGTGGGGAGAGTAGTGGTGTGGAGAGGAGTGGTGGGAAGAGGAGTGGAGGAGAGAGGAATGGTGAGGAGAGTAGTGGAGGAGAGATAAGTGGTGGGGAGAGTAGTGGAGGAGAGAGAGGTGGTGAGGAGAGGAGTGGTGAGGAGAGGAGTGCTGGGGAGAGAAGTGGAGGAGAGAGGGATGGTGATGAGAGGAGTGTTGGGGATAGTAGTGGTGGAGAGAGGAGTAGAGGAGAGGGAGGGGAGGTGTGCAGTTGCCCATAGTTATAGGGACATTAAGGTCAGGGAAGGCGCGTTGGTAGTACGTAGGAGGGATAGGCCTCAGGGTCAGAGGAGGGAGCACAGGATCCCTGTCCATAGTCTGGAGGGCAAGGGTGGGGAAGACGCAGGACCCTTAACTACAAGCACGTTGAGATAGTGGTCCTCCTCATTGCAATACGTGAGTGCCCTGCCATCCTTGCAGGCCTGGAAGGAGGTAGCAGCCACAGTCACAGCATTGGGCTTTGCACAAATGGATGTGAGCTCCATCAAGCACCACTTTGATGACGTCCGGGCCAAGGTGAGGAGGATGATGGCCAAGGAGGACAGTGTAGCCGCAGCAACACATATAATTCTGCCACTATACAAATCTCTAGTACGCCCTCATTTGGAATATAGAGTACAATTTTGGGCACCATTTCATAAAAAGGACATTTTAGAGCTGGAAAAAGAACAAGGGCAACAAAACTAATAAGGGCAATGGAGTGGCTAAGTTATGAAGAAAGACTAACCGAATAAAACTTACTTTCGCTACAAAAAAGGCGTCTACGAGGGGATATGATTACCTTATTTAAATACATTCGGGGTCAATATAAGGCTTTGTCAAGTGAACTTTTTATAGCAAGACATTTTCAACTGACAAGAGGACATCCCTTGAGGTTAGAGGAAAAAAGAGTTCACTTTAAACAAAGAAAAGGGTTCTTCACAGTTAGGGTGGTTAAACTGCGGAATTCTCAACCAAAGGAGGTGATGACAGTGAATTCGATAGATAACTTCAAAAAGGGGTTAGATATATTTTTGAATAAAGAGGACATTCAAGATTATCGTAGATAACTAGCGAAGGAATATTGATCCGGGCATAAATTTGATAGCCAGTTTCTGGGGTCAGGAAGTAATTTTGCTTTTTTTCCCCCTTATGAGACAATTGGCAAAGTTTCAATGTTTTTTTTTTTTCCTGTTTGCCTTCCTCTGGATCAATTAACAATTAATAACAAATAGTCCACTTATTAGAAAGATCAAGAGAGAACTAAAAAGGTTGAACTTGATGGACTAACAGTCTTTATTCAACCTCAAATACTATACTATTATTAATTAATTAACAACTAATTCATTAATAACTAATCCACATATTGCAGATCAGAGGAGATCTTAAATGGTTGAACTTGATGAACTGAAAGTCTTTTTTCAACCTTAATTACTATGTAACTATGTAACTATGTAACAAGTGGTGGCCCCCAAGTGACTGTGAGACACAACTGGGAGAGGGTGCTCAAGGAGATGCTGAGCCAGGTGCCTGTCGCTGGAGCTCCAGGCCTGGTGGCCCAACAGGATCCAGCCTCCATGTCAGGTGAATATCAGATACATCAACATGCCACCACACGTACATCACACAGACATAGAAAACACACAACACATGTAACTGTTGACCAACAAATCACTGTCATTAATGGGCAAAACATGAGTTATCATCCAATAGTAAGTCCATCTATAGGTGTGCTTACTGTAGAATATGCAGATACAGGCCACAGCCGGAATCAAGATAACGTCATGAGCCAATAACAATCAATCTCATGTTCCAAAGAATAGATCACATCTAGCAAAAGATAGCTACTCAGAGTTGAAAATAAGTGAAACATCCAGGTCCAAGACAAAATGTCAGATAGTTAGGAATGAACAAAAACCAATGTATCATTCAACATAATTAACAGATATTCAATTCTTCTTTTTTTTCAACTGGGTCCAGTGGTGAGCCAGAGGTGTTGGCTCATTCCGCGCTGGATGTCACGTACCATGTCCCCGCCCAACGTGAGGCAGAGCAAGATGAGGAAGCAACAAGAGGAGCCGAGGGCCCCGGGCCATGAGGACCTGGGCAGTGTGGTCACCATCTGGATTACCCGCCATTTGATCCCACTGTTCCTCTACTATAACAACTTGGATCACCACCTGGGCTCTCCTATTGGACAGATGCACTGGGCTTTCCACTGCCTCCTCCTACTCCAAGAAGCGCCACAACTTGGCTCCCACCACCACAAGGCCCACCACCAAAAGAGAACCATGCTCCAGCCTAGCCACAGCCCTCCCCACTGGGTCACCAGCCCTTTCCCCTCCTCACCTTGGACCTCCATCCCAGGGTCCATCACCGGAGGCTGCCCAGGGGGAGACGCTGGCCCTAATGCGTCAGCTCATGGTGAGCAATCAGGGATCCATACCAGTATCACGCAGAGCTAGTGGGCATCCTGCAGAGGCAGCATAGGGAGGAGTGGATACACCAACTCATGGTGGAGTCTTAGCTGGCCAGGCTGCTCCAGAACTCGGCAAACCAGAGCCCGCTCTGGTTCCAAGCACCACCTTCTCCAACCCAGAGGCCTCCTCCGTCCATCCGCAGCATGGCCGCTCCTCTTCTCTGGCAATAGCTTTGCCATCTCCGGTACTGCTGCCTACCACCGCAACCCCCACTCTACTAGGGAGAAGGCATCCGCTTTGAAAGCTTTAAAATTACTTCCAACTGAAAACGTGGTGGGATCCAACCAGTTATAGCACAGAACTCTATAACATAAAGGACCTAGTCATTATTTTTATTATTATTACCTCATGCTAATAATACATCATTTTGGGTCCTGTGCCAAGGTGGAGGAGGATGTAGGGGCTGCACATATATTGGACCTTCTCAACAGCACACCTCAGTGACAATCTATTGGTCCAAATGTTAACTTAATCTACTCTGGCTACAGAGTATTGGATCATGGCCTATGTGATTTGTGAAATTGTGTACGCAGATGGCTACCTCCCATCACATGGTGCTTGGTCCTCTTCTCTGTGGACACGTAGGGTTCTGTTTAACATTTCACCAATTGATGGTCACTGAGGAATGCCATAGAGAAGATATGCTGCAGTCCCTATCTTTTTTAAGCCCTTATTCTGTTTTACATTTATGTTTTATTTTAATTTTAAGCAATGCAGGTCCATGATGGCATTTTCTTTATCTGCAAGCATAGTTAAAATCTGAAGTAAATGTAATATATTCACAGTGGTTTTCAGATAGGAATACCTTCAATGACAGCCCCTCCTAAACATGTTGCTCAGACTTTCTTAATTCAATCATATATCTCAATTTGTAAGACAGGATTCTTGTTAGCTTAAATTACTACATGCACTAGTGAAGCATGTCATGCTCTCTGCAATATCAGTATGAGAACAGATACTTATGTCTGATGTAAGTAACAGTCATTATAACTGCTGACCTTTGTGTCCTCTCCTTATTAATGGGTAGGTTTCCTGAACATATGATATCATGAGTATCCTTTAAAATGTGCTAACACCGGGATAGCTGATGAATGTGATATTAATTTTCCTTAACTATATCAGATGGAGAAGGTGATACAGTAGTACCCTTGAACCACTGATTCTGGACACAGCTAATCATTTATTGTGAGATCGAATATCAGACCTCCAAAGGCTAATTGATTGACATGTAACCTCTATGTTTTACTGACCTAATGATGACGGTCTTGTTTTCTATTGGTTGTTTCTAAATAGGTAGTTACTGCCTTGGTCTCGTTTTTTATTGGCTGTTTCTAAACTGCCTTGCTTAATTGATCATGTTCCCACCCTGAAATGCTACATACAAGAGCATGGTTTACGATTTCGGCTTTTGGCCCCTAACTTGTGGGCCTATTCAACTGAATAGCTTTGGAATTGCAGCAGAGTTTAAGCCTGAAGCAAGCCCGCAGACATACAGCCTGTATACTGCGAGATCCGGGCTTCAAATTGAATGAGGCTCTATATGTGAGTAACTGGATTGGATTACATAGTCCAGAGGTTTATGCATCTGTTTAATTGAGCAGATGAAGACCATTTGTACCGTAAGTGCTATGCACATTACTGGTTACCTCGATTAGATGGAGTGATTTATGATGATTCTTTTTTTCATCATGTTATGGTCACTGTGGTGTAGTGACCACATGTGACCCTAGTAGATGCTATGCATCATCATTATCATGCAGTATTACATTCCCCCCTTTAGATATCCCCTTTTTCCCAGAAAACCTCTTGCCCTTCCGGGATCTGCCCACACCACACCCATGATATTAATGCACAGCCGTATACATTTCTGTGCTCTGTATATAAAATAACATTTTGTTATACCGTTATCACCATTTCTGTGTATCTTCAATGGTTGGGGTTTTAGGACATCAACATACATCACATTTTTGTGATATTCATATATATGTAAACTAATGAGCCCTAGTTATACAGGTGTGGTTTCACAGTGGTCACATGTATTAGTCATCACAAATTTAGGTGTGATTCTCAGCATTGGGATTTCATGCTTGCAGACCATTCTTGGTGAGGTTTGTGAGTTAATACACATGAGAAGTATAAATTGTCATACTGTTGATTATCAACACTCCCCTGAAGCGTTGATTACAAAATGACATGTGATATTATGAATTAATTGATACAAGAACATTTGCTATGGGATCACAACATGATAATGAGCATAGAACTTGCCACATGGCAAACAGCAATGGCGTGGGACTTTACAAGATGGTCATAGCCGAGATTGGCTCTGATGGAGGTAAGTTGGCTGTTGCTCCACATACCTCTGCACAGCCTCCATGTGTGTTTGCGGCCCTTCCTGATGGGCTGGACAACATAAGAGTATTGTATTTTCCCCTGGTACTAGATATATGTCATGTGGCGGTGTAATTTTGCCACTGGTTATTTTTCTATTATAAATCTGATGAGTGACATATATGAATGAATATATTATTGTTTTTAGGGTCCACATTTGAGCCTCTGTGAGTGTAAGGGATCATTTGTCAGGCAGTTTCATGTTTTTATGTTGCAATTTAGTCATGTAGTGTGTCTTTAATTGCTTTATGCATCTTGCAGCTACACTTTTCATATTGGCATATAGATGATAACCATTCAAAAATATTGAAACAAAGAAATTGCTTTTGAGGCTTATTTGTTCCTTGGGGGTTATTGTGCAATTAATTCTATTTGCTTCCATTGCTTTTCACATATTTTGAAGTACATTAGTATTGTGTTTTTATTTGCTTGGAAGTGTTAACAGACAGGTGTTTAACCCACTTGCGAGTCCCATTTGGAACCTGTAATATTTTAAGCTACATTTGCCATTTACGGGTTTGAAAGCAATTGCGGGCTTCTGGAATTGTTGCATTTAAATCTCGATTTGAAATTTTAGTGATTGTAACTTTTGCAGCCTTGAAAGATCAAAGGCAGTGATGGGTCAGAGTTACGATTTTGGCAACCCTCAAGAATTTTCAACCTGTAACCTGCAAATCAATGGCAGGTAGCTGGAAGAGGCCAATTAAATATCAGTAACTTTTACATTATGGTCTCCAGTAATAACAATTTGCTCAATTGAATAGGGGCACTTGTTTCTAGAGGCAGATATGATATGTGTCATGGCTTACCAGTAAAAGAACAGTTCTTAGAATCTGAGACAAATTCTAAGGATCCTATTATGTGTCAGTTATAACATGGTTCCTAAGACCTGGCAACAGTGTCTTAATACAAATTTGTCACTCTGCATGGATTAGTTTTATACTCATTTTTGGGATTTGTCTGCTGTAATTCTTATGAACACAAACTTCCTGTTGTGGTACAGTGTTACCCAATCGTATAACTATATTGTCACTTTGTAAACAAACAAGAACATACATATCAAACAAATGAGTATATGTCAGAATATATTCGCATATTAGTGAGGGTGTAACGTACAAGTCACAGATATACAGTATATGACATGATTCTCATCTACAATTGGAAACATGCATAAATCATAACCAGATCTGTCACAATGGATTACCAGCTGTCACAAACTTTGATTATGAGTATATGCATGTGTATATTGTATGTGTTGTTTGTATGCTGTGTGCAGCATTTTTATTTAGTATGTGTTAGTATTGTGTGTGATATCTGTAATCTGTGGGTTATCCGTTTGTATAAACTTGGTACGTGACATGAAGTCTATGTTATGGTATTATTATATAAGATGTGTGATATTTTTATTCTCTGTATAGGTGGTGGGAATAAGGTTTATATACTGAGCTGTCACTCATATGTTTGTAGAGCTGGTATAAGCTGTGTGCGTTGTCTGTACCTCATACATTTGTATGTGATATTTAGGTGCTTTGCATAAACTTTGTATGTGAGATGTACTTGGTCTAACTGTATGTGATTTGTATGGGTGTTGTAGGCTATATTATGCATTGTACATATGCTTATTTTATTTGTATACGATGTGCATATGTTGTGCACATCTAATGTATGAATTGTGTATTTGTAATGTTCTCGGAATGTGCTCCTCAGGCTGCTTAATAAAAGGATAAGAACAGTGATTTGTCTTGGGCAATTCTTGATATCAGGATTAATCCTTGGACATAGTCCATCACTAATCCAGGGAGTTGCCCTCTAGTAATTTCTCTTACTACGTAGCTAGTGCATGTCATTTAGTAACTTCTCTCACTATGTAGCTAGTTCATGCCAGGCCACTTCAGTTGGACTCCTTGACTTGCAATTACTGATCACCACTAGCTTTCAAGAGCCAATAAATGCATCAGAAGTGGGTTAACTAAACTAAAATAGACACTGGAACAACAGCGTTATCTGTACTGTTTACAGTAATCTTAAGATTGCTGCCGTTCATATTCATTGTATGATCTTTCAAAAAAACTAGAATTAAAATTTGGGAACATTTTTTTTAAATTAGTACAATCTAAAGGAAATGTGTTAAACATTATTTTTAGTACCAGACCTCAATTGTTGTGTTTATGTAACTACCTCTTCAAAGCGGGGGGGTTATAGCACTCTATAATATAAAGGACCTAGTCATTATTTTTATTATTATTACCTCATGCTATCACATATATAGTTGTGAGCGTACGAGTTGTTGCTAACGCTGCGGACTCGCGCAGCGAGCCGAGGCCCTCGCTTCGCGAGGGCACTGCCCGAGGGTCTCAGTTGCTGCAAGGAGCGCCGAAGGCGCTCCTTGCCAGCAACTGAGGACCCTCGCGAAGCGAGGGCCTCAGTTGCTGGCATGGAGCGCCGTAGGCGCTCCATGCCAGCACCTGAGGACCACGCAAAGCGACGGCCGCAGTTGCTGGCATGGAGCGCCGAAGGCGCTCCTTGCCAGCAACTGCGACCCTCGCAAACTTCACGTCGCAACCCAAACAGTACGACACACACATTACGACACTCGCAAACAACATACGACACACGTTCACACACATTACGGACTCGCAACACTCGGACGCAACTCGCGAACATTACAAAATGTCAAACACAATACATACACACACCACATACATAAAAAACTTACCTACACCAAGAGGGAGCACCCAGCACCTCAAAAATACAACTTACACCTCAATTTTACTTCAAATAAAACAGTTTAGAGACTAAAAAAAAAACGAAGCGAGAGAAAAAATGGCCGCCGAACAAAACGAAAACGAGGCTACAGCACTGTAAACTCGCAAAACACCACAAGAAACTCGCAAAACACCACAAAACACCTACGGATATTCCGATACAAATCTATAACACACATTACTCGCCATTTCTCGCCAATGCGGAAGTACACGACTACGCTAACGGTTTGGTCTCGCGCACGCACAGTGTTACACTGCACACATTCAGCACGCTTACACAGCAGATCCACACCACTAATGCTGCAGCAACATCAAAACACATTCACAGCTCTTCCACACAATGCTTTAAAATAGGTAAAGTATATTCATTTATTAATGTATTATATATTTCATTATTACACACTAAACAGCATTAGCTACCTTACAATTTCATTGCCGTCATTTTTTGACGGGCAATTCGCTAGTTAATACATAATTTTAAGGGGTCACATTATGAATTTGAAATGCTTTGTAAGGAAAGGAAAGAAAAGATTATTCTAAGATCATTCTGTTGCTAAGGATTGTCAGTAGTAACATGCAGATAAGGCTCAAAAGCTCAAAGTGCACCACCTTTTAGCCTCAGGCTCTAAGTAGTCTGAGCCTTAGAAGAAACAGCTAATGTGAGTTACAAAATACACAGATGAAATTTAGAAAATTCATAGTAATATGAATTCATATCGGATGATTCTTGTTATTATTATTATTTCCTTCATTTGTAACTCGCCAACATATTCCATAGCGCTAGACAGGGGGAAGTGGAAGTCAAAAGAATATAAAAAAAAAAAGAATGGAGAGCCCTGTGTTTAAGTTTAAAATCAAATGTACACAGTGCTTTCACTAAAGCACATAGCAAGATTGAAAACTTGAAAGGGTATGGGAGAGGTAAAGAAGGATAATAGATGTTATGTGTATATTACTTTAGATTGTAAGTCTGCAAGTTTTCAATCTTGCATGGTGCTTTGGGGAAATCCAGTGGGATTCTAAGCTGAAAGACATGGCCCTCCATTATTTGCAATGTGTTAATATTGAATTTGTCTTTGCCTAGAAATTAATTTATGTATAGCATTATGGAATATATTGGTGCGTTACAAATAAACAATAATAATATTATGTCTGAATGTGATAATTTTTTTAAAATACTGTATATATTTGAGTATAAGCCGAGTTTTTCAGCCCTTTTTTTAAGTCACTCTCCCCCCGTGTCTCTCTAACCCCCCTGTGTCTCTCTAACCCCCCCCATGTGTCTCTAACCCCCCTGTGTGTCTCTAACCCCCCGTGTGTCTCTAACCCCCCCTGTGTGTCTCTAACCCCCCGTGTGTCTCTCTACCCCCCGTGTCTCTTTCCCTCCCCCTCCTCAACCTAAACCGCCCTCAACCCCCCTCCTCCACCTAAACCCCCCTCAACCCCCCTCCTCCACCTAAACCCCCCTCTCCCCTCACTTATCTGCTTGTGCTCCGGGCCTCCGCTCCTTGACACGGCGCCGGCGCGCATGTGACGTCACATGCGTGTTGCGTCATTAGCATATACCGGGTGCCGGCACCCGGTATATGCTAATGACTCGGCCCACATGTGACGTCACATGCGCGCCGGGTCAAGGAGAGGAGGCCGGAGCACAAGCAGGTAAGTGAGGGGAGAGGGGGAGGTATTTAGGGGGGTTTAGGTGGAGGAGGGGGGTTGAGGGGGGTTGAGGGGGGTTTAGGTTGAGGAGGGGGGTTGGGGTTAAGGGGGATTGAGGGGGGAGGTTGAGGGGGGTTGAGGTTGAGGAGGTGGGTTGGGGTTGAGGGGGGTTGAGGTTGAGGAGGAGGGTGGATGTTGAGAAGGGAGGTTGAGGATGGGGGGTTGAGGATGAGGATGGGGGGTTGAGGAGGGGGTTGAGGATGGGGGTGTTGAGGAGGAAGGTTGAGGAGGGGGTTGAGGATGGGGGGTTGAGGGGGAGGTTGAGGAGGGAGTTGAGGAGGTGGGTTGAAGAGGGAGGTTGAGGATGAGGAGGGAGGATGAGGAGGGAGGATGAGGAGGGAGGTTGAGGATGATGAGGGAGGTTGAGGATGAGGAGGAGGGGTTGAGGAGGGGGGTTGAGGATGGGGGGTTGAGGAGAGAGGATGAGGATGGGGGGGTTGAGGATGGGGTGGTTGAAGAGGGAGGTTGAGGAGGGCGGTTGAGGAGGGTGGTTGGGGTTTAGGGGGGTTGAGGTTGAGGAGGGTTGAGGTTGAGGAGGGGGTTGAGGGGGAGGATGGGGGGGTTGAGGAGGGAGGATGAGGATGGGGCTTGAGGAGGGGGTTGAGGATGGGGGGGTTGAGGAGGGAGGTTGAGGAAGGGGTTGAGGATGGGGGGGTTGAGGACGGAGGTTGAGGATGAGGAGGAGAGGTTGAGGATGAGGAGGAGGGGTTGAGGATGGGGGTTGAGGATGGGGGGTTGAGGAGAGAGGATGAGGATGGGGGGGTTGAGGAGGGGGTTGAGGAGAGAGGATGAGGATGGGGGGGTTGAGGAGGGGGTTGAGGAGGGAGGATGAGGAGGGAGGTTGAGGAGGGGGTTGAGGATGAGGAGGGGGTTGAGGGTGAGGAGGGAGGTTGAGGATGAGGAGGGAGGTTGAGGAGGGAGGTTGAGGATGAGGAGGGAGGTTGAGGATGAGGAGGGGGTTGAGGTTGAGGAGGGGGTTGAGGATGAGGAGGGAGGTTGAGGAGGGGGTTGAGGATGAGGAGGGGGTTGAGGATGAGGAGGGGGTTGAGAATGAGGAGGGAGGTTGAGGAGGGAGGTTGAGGATGAGGAGGGAGGTTGAGGATGAGTAGGGAGGTTGAGGATGAAGAGGGAGAATGAGGATGAAGAGGGAGGTTAGGGATGACGAGGGAGGTTGAGGAGTGGGGTTGAGGAGGGTGATAAGGGAGAGGTTGGAAGAGACACAGGGAAGGTAGAGGTTGGAAGAGACACAGAGAAGGGAGAGGGGAGAAGAGACACAGGGAAGGGAGAGGGGAGAAGAGACACGGAGAGAGAGGGTGACACAGAGGGCACAAGAGGGACACAGGGGGCAGCACATTTCCCACCCTCGGCTTATACTCGAGTCACTCATTTTACCCAGTATTTTGTGGTAAAATGGGTGCCTCGGCTTATACTCGGGTCGGCTTATACTCCAGTATATACGGTAGATGCATTTTTAGTGGGTGCTTAAAGGATTTGAGGCAGGGTGATAGTCGGCATCACAAGGAAAGTCATAAGGGAGGAAGTGAGAGGAGGTGATAAGAGAGGAGGAAAGAAGAAGGTTATTAGCAGAGGGAAGAGTGAAGTTGGGGTATATTTAGACATGAGAGCAGAAATATAAGAGAGTGCATTATTTCTGAGGGCGTTATAGGTTAGGGTCATGACTTTAAATTTTATTTTGGAGGATATGGGAAGCTGGTGGAGTGACTGACATAGAGTTGTTGCAGACATTGACCGATGATTGGTAGATGAGTCTAGCGGATGCGTTCATTATGAACTGGACTGGAGAGAGACAGGTAATGAGGAGGCCAGCAATGAGAGAGTTGCAGTAGTCGAGGAGAGATATGATGAGAGAGTGGATTAGGTTTTTAGTTGTGTCTTGTGTAAGATAGTGGCATATTTTGGTGATATATTGTAGGTGAAAAAGACAAGATTTTGTTATGGATTGTATGTGAGGAGTGAAAGAGAGGGCAGGGTCCAACAAAACCCCAAGTTGGGCCTGGGAGGTGGGAGTGATGATGGCATTATCAACAGTGAGAGATATATGTAGGGTGGAAACTGTGATAGAGGGTGGGAAGATTAGGAGCTCAGTCTTTGACATGTTGAGTTTCAGTTGATGGTCTGACATCTAAGAGGATATACTAGATAGTCAGCTGGCCACTTGTGTTAGGAAAGAGGGGGATAAATCAGAAGGAGGTAGATTTGAGTGTCATCTGCATATACAGTGCCTTACAAAAGTATTCACCCCCCTTGGCATTTTTCGTGTTTTGTTGCCTCACATGCTGGAATTAACATGGATTGTTTGAGGATTTGCATCATTTAATTTACAGAACATGCCCACAACTTTGAAAATGTTTTTTTTATTGTGAAGCAAACAACAAATAGGACAAAATAACAGAAAAAGTCAATGTGCATAACTATTCACCCCCCCTAAAGTCAATACTTTGTAGAGCCACCTTTTGAGGCAATCACAGCTCCAAGTCGCTTTGGATAAGTCTCTATGAGCTTGCCACATCTTATCACTAGGATTTTTGCTCATTCCTCCTTGCAAATCTGCTACAGCTTCTTAAAGTTGGATGGTTTGCACTTGTGAACAGCAATCTTTAAGTCGGACCACAGATTTTCTATTGGATTATGGTCTGGGCATTTATTGCTTTAGCAGTGTGTTTGTGGTCATTGTCCTGCTGAAAGGTGAACCTCCGTCCTAGCCTCAAATCACGCACAGAATGATACAGGTTTTGCTCAAGAATATTCCTGTATTTAGCACCATCCATCTTTCCCTCAACTCTGACCAGTTTCCCAGTCCCAGTGTTCTTTGTGTGATGTGACGTGTTGGGTTTGCGTCTTCTGGCCACTCTGCCATAAAGCCCAACTCTATGGAGCATACGGCTTATTGTCGTCCTATGTAGAGATACTCCAGTCTCTGCTGTGGAACTCTGCAGCTCCTCCAGGGTTACCTCTCTGTGCTGCCTCTCTGATTAATGCCCTTGCCCGGTCCATGAGTTTTGGTCGCTGGCCGTCTCTTGGCAGGTTTACTGTTGTGCCATGTTCTTTCCATTTGGTTATAATATATTTTATGGTGCTCCTGGGCATCATCAAAGATTTGGATATTTATTTATAATCTAAACCTGACTTGTACTTCTCAACAACATTGTCCCTTACTTGTTTGGAGAGTTCCTTGGACTTCATGGCAGTGTTTGGTTAGTGGTGCTTTTTGCTTAGGTGTTGCAGCCTCTGGGGCCTTTCAAAAAGGTGTGTATATGTAATGACAGATAATGTGAAACTTATATTACACACAGGTGGACATCATTTCACTAATTCTGTGACTTCTGAAGGTCATTGGTTGCACCACAGGTTTTTATGGGCTTCATAACAAAGGGGGTGAATACATACGCACATGCTAATTTTCTGTTTTCTATTTCTAAAACATAGTGTTATGTATATATTTTTCTCATTTTACTTCACCAACTTAGACTGTTGTGTTTTGATCCATCACAAAAAATTCAGATTAACAAAACATTGAACTTAAGGCTGTAATGTAACAAAATATGTAAAAAGTCAAGGGGGGTGAATGCTTTTGCAAGGCGCTGTAGAAGATATTGACATTCAAATGATTTGATTAGTACCAGGGAGGAAGTATAAATAGAGAAAAGGAGGGGGCCAAGGACAAAACCCTGGCATACGCCAACAGTCAGAGGGCGAGACGAAGAAGAGGCGCCAGAGAAGGAGACACTAAATGTTCGATCTTTAAGTTAGGATGAGAACCATGAAAGAGCTGTATCACAGATTCCAAGCGAGCATAGAATTTGGATAAGAAAACAATATTCAACAATGTCAAAGGCAGCAGAGAGATCCAGAAGAATTAGGATATAGAAGTGACCCTTTGATTTGGGGGTTAGAAAATCATTGTTGACTTTAGCTATTTCTGTTGAGTGTTGGGGTCGGAAGACAGATTGGAAGGGGTCTAGGAGAGAGTTGGAGGAAATAAATTAGGGAAGGTGGTTGTAAACGAGTCGCTCAAGCAGTTTTAAAGTTAGGGAAAGTAGAGAAATAGGGTATAAGTGTGGAAGAGAGGAAAGGGATAAGTTGTGAAGTAATGGGGTCATGCGGCAAGAGGATGAAAGTAGACTAGAGACCTCATTCTCAGTTACATGGTCAAAGGAGTCCATGATAGATGTTGGTATTGGGAAGGGTAAAGGCTGGGAGTTGTCGGTTTGTTGAGAGGAGGGAGTGTTGGGCCACACTGAGAGGAGAGTTTGATTCAGATGTTTTCAATTTATTAATGTAAACATCTTTCTAAAATATGTTATAAATTTGGTGTAAATAATATGCTTTCTTTTTTAACCCTTTTTGAAAAGATGCTGGGAATTGTAGAGATTTACTTTTGGAGGAACTGACACATTGTTATCTATAGTGAGTACACAGCAGCATCCACTGCCAGCTATGTGTGGGTGGCATGGGTGATTTTAATCTCACAGGACAGTTTTAGATGACCATCTGAATTTATTTAGTATAGCCTTTCCTGATAAGGAGTGCCTACTAATGATATATTATATGACTCATTTTTGTTTTACTCTCGTGGCTGACGGATGGAGAGTCCATGTGCAACATTACGCATCAATACGGTAATAAACCTCATTTACTGAACATCAGCATTTGCCAATCACATTCTGCAGTTTCTTTTTCCCAGAGCTATTTTGTTTGATTTACTGGCACTCCTGTCATTTAAACACATTTTATCTTATGGTGTGCTAACTTGTATATGACCTTACTAATGAGTGCTATCCAGGATCACATGATACAATTCAGGATATGGCTCTGGCGTCACACCCATACTGCACCCTCCTGTGTGCGAAATACCAATCTGATTCCCATTTTTTTTGTTTGCTACCAAGGGCTTGTCGGCAGAAAGGAAATTGCCCTGGTTAAACTGCACGTAACACAAACACACCTATATAAAACAAAGGGAAAGGCATCTGGGCTAGAATGACCTGTGCAGGAAAAAATGTCCATTGGGACAGATCTTCATTATTTGGTGAATGTGTCACAAACTGAATGAGTATGAGCCATCTGTTCAGAAACATCTTTGAAAATATATGGAATAATATTTTTGCTGTTCAGAGATGTTAAGGGTCTAAAAAAAAGAAGATGTCCAAATTATGTTGGCAGCTACTGGAGGTGACTCCTAGCAAAAATAAACACCCACCTCAATAGAATACAAACACTAAGATTGACATTATTACATTACATACAGAGTTCTTGTGACACAGAGGTTGAGGTGTCTACACTTCTGTCATCATATCATCTGCCTTAATGATCCTATTTGTCAACAACTACTCCCCTCCCTCTTGGCTACACATCCAAATCTTATATATATCTACTGACAACGTCACATCTTCCCTTAAATATGCCCTGACTACAATGTTCCTAAAGAAAACTCCTAACAAAATGTTATTACCCATCTTTCACTGTATCTCTTATCACATTAGTCTCAACCCTTATCAGAGATTGTAATCTTTCATGAGCAGGCCTTCACTACCTTCTGTTTTGATTGTCTGAATGTATAATGAAATTGTAACTAAGCCAAATTACATATTGGCCAAAGGGCCAATTTTTTCTCCTAAAAAAATATTCTTCTACATTTGACAATGTAAGTCACGCTATTGTTCTCCAAACCATCCACTCTATCAGTATCTGTGTCACTGCTTGCTCATAGTTCATGTCCTATCTCTTAAACTGAACGTTCCTCGCCTGCTTCTATGTCAAAGTTTTCATGAAGCATATTGTTGGTGTTGGGGGCTGCTTTAGACTCATTCATGTGTTTCCTTCATTTCTCTATTTACACATGACTTCTTGGCTCCACTAATAAACTATTTTGAATTTTAACATTAATGTGTTTAATTATAGATTACATTTTATTTAATCAAATTGAAGTATTAATATTAGCGAGGCAAAACAAATATTAATTAAATATATGTTAAAGAAACTGCAATTTATATAAAAACAAAGTATGAAATACTTCTAATATAATCTACTCATCTGGAATACACTGACCCTTTTCAAGTGTTTTAAACTCTAACAGCCTTATTGAATTGCAATTTGGCAATTTCGAAAGGGCTCTATATAAGCACATAGCATAGTTTTTTACAGAAGTTTTTAGTCAGTGAACTTCTATCCAAAAGTAAGGTCTTCACTAACTAAAACCTTCTGTAAAAAAAATATGCTGTGTGCTTATATAGAGCCCTTTAGAATTTGCCGAATTGCAATTTAATAAGGCTGTTAAATATGTAAAGCAAACATTAAGGGCCCTATTAAATTCCAGCCTCGTAAATAAGAGGCTTCTACTTAAGCCCTACGTACTGCAAAGTTTCTCTAACTTACAATGCTATTAAATTAGCCCTGCTGCGAGCAACGTGTGAGCTACGCAGCAGGGCCGTACGTATCTACACTGCGTAAATGTACATGAGGAGTGACAGCCTGCGAGATGATATCGCAGGCTCCCACTCCTCATCAAGTGCTGCGGGGGTCCTAAAAGGGACCTCCGCGGCAGTCCCCCACATAAGCATTGCCGTGGGGGGTACTCCAAACCCCCCCCAGGCACCTAAAATGAACCCCCCCTCAATGCGGGGGTCCCTGTCGGGACCCCCGAAGTGTCCTCACATGAACACCTTGCTGCAGGGGTCCATAGGAACCCCCGCAGCCCCCACACATTAACCCCTTGCAGCGGGGGTCCCCGATCGGCACTGATCAGGCCCCCGCTGCATTTAAAACTTTTAAATTCCCCGCCGCGGCTCCTTAAAGGGACCGCGGCACACTATTAGCCAATCCCGGCCGCGGCACTTAAAATTAACCCCCCTCTATGCTGGGGGTCCCCATCGGGACCCCCGAAGTGTCCCCATATAAACCCCCTGCAGCGGGGGGGCCCCGATCGGCACCGATCGTGACCCTGCTGCAATTCAATTTTAAATTTCCCGCCTCGCGGGTCCTCAAAGGACCGTAAAGGTCCTGAAAGGACTCGCACTAAAAATAATAACCCCAGGCAACTATAATTACCCCATTAACTCATGATGGTCAATCCAGACCACCATAAGACCTAAATTAACCCATTAACTCATGATGGTCAATCCAGACCACCATAAGGCCTAAATTAACCCATTAACTCATGGTGGTCAATCCAGACCACCATAAGACCTAAATTAACCCATTAACTCATGATGGTCAATCCAGACCACCATAAGACCTAAATTAACCCATTAACTCATGATGGTCAATCCAGACCACCATAAGGCCTAAATTAACCCATTAACTCATGGTGGTCAATCCAGACCACCATAAGACCTAAATTAACCCATTAACTCATGATGGTCAATCCAGACCACCATAAGACCTAAATTAACCCATTAACTCATGATGGTCAATCCAGACCACCATAAGGCCTAAATTAACCCATTAACTCATGGTGGTCAATCCAGACCACCATAAGACCTAAATTAACCCATTAACTCATGATGGTCAATCCAGACCACCATAAGACCTAAATTAACCCATTAACTCATGATGGTCAATCCAGACCACCATAAGACCTAAATTAACCCATTAACTCATGATGGTCAATCCAGACCACCATAAGGCCTAAATTAACCCATTAACTCATGATGGTCAATACAGACCAGCATAAGGCCTAAATTAACCCATTAACTCATGGTGGTCAATCCAGACCACCATAAGGCCTAAATTAACCCATTAACTCATGATGGTCAATACAGACCAGCATAAGGCTCTATTTAACCCCATCAGTCCCATAAGGGTATATTATTACCATTATGGGCCTGTTACAACCCAACATTAACCACATAAGTGCCATGATGGTCCTCAAGGACCATCATGACACTAACTACAAACACTACACTATAACCCCCAATAAACCATTTAATCTAAACTAACCCCCCTCTACACTAATCTATTAACACTTACACTACCTACCTACACTACCTACCCCCTAATAAACCTCCCCAACACTCTAATTACAAAAAACAAAAAACCTACAGTACAAAAAACAAAAAAACCTACAGTACAGAAAACAAAAAAAAATTACACACCTGAAAAGGAAAGACAGATAAACACAATACAATAATACATATAATACATTACATACATTACATACAATACATGACATTACATATAATATATTAAATATAATATATTAAATATAATATATTACATATAATACATTACATACATTACATACAATACATGACATTACATATAATATATTAAATATAATATATTAAATATAATATATTACATATAATATATTACATATAGTCATAATCAAATACCCCCTATCTATCTAACATACAATCTATTTAATTTAAAATAAATCCTAACTATATCAAATACATCCCCCTATCTATCTAATATACAAAAAATCCTAACTACATACACAGACCCTTATTCTAAAATAAAATAAAATAATTACAGTCCTAACTACATACACAGACCCTAATTCTAAGCTAAAATCAATAAATTAAGACCACTTACCTTTAAGATGTTGCTTCAGATCACTAACCTATGGGTCAAACAAAAAAAAAAATTAGTACAAAACATTAACATCAAATAAATAAACATTATATACATTCTACATATTCAACTCACCTTTACAGCATGTCCAGTCACTGTTAAGCTCTTCCGGCGCGGCCCTGTTAAAAAAAAAAAACACAATACATGAATACATGAATACAATATATAAACAATAAATAAAATACACAAATAAACATCTAAATATACATTTAACTTACCTCCCCGCGATGTCCCCGGCCTTCTCTCCTTCAGCCCCGGCTGGGCCGCGGAACCATCCGCGCTCTAAAAAAAAATAAAAAAAAAACTAACGGAGGTCTGCACTGGCAGACCTCCCCGACGCTACTGAACCTCCCGGAGTCGTTTCCGGGAGGAAATTGGCATTGGCGGCTTGTGATTGGCTGAAAAAGCTGTCTATCAATTTCAGCCAATCAAAAGTCGTCAATGTGTGAGCCAATCAGGATGGGATACACCCCAATATCCCACCCTGATTGGCTAAAACACTTGTCTATCTTTATGGGAACCAATCACAACGCTCAGATGCCTTCAGCCAATCACTATGGGATACACCCCCACGGAGTGATTGGTAGAAGACATCTGCGCATCCTGATTGGCTCCTACATTGACGACTTTTGATTGGCTGACAGCTTTTTCAGCCAATCACAAGCCGCCAATGCCAATTTCCTCCCGGAAACGACTCCGGGAGGTTCAGTAGCGTCGGGGAGGTCTGCCAGTGCAGACCTCCGTTAGTTTTTTTTTTATTTTTTTTTAGAGCGCGGATGGTTCCGCGGCCCAGCCGGGGCTGAAGGAGAGAAGGCCGGGGACATCGCGGGGAGGTAAGTTAAATGTATATTTAGATGTTTATTTGTGTATTTTATTTATTGTTTATATATTGTATTCATGTATTCATGTATTGTGTTTTTTTTTTTTTAACAGGGCCGCGCCGGAAGAGCTTAACAGTGACTGGACATGCTGTAAAGGTGAGTTGAATATGTAGAATGTATATAATGTTTATTTATTTGATGTTAATGTTTTGTACTAATTTTTTTTTTGTTTGACCCATAGGTTAGTGATCTGAAGCAACATCTTAAAGGTAAGTGGTCTTAATTTATTGATTTTAGCTTAGAATTAGGGTCTGTGTATGTAGTTAGGACTGTAATTATTTTATTTTATTTTAGAATAAGGGTCTGTGTATGTAGTTAGGATTTTTTGTATATTAGATAGATAGGGGGATGTATTTGATATAGTTAGGATTTATTTTAAATTAAATAGATTGTATGTTAGATAGATAGGGGGTATTTGATTAGGACTATATGTAATATATTATATGTAATATATTATATTTAATATATTATATTTAATATATTATATGTAATGTCATGTATTGTATGTAATGTATGTAATGTATTATATGTAATATATTATATTTAATATATTATATTTAATATATTATATGTAATGTCATGTATTGTATGTAATGTATGTAATGTATTATATGTATTATTGTATTGTGTTTATCTGTCTTTCCTTTTCAGGTGTGTAATTTTTTTTTGTTTTCTGTACTGTAGGTTTTTTTGTTTTTTGTACTGTAGGTTTTTTGTTTTTTGTAATTAGAGTGTTGGGGAGGTTTATTAGGGGGTAGGTAGTGTAGGTAGGTAGTGTAAGTGTTAATAGATTAGTGTAGAGGGGGGTTAGTTTAGATTAAATGGTTTATTGGGGGTTATAGTGTAGTGTTTGTAGTTAGTGTCATGATGGTCCTTGAGGACCATCATGGCACTTATGTGGTTAATGTTGGGTTGTAACAGGCCCATAATGGTAATAATATACCCTTATGGGACTGATGGGGTTAAATAGAGCCTTATGCTGGTCTGTATTGACCATCATGAGTTAATGGGTTAATTTAGGCCTTATGGTGGTCTGGATTGACCATCATGAGTTAATGGGTTAATTTAGGTCTTATGGTGGTCTGGATTGACCATCATGAGTTAATGGGTTAATTTAGGTCTTATGGTGGTCTGTATTGACCACCATGAGTTAATGTGTTAATTTAGGCCTTATGGTGGTCTGGATTGACCATCATGAGTTAATGGGGTAATTATAGTTGCCTGGGGTTATTATTTTTAGTGCGAGTCCTTTCAGGACCTTTACGGTCCTTTGAGGACCCGCGAGGCGGGAAATTTAAAATTGAATTGCAGCAGGGTCACGATCGGTGCCGATCGGGGCCCCCCGCTGCAGGGGGTTTATATGGGGACACTTCGGGGGTCCCGATGGGGACCCCCAGCATAGAGGGGGGTTAATTTTAAGTGCCGCGGCCGGGATTGGCTAATAGTGTGCCGCGGTCCCTTTAAGGAGCCGCGGCGGGGAATTTAAAAGTTTTAAATGCAGCGGGGGGCCTGATCTATGCAGATCGGGGACCCCCCCTGCAATGGGTTTATGTGGGGACACTTCGGGGGTCCCGATGGGGACCCCCAGCATAGAGGGGGGTTAATTTTAAGTGCCGCGGCCGGGATTGGCTAATAGTGTGCCGCGGTCCCTTTAAGGAGCCGCGGCGGGGAATTTAAAAGTTTTAAATGCAGCGGGGGGCCTGATCTATGCAGATCGGGGACCCCCGCTGCAAGGGGTTAATGTGGGGGTGCTGCAGGGGTCCTGATAGAGACCCCTGCAGCATGGGGATGTGTATAGGGTGCAGGGGGGAGCCTCACGCTGCTGTCTCGGGCTGTTCCGAGGCAGCACGTAGAGGCTTTCGGATCCCTTGCGTGGACTTTTTGTCCACGTAGGGATTCTTACGATATGCGAGACTCGTGCATAGATTTAAGGCTACGTAGCTCTCTCGGAGCCCATTCTCGGCCATTTTCTCGCAGTCATATCGTAAAGCAGGCTACGAGAGATTCGGTTCTCGCAAACAGCAGGAAAACTGCCTTTTGCGAGCACCGAGAGAACTACGAGGGAGAATTTAATAGGGCCCTAAGATTACAAGATAGAAAAAAATGACTAAAAATAAATGTTTGTAATGTAAATGATGATACCTGTCATTGCAATATATGGGATGGATGTATGTATGTTTACCTTA
Organism: Discoglossus pictus; assembly: GCA_027410445.1. NCBI lineage: Eukaryota > Metazoa > Chordata > Amphibia > Anura > Alytidae > Discoglossus > Discoglossus pictus. The sequence goes on along the minus strand of CM050169.1, from coordinate 204,569,232 downwards.
AACCCGACAATAAAAAGTTTAAAACATAAATCACTGCTGTTACAAGTAGTGTAAGTGATAGTAAGAAAATATTGAATGTGGAATCATTTGAGCTGCAGATATATTATTAGGCCGGGGATTAATGTCAGTGCGTCTCAAAGTAAGTTGCTGTCCAAACAATGGATAGGTTGGCTTGTGACAGTTTTCCATTCACTGAGATTTCTTTCAGAATGGCAAATATGTAGTGGAATTATATAAACATGTATGCAATAGTACTCTCTTCTAATATGGTCAATTAACTTACAACAAAAGATAAAAACCTTTTAACAATTTCTTGAGATTGTGTCTGATTCGTATTATTTAAGAAGGTCTACTAATGGGTGAGAAATATTTGCCAAGAAGTGTCACTAAATGTGTATAAATTGAGGGACTCCATAGAAAATGTACTCTTTTACAATGTATGTAATGTTTCTAATCATTCTTGAGTGAATGAGACTATGAAGGATAATAAAACTTCCCCCACATTTATCTAATCTTTTTCCTGAGCTTACACACTGTCATAATGCTTTCTCACTGTTTCCTCTTTCTTAAAACCTACAGCCTCTCTCTCAGACTTTCCTTTGCAGCCTCTCCATATCACGTCCCCAACAATATTATCATCTCACCTTCCTTGCTCTCCTCTTCTCTGCTCCCATGAGCTCCCCTCCCTCCTCCAGTCACAATCTCAACCCTTCCCTAACACTCAAAAGCAGAAACAGGACTGTAAGTCCCAGTCCTGTCTTCTCTCCCTTTCACTCCTGCTTCTCCTGGCTGAAGGGGAAATATCCCCTAACCCAGGCCCCTCATTCATCTGCACTTGCTTTGGGTCAAGGCCAGCAAACAACCGTAAGACCCAGAATCTGAAATCCTTCTACTCTACCTTTCTCTTGCGGCCTCTGGAACGCACAGTCTATCTGCAATAAACTCACTTTCATTCATGACTTATTCATTACCAACTCCCTCAATCTCAACTCCCTCTACTGTCTCTCACTGAAACCTGGCTGTCTTCCTCAGACACTGCCTTCTCTGCAGCACTCTCTTATGGTGGTTTTCACCTCAGCCACACACCTAGACTTAGGAACAAACAAGGTCGTGGTGTGGGCGTATTGCTGGGTGTACTGCTTTCCACTCGCTGTACATTTCACCTCTTACCCCCTGTCCCATGCCTCCAATTCTCACCCTTTGAAGTTCATACTATCTGCCTCTTCTCACCTATCTTTCTATGTGTGGCTGTTATATATCGCCCCCTAGGGACTCCCTCTCAATTTCTTGATCACATTTCTGCCTGCCTCCATCACTTTCTCTCCTCCGACGTTCCTTCACTTGTACTTGGAGATTTTAACATTGCCGTTGACACTCCCACCTCAACCAGCAGCAGCCAAAATGCTTGCACTCTTCCCTTGGCCTCTCACAACTTACAGATACTTCAACTCATCATGTTTGACATTCTCTAGATCTTATCTTCCCCAATCTCATCATAACTTTCAACCCAGTCATCCACCAACTGCCTCTATCTGACCATCACTTCCTTACCTTCAACCTCACCACATCTTCCTCTCACCACCCTTCTTCAACCCCTGTGACAATCACCCACAGAAACCTGCTAGTACTTGACCCTACACAGCTCTAAGCTGTGGTCCAACCCCTTCTTAGCCCCATCGCTAACCTCAAGTACCCTGACACTGCCACCTCACACATCAACTCTACTCTCTCTTCCACCCTGACACCCTTGGCCCCATAACGCAGGCGCCCTCGCTCTGATCCACAGCCATGGAACATTACACAAACACAATGCATCCAGAGGTGCTCCCTCACTGCCAAACGACTATGGAGGAAATCACGCACTGCAGATTTTCTCCACTACAAATTTATGCTATGCTCCTATTCCTCTACCCTCAACCTCACCAAACACTACTTCACACCACTAATATCAACTCTGCCCTCTAACCAAAAGCTTCTGTTCACAACTTTCAATACTCTCCTCCGCCCTCCACCTCCTCCCATCCCTTCCTCTCTCACAGCTGAAGATTTCGCCAACCATTTTATTCATAAAATTCAAAACATCCGCAATGAACTCCCATCTCATAGTGGGTCACACACTCCACCCTCTCAACTAACCAACAACCCCCACTCTTCTCCCTTCCCCAATACCACTTTGAACTGCTTTGACCCGGCTACAGAGGATGAAGTCTCCAGCCTTCTAGCATTCACTCGCCTCACTACCTGTCCTCAGGATCCTATTCCATCTCAGCTTATCCCTTCTATCTCTACCACACTAATCCCAGCTTTCACACACATTTCAACCTCTCCCTAAATCCTGGCATGTTTCCATCTTCTCTAAAACATGCCATAGTTATACCCACCCTCAAAAAACCCTCATCTGACTCGGATGTTGCATCTAACTACTGCCCTATCTCTCTGCTTCCCCTGGCTTCCAAACTGCTGGAGTGGCTCGTCTATAACCGCCTTACCAGCTTTATTTGAGACACCCCTCTCTTGTGGTTCTCATCATACCTACAAAATTAGTAATTCAGTGTCTCCTTCTCCAACACCTCTTCTTCTCCTGACCCCCTGTCTGTTGGTGTACCCCAAGGATCAGTCTTAGGCCCCCTCCTCTTCTCCATCTACACATACTCACTTGGTACCCTAATAAACTCGGCTTCAGTATCATCTCTATACAGATGACACCCAAATCTACCTCTCAGCATCAGATCTATCACCCTCTCTTCTAACACACCTCTCCAACTGCCTCTCTAGTATATCCTCTTGGATATCCACCCACCATCTCAAACTCAACATGTTTAAGACTGATCTCCTAATCTTCCCTCCCTCTCCCACAGCGTCAATTCCTCACATCTCTCTTACACAAGACACAACTAAAATCCTAATACACTCTCTCAACATCTCTCGACTCAACTACTGCAACTCGCTTCTTGTTGGCCTACCCACCACCTGACTATCTTCACTTCTATCCATTATGAATGACTCATATTTTGTACACAACATTCCGTCTCAGCATCACCTCTCTGTCAATCACTCCACTGGCTTCCCTTAGCCTCTAGAGCTATATTTAAAATCATGACAGTAACTTACAAAGACCTCAACAATAGTGCTGCCCCGTAATCTCTGCTCTCATCTCCAAATACTATCCCACCCATTCTCTTTGTTCTGCTAATGACCTTCTTCTTTCTACAACTCTTGTCACCTCCTCTCACTTTCACTCCTTGCCTCGCTCCACCAAATTATCCTCCTGCCTTAAAACATTCAAAACCTCACTAAAATGCATCTTACATAGTTACATAGGGCCTCATTCTATTAGCGGCCGCAGCCGTTGCAGGGCCGCAAGGACCGTCCGCAAGCTATTCGGCTATTCTATTCCCTTACGGCCGGGGGCTCCGGCAGGCTTGCGGCCGGCGCCTTGCTATCCTTTGCGGCCGCTCGCGCCGGAGGAAAGCCTTTGATCTAAAACGGCCGCAAGAGTTTCGGCCGCAAGAAAGCCCCGGTTGCTATTCAATTGCTACGGGAAACCTCTCTGCAAGGCTAAAAGCGAGCCGCAGCTTACTTGCAGCAAACAGGTCCCGCTAGCACCAATTAAGCACATAATAAAGCCCAAATAAAGCCATCCTGCACTCTGATGAGACAATAAAGTGATTGTAGGTGTTAGCAAAAATAGCACAACATTCCCCTATACTCAAATCCGCAATTTTTGTATTTTCAAATTCTTGTCAAATATCCGTGGACAAAGTCCCGAGGGCTTGGAGCACCTCAGACCCGCAAAGGCTGCGGGATTAGCCTCCGTCAAGTCCGGAAATGGGTAAAATAGACCTACGGGTTGTAAAGGGCTAACTTACAAGTCGTAGGATAGAAAAGCCATCCTGTACTTTTATTAAAAGTGAAAGTGATGTTTGGTTTCAGAATTAATAGCTCAACATTCCCCTACTCTCAAATGTGCAAATAAAGATATTTAACTTCATCTATCATGCAAGCCCGCACGGGTTTGAATAACGAGCTACGGGCTTGGAGGGCAATCATCCGCCAAACCCGTACGTGCTTCACTAAGAAGCTACGGCCAAGTCTCAAGCCCGTAATCCTAAAATCAAACCTGAAATCAATTAACCAATAGGAAGATGACAATCAAGGGCACAAATAGTTTAAAAGGGAGTGAAATTCAGTAATCTGTGACTGTGTTGTATGCTGTGCAAGTGGACACACAGGTCTTGGAGTTGGAGGTTTTGTGAGAGCAAGAGAGATAGAGGAGGAGAGATGGAGGGAGAAGGCAGTGAAGGGAGAGGTCAGGGAGAGCAGGGCCCCCAGCCACAGGCTGGCCAGCAAGCTGCTGCGGCACGCAAAAGGGCAGCAAACTTTACCATCCAGGAGATCGAAACACTGGTTAGAGGAGTGCAAGCCCGACACTCCATCCTAACCGGTGGGAGTGAAGTGAGGCCCAGGCAGAGGACAGATGCCTGGAAGGAGATCGCGGCTGAGGTCTCCTCGCTGGGGTATGCGAATCGTCCCTGGCAGTCTGTCCAGCACCGGTTTCAAGACTGCCGTATTGCTGTAAAAACGAAGATGGCTGATGAGGCCAAAGCAGCACGTGGAACCGGTGGTGGGCCGCCACAAACGTTCACATACCCCGGTTGGGAGGCCACAGTCCGCGACATGATCCGGCCAGCGTCAGTCGTGGGCCTCCCTAGCCTGGTGGACTCCGGTCGGCCTGAAACCCTGCAATGTGAGTACCATGTACACCTTAACACCCTCATATGTACGCACATGTACCCCACACAGATAGATAACTGACGTTGAATTGCACTGTAAGATATCTGGTTGTGACTACAGATATACGAGGCTGCGAAAATCATGTAAATCCAGTGTAAAGAAATATACTTGTCAGAATCGTTAGCAATGAAATATATGTCCAATACCTCCTCCCACAACTGATTATGATACCGTTTTGCAAATCTATTGATGTTACTGTTATGTTTGCTGTTGGTTCCCAGTGCATATAAAGCATACATGACAACTCCATTGCAATTGTTTGTATATTGTCATGAGTTCCCCTGTCACACTCTACTCCATGTTAAACTGGCCCATCCCTAGCTGTTTGGCTTAACCCTCCTACTGCTTAGAATTCATGTACATTTTGATTATAGGTATAGCGGATGTATCCTGTTTTATGTGGGCATTTCAGTATGTGCTGGAAGAGTGCCGCCGCCGACTCTAGGGATGCGGCTGCGCTTGCGTCCCCATGTAGCCGTCAAAAATAGTTGGTACACCCAAAGCCCCTAACCCTCTAACCCTAACCCCCTAAACCCCACTTTCTAACTCTAACCCATCCCCCCTAACTGTAGCCAGAACCTGAAACCCAAACCACTTACCTGGCCTGCTGGGCTGGCGTAGCTAGAGTCGTTGGCGGGGCACTTCCAGAGATGCGCACATACAACAGGATAGGTCCGGTATAGCTGGTACATCCCCATGAGACTACATGTATGGATGTGCACACTGCAGCATATGCGGATACAGACTCTGATGGACTGCAAGTTTGTGTCGTGAAACAGCATAATCTGGACCATGTTACATTAACATGTTAACTCACATTGCTGAGGATTGGTCACAGATTGGTCTGTCTCACACACTGGCCAACAGATTCAGATGAGCATGTGTCCTAATTAACTGCAGTTGGCACACCGCACCAGCATTACATATAGCCATGGGCCCTTTCCTGTTATCTGACCGTGACTGCTGGTAGCAGCAGTGAGCAGCCTCTACATGTCACAGCATTTTCCTGGAGATTATATAATCATGCATATTTAGTGGGTTATGGTGTTGTTAAGGTAAGGGGTTCGGATAAGTGTGAGGGCTAGTGCTTTTGGGCTTCTGTGTAAGTTGAAAATGATGTATATAACAGTGGCAGCGCCATCTATCAGCCCCTTGGTCCAACTGCTGCTGCCAGTAGTCGGTGTCACATAACAGGAAAGATCCCAGCCAGGATCCACAATACTAATGATGCAAATCAATTTTGATTGGCGTCAAACATTCACAGCCAATTACAAGTCACTCTGATCTCAGAGATATGGAAACAACAATACTCAAATCAAAATCTTGTCTCATTTCAGTACCATCCAGGTGTCCCCTGCCTCCGCAGGTTCCTGCACCTTCTGAAGATGCAGGACTACCTGCGTCAACTTCACCTGTAGAAGGGCCCTCCTATCAAAGTCCGCCTGGGCCATCCACAAGGTGCCAGCAATTGCCTCCAGCCAGGATAATGGCACCGCCTGGCTCCCAGACAATGTGGGCTGGCCAAATGTGGGGCCACCCAATGTGGTCCCATTCCGGTTGGGCCCCCAATATGGATTCCCAAACAATGCTGCCCTGGAGCATGGGCCCCGGCAGGGCATGTGGCCCCCGCAGGACCAGCAGGCCACTGTGGCCACTCCGGCCCAACAGGCCCCGCAGGCCCATACAGCCGCTGTGGCCACTCAGGACCAACAGGCCCCGCAGGCACAGACAGCCGCTGTGGCCACTCAGGACCAACAGGCTCCGCAGGCCCAGACAGCCGCTGTGGCCACTCAGGACCAACAGGCCCCACAGGCACAGACAGCCGCTGTGGCCACTCAGGACCAACAGGCCCCGCAGGCACAGACAGCCGCTGTGGCCACTCAAGACCAAAAGGCCCCGCAGGCACACACAGCCGCTGTGGCCACTCTGGCCCAACAGGCCCCGCAGGCACAGACAGCCGCTGTGGCCACTCTGGCCCAACAGGCCCCGCAGGCACAGACAGCCACTGTGGCCACTCAGGACCAACAGGCCCCGCAGGACCAGCAGGCCCAGCCAACCACTCCGGCCCCGCAGGCCCAGCATGCGTCTCCCAGGCAGGACACACCAGTCAGCAGTGCCTCCACCCAGAGGACACAGTGGTCTGGGTTGCTGGCAGGTAGTCCTGCGCTGTCAGCGGCCCAGTGCCCGGATTTCCTGGCTCATCTCCAGCATGAGCGTGAGCAAAATCAACAGTTCATGCTGGAGATGAGACGCCATGATGCCAGGAAGCTCGAGGAGAGGAGACGCAATAACGCCCGGAACTTCCAGGAGAGGAGACGCAACAACGCCCGGAACTTACAGGAGAGGAGACGCCATAATGACACAGTCTTTGCTCAAATGACACTTCAAAATCAGCGGATGTTCCAGGAGGCGAGGCGTCATAATCAGTTAATGGAGGAGTACGCCCGAAGGCCTGAAATGGCCCGAGAAGGCCAGCACCAAGACCGGGCTACCCCTTCCAACTCCCCACCTTCCACATCCCAGACCCTGTCCCCAGCATCCAGGCCGGAAGACCCTCCAAACATTAGAAGAGGTCGGGGCCGGCCTAGGGGAACATCTTCAAAAGGCCAGGAGAGCCAAGAAACACACAAGCGGAAGCGTAAATAGGTGAGAACATGTTCATGTTGCATATAGAAGCAATTGATGTCCAAGATGTATTGACGTTGAGGTGTTGCAGTCAATGCGTATATTGTTCTAATTGATGTCTTGTTCTTATCTCTTTAGGTTCCAATTTATTGATGTTCCTGATTTTCTGCCTCCCGTTTTTTTTTTTTTTTGTAAATAATTTTAAAGCATAAGATTAAACATTATGCTCACATTATCATTGTTTGTTTTCGTTTGTACTGTACCATGATTGGTAAACACCACATGAATGCTACACACCAACGTTATTGGATTAGTACATACATCTTCCTTCAATATACCAGCCCTGTGTTAATGTAGGGTTGGGGTAACAGCCACTAGTGCAGCTGAGGGTGGAGGTAATATTCATGAGTTTGATTACAGTAACGGTGATGCATGATATTCATGTTCATGACACATGGATAGATTAATTCAGGGGAAATATCAAAAGTGAGTCCACCCCTAAGTGAAATTGGCGATTATTTTGTGTGGCCACCATTATTTTCCTGCACTGACTTAACCCTCATGGGGATGGAGTTCCCCAGAGTTTCACAGGTTGCCACTGGAGTCCTCTTCCACTCCTTCATGATGATATCATGGAGCTGGTGGATGTTAGAGACCTTGCACTCCCTGTGATGGAGTTGGAACACGCAGTCCAATATCTCCGCTGGTATACGGTACAATATCCAAGAAGCACTACAGTCTCACCATTCCCAACCTGCAATATTTGCCCACACTCAATTGGGAATCAAATGAATACGGACTTTATTTTGTTGCCCAGAAATATATATATACACATCTCTTCCCACAGGCAATACACACATCCCCCATAGTTGGCCACACAATACACATTGAGGGACAACAGGTGGGTCACACCTCCCGGAGACTACCTGGCTACTTTGATACAATCAGACATTGCTTAGATCATCCTTCTTTGTTATGTCTGATAATGAAAACACTTTATACAATAGACTTCCTTAACCTATGATGAGTCTCTGTACTAGGATTATCTATTATGCCAAGGTCTGCAATAGTCTGGGCTAAGATTTTGCCGAGCAGAAACCAACATACATACAGTATAACAGTATGATCATATTTTAACCATAACCATAAAACAGGGTAAAACAGTGATGGGTTCCGTTACACTCCACACCTTCCATTTGAGGAGTTCCCCACAGATGCTCAATAGGGTTTAGGTCTGGTGACCTACTTGGCCAGTTCATCAACTTTTGACCTTCAGCTTCTTTAGCCAGGCAGTGGTCGGCTTGGAGGTGTGTTTGTGGTCGTTAGCATGTTGGAATACTGCCCTGCGGCCTGTTCTCCTATCTGAGGGATCATGCTCTTTCTCAGTTTGTCACAGTACATGTTGGCATTCATGGGTTCCCTCAAAGAACTGTAGCTCCTCAGTGCTGGCAGCATGCATGCAGGCCCAGACCAAACATATATGCATGTGTATAGATGTTTTCGCTAATATGTTGTGTGGATTCCCACTATATGCATTTACCTAATGATGTCAGATGCTGCCTCCAATCTCTCTGCATCACTGTTTTGGTTCAAAATGATGGGTTCATCTCATATCAATGTTTTTGTGTTCGTTGTGACTTATCCATTTATCTCTGGCACTGGGGAGCTACAGTCCATTGAGGGAACCATGAATGAAAACATGTACTGTGACATACTGAAGCAGAACATGATCCCCTCCCTTGGGAGACTGGGCTGCAGGGCAACATAACATAACGACCCTAAACACACCGCTAAGACGACACTGCCTTGCTAAAGAAGGTAAAGGTGATGGACTGGCCAAGCTTGTCGACAGACCAAAACCATATTGAGCATCTGTGGGGCATCCTCAAACTGACGGTGGGGGAGTGCAAGGTCTCTAGCATCAACCAGCTCTGATGTATCATTAAGGAGTGGAAGAGGACTCCAGTGGCAACCTGGGAAGCTCGGGTGAACTCCCTGGCCATGAGGGTTAATGCAGTTCTGGCAAATAATGGTGGCCACACATAATTGACATTTCATGTCAATTTTGACATTTCAAATTAAGAATGTGCTCACTTTTGGTGACAATGGTTTAGACATTAATGGCTGGGTATTGAGTTATTGATGGGTCCGAAAAATTACTTTACATTGTAGCAGAGTGTCATTTCTTCAGTGTTGTCACATGAAAAGATATACTAAAATGTTAACAACAATGTGACGGGTGTACTCACTTATGTTAGATACTGTGGCCCTCATTTAATTGCAATTTGGCCAATTGAATAGGGCTTGAAATAAGCACATAACATATATTCTCTGAAAAATGGTTGAGTTAGTAAACATCTCTACCAAATCAAGGTTTTCACTAACTAAAAGCTGTTTGACACAATATATGTTCTGTGCTTATTTTGAGCCCCATTCAATTGGCAAAATCGCAATTGAATGAGGCTCTGTATGTTCACTATTAGGATGTGAGCCACTTACAGAAACCTGTCTCATTTGTCTGTTTCTGCGTCATATAGATTGTTAATACCAACCTTCCCTTATGTTTGAAATCAGTAATGCAAACACACTGTGAGAATTCTATTGACACCCCTAACTGATGGTGCAGAGCACAGATGTGGAGTCTGAAGGTCCTTTTATTGATGTTCTGGAAATGCTATGGTATCAACATTGACGAGGCAGACACAAACAACATCGCAGATAAATCATATTTAATATTTCACGAAATTAACAAGGCAAGCTTGCCACAAAGCCACAGGTTGACTAATCAACACAGGTATGCAAAGGATCATGGTGAAGGGGGGTAGGATACAAAATCCAAGTAACACAGGGAAATAGGGATATGAGAGCAGAATGCAGGCATGGAAAATTACATTGATATGGATGATCAGGGGATGTACAGTATATCAACCAACATTAGGCAATATAATAGATCTCATTATTGTTCCGACATATATATAACAGTCAATAAGGAAACACCATAATAATCCAGAATAAGGTGATATACATATGGGGAGAGCAAAATGTATGCTTGGGTGTTAAACGGACACTCTGATGCCACATCAGAAGTATAAGTGCTCAATCAGTGAATGCTATGAGCCCATAACGTCAGTTCTCACGCAACAATAAGCAGCACATAGATAACCTTGGTCAAAAAGATGGTGACCTGACCAGGACCATATCAGTCAGATGTTACTTATTGCAGAGAACTCACAACAAACCAGGCAATATCAGTGATAGTTTGTTCTCTGATTGAGCATTTATACTCACTGTTGTTGAATATGCATAACTGAAGATTAACGTAACCTCCTTAACTGTTAAGTCCCAAGCCTGGATTTACTCTTCCCCATATGCACAGGGAGGGTCACATCAGCACTGAAGAAAAGATCTTGAAGGGTTGGTGCTGCAGGCTTCACAACAGTCCAAGTAGAGGAGAGGATAGAATGTCTAAACCAATAGGTACCTGTGAATCGAGATAGACTATATGAGCATACACATGCTGTGGATATACCAGGAACATCAGCTGACAGATGTCACATCACATCTGAATTGTATATTGAAATTGTCTCGTGACACATATCGGCTATTCAGTCAAGGTCATCAGATATCAAACTGGATCCAACAAAGCAATGAAACGGACACATGCACATACATGAGGACATTGACATGGCCACGGAATGTCAGGATGTTTATCGTCATGCCTTGTTCTGACCGGGATCTGGAATACAAACACACAAATAATATATTAGTGGAAACCTTACATATGCCATATGAGCAGCCACCAACAGATGTAGGTATGTCGGCACACGTTAGGCATTGGGATCTCGTACAAGCTAACCATCTGTACGATGATAATGATGGCCCAGACTAATTTGTCCTGATGTGGGAATATTAGGATTAGTCGAATTCTCATTTATTTGTATTGTGCAAACATATTCCGTAACGCTGTACAGGAGAGAAGAACCCGGACATATACAGTATGTAATATTGACAACGCAAGAAAATGGAGGGCCCTGTTTGGAGCGTAAAGTCTGTTGATAAATGATTTGTTCACAAAGGCCCACACAAGATTAGAAAATCACCACTTCCAAGTTAAAGGTAATGGACATGGGGAAGAGTAGATAAGGAATAGCAAGGTTAATAAGTAAGTGAGAGATACATAGGAAGGAGGTTGTGTCAAGTAGAAAGATATGCATTAGTCGGAGAGGAAAGGGATCAGATGTAAAGTGCGATGCACTATTTTGTAATAAGGTATCTGCCCCATGTGGACAGATAATGTAATCTGCAGATGGGACAGTCAGGAGACACATAGTTTAACCACAGCTTGAGTAGGATTAGGTGATGGGCGAATAAAAGGAGAGAGGTGGGCATGAGAGTTGAAATGAAAATGATGCAGACAAAAAGGGGAGAAGTAAAGAAGAGTCTGAGGAAAATGCAGGGGATGTGAGGAAGAAGACAAGAGAAAACATAGTGGAAAGGGTTAATTGGGATAGTTAGCAGAAGACTTGTGTGACTCAATAAATTAAGGGTAAACAGGGGTGGAGAGAGAGAGAGAGAGAGAGACACCAGTGCATCCTGTAATAGAAAGGGAAGATCACAACTATCACACATTGATACATGTTCGGACATCTACATGTGGTTCTCTACCTTGGATAGATCAAGTGGAGTATTCAACGAAGAGATCTGTTCCCCCAGGACACGTCTGCATGGTCCGATAAACATTTCGGACCGCTTCAGCAATACATAGGGGATGTCTTGGGGAAAAAGAAAGTTAGGCCTACATTAATGGAGTTATTAGTCATTTCCTCTCATGCATACATGCACATGTTTCCCGCAAATACTCACTTACAATGTAGACGCCATTGATGTAGCTGATGTTCTGTTGCTGGCAAGGTTGTTTCCCATGTCTGTGTGGATAAACAATGTGTTGACACACGGCAACAGTTCTGTAATGGCAATATGATGAGATGAGTCACACAATCCATATGATATATTGCACAATGATTCCTAGTTAACACATCCTTGAGACTATTCCTGTTATCTGACTGAGAATGCTTTTACCAGCATTCGCTGACAAAGAACAGGGGACATCCCCTCTTTGCATCACATGAGGTACATTTCTTATGGTTTACAGTATGCTGTTATGTTCATATATCCAGATTGCTAGGAATTGCATTGACCTCCATGGGATGTGGAATAGCATGATCAGACAATGTGAACATGACTGTTCTGGGCAGATGTTTTCAAATATGATTGTGAGGCCTATATACATTGACATTCTTTAGCTTAGCTTCTTGAGGTTGGCAGATATCAATATATATGATGTGTATGGGAATGTGCGCATACTTACCAGTAACGGATATCAGAGCAGGCTGTATTTGATCCAGTATGAAGAATGCGTCACGAGACATATGTTACATCACAAAGCTATCCTCTACTGTGGACTGTTGGATATTCTGGAAGACAATGGGGAAGGAGAAAAGAGATGTATTAGTAACCATAAGCCATGTACATTTGAGTTGGTCGTAATTAGTTTCAGACTTACATGGGAAGTACTCACGAATGACGTGGGCACGTAGTTGTGACCCCTGAACGTTATCCCCACCATCGGGAGGTACTGGACGCTCCGCCGGTTCAAGCGGAGCATCATCAATGTTCCCCAGACAGTTTGCCTGTACTGCTATATTGTGCAGAATACAGCAGGCCATGATGATGTGACAAACCTTCCCTGGTGTATACTGTAGAGCCCCGCCAGTGGAATGTAAACATCTGAAGCGCATCTTCAGGAGTCCAAAGGTGCGCTCTATTACATTCCGGGTTCTGGCATGGGCCGCATTGTACCTCTCCTCCCCCTCTGTGCGTGGATTGTTCACAGGGGTCAACAACCACGGCAAACACCTATATCCTGCATCACCTGAAGGAAACAAAAATGGGAGATGTAGATATGAATGGGAGTTTGTGCTGCTCGTTAAAGCATCTGTAAATATACGCAATGATTAATGTGGCGTTAGTTTAGGGATCTCTGGCTTGGAACTTCATACTCCTATGACCACGTCACATCGGATTAGGCACAGCAACAAGCTACGATGCAATGGCTCAGTCGGCACACCTTCTTTATGGCGCAACAATGGAATAACATTACAGTGGAACATTATGTATATTTTAGGGGATCCTTTATGGGTACTCACCCAGTAGCCACCCAGGTGGAGCTTCTCCAGACTCAAAATAACGATGGGTGGATGACTGACGCAGGATATGGGCATCATGAGTACTTCCCGGGAAGCCGGAAACCACATTTTGTATGCGCATGTCTGCATCACAAACAGCCTGTACATTGATGGAATGATAGTGTTTGCGATTTCGGAACATGGCTTCTTGCTCTCTAGGAGGTATCAATGCTACATGTGTACAATCTATAGCACCAAGCACATTGGGGATACCTCCCATTCGAAAGAAATCTGCTTTCACCTTCAAGATCTCTTCCCCAGTGTGGGGAAAACTGATGTATCTGGCAGCTTTCGGAACGATAGCATGGAGGAATGTGCTCAGGCACCTTGAAAGGCTTGCTTGAGACATTCCTCCTACTATGCTAGCAGTGTTCTGAAAACTACCAGATGATAGGATGTGTATGGCGGCTAACATCCGTGTCATGCCTGGGATGGCTCTATTGGTCCGTGAGGAAGGCTCCATGTCCTCCCTCAGGACCGCATAGAGCTCCTCCAGGCTGGCACGGGTTAGCCTAAAACACTCATACACTTCCACATCAGTTAACCCCTCTAATGTGACTCTCTCCCTGTACACCCTGGGTGCACGAAGCCTCCTGGCAGGCTCCTGGGCCTGCTCACCCCCCTGTGGGTCTGGCTGTGCAGGAGCCCCCACTTCATGTGCCACACCCTCTAGGGGTCTCTCATCTGGCACCCCCATCAGCTGATCACCCACATCAAGGTCCTCCTCCCTGTCTGCAGGTGCCCTCATATCCCCCTGTCCCTGTGCCACTGGAGCTCTCTCCCCTAACTGACCCCCCACCATGACCCTAGGCATGTCCTGTGATGAGCCACTTGCCTGGCTTGGTTCCGGACCACCATGGATTGCATCAGCACGCTCACCCACATTCACTCCCAGCCGCCCCTCTCTGTGACGCCTCAGCCACTCCACAGTCGCACGCCTGACATCTCGGTTTCCACTCTGCAACATTCGAAACAAATATCCATTCCTACGACGCTGCGCTCTCCTCACATACCTATACGCTGTACTCAGGTTGCTGCTATCCATGATGGTTCAGACTTGCTAATTCATGGATGATGGTGTGGTTATATAGCTTGCTAATTACCCCAGCTGTGATTATCCGGGTTGATTTCACAAATGGAAAAGCTCACTGGTGTATCTAAGCTTCATCATGTTATGAAGTTCCCTGATTATGGATTTGTTGAGCCATTTTAATTAGTAACCCCTAATATTCTGGCCCACATTTGAATTTGGGCCCATGCTCCATGATCTATGTAATGTGGCGTGAAAATATATACAATATTTGTGTTCAAAAATCTAGATGTGATAAAAGAGATGTAAATCAGATAATGTTGATATGTTTAGGGGACACCTTCTATCCTTTCTGAGTGCTAAAGGGTTAATTTGGCCGCCATTTTGAGGATGTACATGACACCAAAAAAATCTCTTTTATTAACATATTTGATCATTGTGGATTGTTTTTACAGTAATTCGAATGCCTTTAATTGCTTCCTTTACACTTTTAGGGCCCTTTCAGCCCTGTCTCATTACAATGCCGTAAGTGCATCGTGTGGACTTCAACGGATGCGGCCGTAAATTAAATCTAGCCAGGCGTGAATCGCGTCCTTCCGAATGTAGGAAGGCCGTGACGTTTTGGCGCGCACGCAAGCTGGAAGGGGGACGGACTAGCCGCGCCTGGCACGAACCATCCAATAGCGGAATCACGCATCGCGCCACAGGTCGCACAGCCAATCACTTACGGGATAGAGCATTTGATTGACAGTGGGAGTGAATAAATAGGAATGACACGCACCCACGCCTCGACTGTGTTGTGATTTCGGACGAAGTAGCACGCGGTTCCAGGAGCTAGGTGGTTGAGAGTAGGTAAGTTGCTTTATTATCAAGTCGCGGTTTAAGTTCTTTTTACGGGAATCCGTTACTACATTTACGGATGCCGATGTAAAGAAGTACAATTGTGTTTTTGGCTTGTTTATAGGTGTTTGGAGGTAGTTTGGAGAGTTTGGGAGTTTATATCCGGCCCATAGGAGTTTGAAGGGAGGTAAGTTGCATTGTACATGCTTTTCATCCTATAAAGCTGTCTTTTATTTGTATGTTTTGCCAATTTCTATATTTACTGAATACACTGCTGAGAGGTACAATTGTGTTTTTTGCTTCTTTATAGGTGTTTTGAGTATTTTTGGTTGTGTGGGAGTTTGGATCCGGCCCATAGGAGTTTGGAGGGAGGTAAGTTGCATTGTACATGCTTTTCATCCTATAAAGCTGTCTTTTATTTGTATGTTTTGCCAATTTCTATATTTACTGAATACACTGGTGAGAAGTAAAATTGATTTCTTTGCTTGTTTATAGGTGTTTGGAGGATTTGGGATCTTTGATCCGGCCCTTAGGGGTTTGGAGGGAGGTAAGTTGCATTGTACATGCTTTTCATCCTATCAAGCTGTCTTTTATTTGTATGTTTTTCCAATTTCTATATTTACTGAATGCACTGGCGAGAAGTACAATTGTGTACTTTTTGCTGTTGGCCTATAGGTTTGGCGAGTTTGTTTTTGTGGGGAGAGGAGTTTTGTGGAGGGAGGTAAGTTATTTATATTTTTCTGTTTAATATTAGATCTGTCTCTCTCTCTCAAAATCTCTCTCTATCTCTATATATATATATATAGAGAGAGAGAGAGAGAGAGATTGATTATGAGTTTGAGTTTGATTCTGAGTTTGATTTTGAGTTTGAGATTGAGTTTGAGATTGAGTTTGAGATTGATTGAGTTTGATTTTGATTGAGTTTGATTTTGAGTTTGATTTTGAGTTTGAGATTGAGCTTGATTTTGAGTTTGATTTTGAGATTGATTTTGAGATTGAGTTTGATTTTGAGTTTGAGTTTGATTTTGAGATTGAGTTTGATTTTGAGATGGAGTTTGATTTTGAGATTGAGTTTGATTTTGAGATTGAGTTTGATTTTGAGATTGATTGAGTTGTAGATTGAGTTTCAGTGAGATTTCTACACATATTTGCAATACACATAGGTGTTCCAAACTGCTTCTTCAATGGGGCTTGACAAGAACTTTTTTTAAGCCTAGAACAGCAGGACCATGTAGTTCCTACTACCTCTGGTACAGAGGATGGCTTCAGGATAGGTACCATGCCCATGAATATGTGCAGAATATAATGCAGATAGGATATTAGTGGCCTCAGATATGGTCCACTCCCCACACATGATAGAAGCACACAGTAAATAGCCGCATGCCTTGTATATATGCAAACTGTAACTGACCCTTCCACATTGTTTATGAAAGTATTGATCTAGCGTGTTTCATCAGCGCCTCTCAGGTCCAGAGTGAGAGGTGCTGTACACCCCTCCCACTGCTGTCACAGGCTCTGTCCACTTAAGGTTGATTACTGCAGTTAGTTCCAACATTGATATCCAAGCAGAAATAGTGTTATAGGCGATCAGAATGGGGGACGAGCGTGGAGCAGGCAAACCCACTAAAACATTTCTTTATTTCTCTTTCTTTTCTTTTCAGGTGGTGATGGAGGGAGAGGAGCAGAGGGTGGAGGAGTGGCAGGGAGTCCCGGGGCGTGGAGGTGGGGAAGAGGAAGGGAGGAGTGAGGAGGAGGTACTAGTGGAGGAGGGGGAGGTAGTGGAGGAGGAGGTAGTGGAGGAGGAGGTAGTGGAGGAGGTAGTGGAGGAGGGAGGAGAGGAGGAGGGAGGAGAGGAGGAGGAAGGAGGAGGAAGGAGGGAGGAGAGGAGGAGGGAGGAGAGGAGGAGAAGGAGGGAGGAGAGGAGGAGAAGGAGGGAGGAGAGGAGAGGAGGGAGAAGGGAGGAGAGGAGAGGAAGGAGGGAGGAGAGGAGAGAAGGAGGGAGAAGGGAGGAGAGGAGAGGAGGAGGAGGGAGAGAGGAGAGTAGAGGAAGGAGGGAGGAGAGGAGAGGAGGAGGAGGGAGAGAGTAGAGTAGAGGAAGGAGGGAGGAGAGGAGAGGAGGAGGAGGGAGAGAGGAGAGTAGAGGAAGGAGGGAGGAGAGGAGAGGAGGAGGAGGGAGAGAGGAGAGGAAGGAGGGAGGAGAGGAGAGTAGGAGGAGGAAGGAAGAGGAGGAGGGAGAGTGGAGAGGGTCCTCATCCCCAGGCAGAAGAGCAAGAGGCTGGCGGCAGGTCCATGGCCCACAATTATAGCCGGGAGGAGAACAGGGTCCTCCTGGAGGCCATCCGTGCCCGCCCCGTCATCACCTCGGGGGGTAGGGAAGTAAAGGCTGGGCCCCGTGCTACTGCTTGGCAGCAGGTGGTGGATCTGGTCAACGGTGTGGCGGGCCGTGGACGGAGTCTGCGGTCCATTAAGCACCGGTTTGACGACATCAGGGCCGCGGTGAGGAGGAAGATGGTGCAGGAGGCCGAGGGGCGGAGGGTCAAGTACCTTGCCCATGAACTGATTGCAAGGGCCATGCTTGCACCCTCCGACGCAGCTGGAGCATCAGGCCCGGTGGAGCAGCAGGACCCAGCCTCCATGGCAGGTGAATATGACATACAGCAACATGCCACCACATGTGCATCACACACACTATACATGGCCATGACAATGACATGTCAGCTCCATGAAATAACAAGGGATAGATGGATGCATCCTTAAATTCATGAAGCTGACAAATCACTGTCATTCCTGGTCACCACAACAGTAATCAAGCAATAGAGCAGGTGTGTCCAAACTCGGTCCTGGTGGGCCACACAGATGGCTGGATTTGATAACCCTGCTGCGCACAGGTGAGTCAATCGCTTCTTCATTCATCCTGATTGACTCACCAGTGCACAGAAAGGATATCTTCCAATCCGGGAAAGAGTTTGGACACCCCTGTAATACAGAGTCCATGTATTGGTGTGCCCGTTCAGCCTACGCAGTTACAGACAGCAGCCGTAATACAGATAGAGTTGTGAGCCGAGAACCATCCAGAACAGAAACCTAAGAATAGATAACAGCTAGTATAAGATAGCTAATCAGAGTTGCAAAGAGGAGAATCATCCATATTCAAGGCTAGATGTCAGATAATTAGAAATGAACACCTATCAATGAGCTAATCAACATACTAATGACATGTACCTTTCTTCTCTATCTCTCAGCATCCAGGAGGAGCTCTGGGTCCTGTGACCATAGCGAGGAGGCGGGGCCATCAGCCCCGTACCAGGATCCTCCAGCACAGGGGGAGGAGGAAAGGAGATCAGAGGGCTCTGGGTCAGAGGATGGGCTGGTCATTGACCTTGCGGGGTCACCTGCCCCAAGCCCTGGGCCTATGCCCATCCTCGAGAGGCTTGCTCTGGGGCCCTCATCCCCCCAAGGGACAGCACCTCCTTCCCCACAAAGTGTGCTGGCCTGGTCACCACCGGGCACATTCTCCCCACCGGCTCCAGCTGTGGACCTCCCCGCATCACCTCACCACGCCCACCCAGCGGTGTCGTCGCCGCAGAGCCAGGCTGTGCAGGTGGAGACACTGGCCGTCCTGAAGGAGCTGCTGGCCAGCTGCCAGAGGATTGAGGCCAACCAGCTCCGGATGGATGCCAGCATCTCTGCCCTCAGGTCACAGATGACCCACAGCCTGGCCAGGCTGTCCAGGGAGGTGAGGAGGCACCACATGACATCGGAGCACCTTCAGGTCAGGCTGCTCAGACATGCCATGGTCCCCAGCCCAGCATCAACGGGGATCTCACAATCCCCCAGCCAAGAGCAGCCTGGCCCCTCCTCTCCTCCCATGTGTCCGCCACCGCCCAGACCACCGCTGCCTGGCACCGCCCGCCCCCCCCGCCCTCCCCCCACCATCACCACCAGAGGGGAGACGGAGGATGGGCACAGGTGATGTGGGTCCTGGGCCCAAGCGGAGGAGGACATAGGGCCTCATTCAATTGCAATGTGGCCGATTGCTAACGGATCAATTTGAGCACAGAGCATATTTTCTACAGATGTTTGTAGTTAGTGAACTTCTCTCCAAAAGCAAGGTCTTCACTAACTACAAACGTCTGTAAAGAAATATATGCCCTGTGCTTATATAGAGCCTTTTCAATCGGCCATATCGCAATTGAATGACGCCCATAGGGTCTGCAGACATGTTTTCGCCTTCTCAACAGCACTCCTCAGTGACCATCAATTGGTCACAGGTTAAACACAACACAAAGGGCCTCATTCAAATGTGATTTGGGCAATTGAATAGGGCTCTATATAAGCACATAGCATATTGGTTTTACAGAAGTTTTTAGTTAGTGAAGACCTGGCTTTTGCATAGAAGTTCCCTAACTAAAAACTTGCTTTCAAAAAGATGCTGTGTGCTTATATAGAGCCCTATTCAATTTGTTACATAGCAATTTAATGAAGCTGTTAATTAGTAGTGTGACCAATACATTGTCACTAAGGAGTGCTGTGGAGAAGAGATGCTGCAGGCCCTATGATGTTTTCAGGCCTTATTTTTTAGGTTTTGTCTTTTTTTTTATTTTTTTATTTTAGGTCCATGAAGGCATCTCCTACATCTGCAAGCATTGTGGAGTAATTATGAGGTGGAGGGTTTTCCCAGTGCCTCTCAGGTAGACATGCCTTCAATGGCAGCCCCCTTAACATGTAGCTCCCACAATCTTAAAGCTATCATATAGCCACATATCTCCAACATGATTGTTGGTAGCTTAAATGTAGACTAATACCGCTATGGCGGTGGACTTGCAAAGTCTCACAATGGCATGTTAATAACAGCCAGCATTAATATATGCACTAGTGACGCATGTGATCCTGACCTCAATAGCAGTCTGAGAACAGATCTTTGGGTCTGATGTAAGAAACAGTGAATCTGGCTGCTGACCTTTGTGTCCTCTCCATAATAATGGCTATTTGCCCATATTTCTGATTATCCACAGACCTAGCTAATGGTTAGTAAAGCTTGCAGATGGGAATCAGGTGAGTTGGTATATTGGTACAGTATTTAGAACTGTACTGTACATACATCGTGATTCTAAATTGTTTTGGATCCTCCTCCGCATTTTTTGATTTGAACACTTCTTTCAGATTTTTGTTTGTTCAACACACTGTATGTGTGAAACTGGATTGGATTACACAGTCCAAAGGTTGAATCATCTGTTTAATTGAGCAGATCTAGTTACAAGTTGTAAGTGCTATGCACATAAATGGTTTCTTCAGTTAAATGAAGAGATTTCTGGTTCCGGTTGCAGCATGTGACCCTGGTAGGTGCTATGCATCATGCTTATTCTAGACTATTAGATTGACCCCTGTAGGTTTCCCCTTTTTTCCAGCCTCTTGCTCTTCAAGGACCCGCCCACACCACACCCATGATATTAATGCAGTTTTGACCACTGCTGATTGTGGTCTGTGTATCAAATAAAGCTTTGTTATACTGTTATGTGAATGCACAATCTTGACCACTGCTGATTGTGGTCTGTGTATCAAATAAAGCTTTGTTATACTGTTATGTGAATGCACAATCTTGACCACTGCTGATTGTGGTCTGTCTATCAAATAAAGCTTTGTTATACTGTTATGTGAATGCACAATCTTGACCAATGCTGATTGTGGTCTGTGTAAAAAATAAAGCTTTGTTAGACCTTTCTGACTGCGTCCATGTGTTATGAATATGTTTGGTTCAGGGAAATCCACATGCATTACATTAGTGTCACATTCCTCTAAATGTAAACTGATGATCCATAGTTAACATGCAATAGATCAATACATCTAAAACTGTTGAGGAGTCAGAATAGCTTGAGATATCATCTGATCCCAAATATCATATCTACTACTAATATAGGGTTAATACCCATGACAAGTCTGATTAGCGATACTGTGGAGTAGGAACATTCCCCTGAGGGCCTACAATGAATAGGACAGGTGACACTGGAGTGCTTTTCCAGTTCCTTCTCTAGTTGATTGGGATTAGTCTGACCTCTCTGATAAGACTTACCCCCCTACACAGGCCCGATGTAGGCTAGCTCACAGCTTCATTGAAGTACACAAACCCCTTCACCCACATCAGTTAGCATATGTGTGAATACAGTTAGTTGCCCAATAATGAACATGCATTGGCTAAATATCCTTTGGTTATCATATGTTGTAATGGTCATGCACATGCCAATCTGACAAACCATGCTGCAACATGCATAATATGATTAAAGCCACACTACCCAATTCAATATCAAGAGTAAAACATGAGTCAGGTCATATGAACCCTTTGCCACGCACATGAGCTCTATTGGGATCCCTTAAATCTCTATCTAATTGCATATACATCTAGCTCATCACATCTACATTAGAGAATACAAATAGTGGCCAAATCAAACCGCCACTTGGCATATATCAAGTACCAGGGGAATATTTCATTATATGTGGTTAAGTTCTTCAGTTGTGTCCGACTCTCCGTGACCCTATGGACTGCAGCACATTCAGCTAGGTCTCTGCCTTTGCTGTTCTCCAAAGTTTGAAGGCCAAAGAGATTGGAGTGGGTTGTCAGTTCCTTCTCAAGTGGATTGGACCTTGTCTGATCTCTCTGCTATGACCTGCCCACCTACAGTAGCTCCCAGCTTCATTCAGGTACACAAGCCCCTTCACACTACTTAGCAATGCTGAAGGGGACCAGGGTAACATGCACCACACATATCTACTCTGACCCATCAGGAAGGGCCGCAAGCTCTGGGATCGACAGCAAACTCACCGCCATCAGGCATAATCTCTGCTACGCCCATCCTGGTGGGAGCCATGTGCCAGGTGTCTAGTTATTCCCATTTGGTGAACTTCCAAACTGTTCTGCTATTTATCAATTTACATGGGTGAGGGTTGCTAAGTGGTGGTGGTGGTGAAGCAGCTTGTGTACCTGAATGAAGCTGTGAGCTACTGTAGGTGGGCAGGTCATAGCAGAGAGATCAGACAAATCCCAATCCACTAGAGGAGGAACCGACAACCCACTCCAATCTCTTTGGCCTTCAAACTTTTGAGAACAGCACAGGCAGAGACCTAGCTGAATGTGCTGCAGTCCATAGGGTCACGGAGAGTCAGACACAACTGAAGAACTTAACCACATATAATGAAATATTCCCCTGGTACTTGATATATGCCAAGTGGCGGTCTGATTTGGCCACTATTTGTATTCTCTAATGTAGATGTGATGAGCGAGATGTGTATTCTATCGTTGATCAACCATATAGCGTGCATCGAATGTGCGCTGTCATCTACGCACCGACACATGCGCGCATCATCAACAGCAGGCCCGAGAGGAGGCTAGCGGATCTAATGATTAGGATTAGGCAGTGGGTGTAAGGATTAGGATTAGGCTGCGGCTACAAGGGTTAGAAGGGTTTATGGCATTAGGTCATATCACTTGCGCCCTTTCATCGACGCCCAACAGTCCAAAATATTAGAACTGCGCAATGATGTGGGACCGCTCATGTCAGCTGCATGTTGTCAAAACACATTTGCTGTGCGCGCCAATATTGGGGTGACATATTCTATTATGGGGCTGTTTTAGAGGCTACAATGGAACCTATATGTGTGCTGACCAATCAAACATATGAGGAATATTAAACTAATTTGAAGTCTTGTTAATTTGTAGGCTGTAATGCTTGGGCCTCCATTTTAGGGTTACAGCAGTTACATGCAGACTGCAAAAACCGTAACAAAATGGATACCTTTAACCTCCAAGCACGTACGGCCTTTAAAAACGAGCTGCGGGCTTGGAGGACAGCCCGCATGGGCTTGAATACGGAGCTACGGGCTTGGTCAGTGAAGTCCGTGGGACTTGTACGGATTTTAAAATCAAAGTACAATTTGGCGATGTGCAAGCTTGAGAATGTTTGGCTAGTAATCCTCATGCCCCCCCGTTATGTTCCCCATCATTTACAGTGCTTTGCAGTGCTGGATTGAATATATATTGGCTATTACAATGCTTGGTTTGCGGCCCTCCATCTCCAAACCCATACGGGTTTGAACAAGGACCAGCCCGCGGAACTATGGGACGTAAAGTAATCCGTAAATAATATATCTGATTTGGGCTGATGTGCAAGCTTGAGAGGGTGTTGCTATTAATCCTCGTGTCCCCCATTATGATGCCTAGCATTTACGGAGCTTTACAGTGCATTCTCGATTTTATATTTGCATTTTCAGTTTTCGGACTTTGCATGATATGCGGCCGGCCGGAAGGGGATATCCTTGCGGCGCCGTATAATTGAATTGCAAGGTAAAAGTAGCTCTACACGGGGCCGTAAGACGGCCGCAAGGAATCGCAGCTTTGCGGCCATTTTACGGCCGATAATTGAATGAGGGCCATAGTATTTAAGGTTGAAAAAAGACTTTCAGTCCATCAAGTTCAACCTTTTAAGATCTCCTCTGATCTGCAATATGCGGATTAACTATTAATTAATTAGTTGTATATAAATAATCAATTCCCTCCTGATCCCAGACACCGGCGACCGGACTTCTCCTTGGATCAATACTGCCTCTCCAATCATCCATGATAACCCTGAATTCCCTTTTTAATTAGAAATAAATCCAGTCCCCTTTTAAAGTTATCTATCGAATCCGCTGTCACCACCTCCTCTGGTAGAGAATTCCACAGATTAACCACCCTTACTGTGAAGAACCCTTTTCTTTCTTTAAGGTGGAATCTTTTTACTTCTAACCTCAAGGGATGTCCTCTTGTCAGTTGAAAACCTCTTGGCACAAAAAGCTACCTTGACAAATCTTTATACTGACCCTGGATGTATTTATATAAGGTAATCATATCTCCTCTTAGACGCCTTTTTTCTAGAGAAAATAAGTTTAAATTGGATAGTCTTTCTTCATAACTTAGCCCCTCCATTCCACTTATTAGTTTTGTTGCCCTCCTCTGTACCTTTTCCAGCTCTAAAATGTCCTTTTTATAAAGTGGTGCCCAAAATTGTACTCCATATACCAAATGAGGGCGTACTAGAGATTTGTATAGTGGCAGAATTATATTTGCTTCTCTGGCTTCTATACCCTTCTTAATACATGCTAATATTTTATTTGCCTTTGCAGCTGCTGCTTGGCTTTGAGCATTGTTACCTAGGTGGTTGTCCACAAGCACTCCCAAATCCCTTTCAATATCCGATACACCTAGATTTGCTCCACATCACTATCTGATTTAATTAACTACCTCATTAATAAATATGTTAAAAAGGAGAGGACCTAATACTGAACCCTGAGGAACCCCACTTACCACATTAGTCCAATCGGAGTATGTTCCATTTACAACAACCCTTTGCTTCCTGTCTTTTAGCCAGCTCTCAATCCATGAGCAGATATTTACTGCAACTCCTGTATCTCCTAGTTTGCACAATAGTCTCCCATGTGGCACTGTATCAAAAGCCTTTGCAAAATCCCAAAAGACTATATCAGGGAGAAGGCAGCAGTATAACTGCAAGTGTGATAGAGTTTTTCAAAAGACTATTTAAAGGCAAATATTCTTGGCATCCAGATGCATTATAGCTAAGCATTGGAAACACACTACCCCTACATTTAGAGAAGTACTACAGAAAATTGACCATATCCAAACCATGAGTCACTTCTCAGCGGAATTTGACGCGAGATACAAACGGTGGGCCTCCTGTTGGGACATCTGGAAAATTAGAGGTCCAAGGTGAGGTGAGTCTAAGAAAGACGTAATGTATATGTAAATTCTTGGTTGAATAACAGGAAGGGAGGAGAACTCATCACATTCTTTTAATTCAGAACTAGACAATTGGAGATAGTATTTGTTTTTGTAAAAAAGTTAACTCTCCGAGGATTGACTTTGAGACTATACTTGTAAACTATGTGGAGGTAAAGGAAAGGAAAATAACTTAATTAGAACTGCTGTTATAA
The DNA here is from genome assembly GCA_027410445.1 of Discoglossus pictus. Taxonomy (NCBI): domain Eukaryota; kingdom Metazoa; phylum Chordata; class Amphibia; order Anura; family Alytidae; genus Discoglossus; species Discoglossus pictus. The sequence continues at coordinate 204,543,720 of CM050169.1, read as the reverse complement.
CTCCAATACCATTCTCAGTTCCCAAACCCTCGGAGAGATTCAAATGTTATTCTCACTTCTTATGGGATATTTAATTGAACTGTTTCGTGATAAAAAGACAAGTTATTTATTAATGTATGGACATGTTTACATATGTTACATTCTTGACGTATTCTGTACATTTCTGATATGCAATGGAAAATAAAAAATAAGAATAAAAAAAAAAAAAAAAGACTATTTAAAGGGTCCCTGGAGGTTGGAGCATTTTGGAGAGACGGGTGGGCCAAATGCTCCCCTTTTTCCACAGATGAAGATATTGAAAAGAACTGTGTATTATTTTGGTGCAAATATTGGACTTTTAAAAAAATATTAAAAGAATACCTAAATTCCTGGCTGTTAATTTATAAGGTAACAGGCTAATCTACCACAATATATATATACAGTATCTGACAAAAGTGAGTACACCTTTCACATGTTTGTAAATATTTTATTATATCTTTTCATGTGACAACAATGAAGAAATTACACTGTAATACACGCTACAATGTAAAGTAGTAAGCGTTCAGCCTGTATAACATTGTAAATTTGCTGTCCACTCAAAATAACTCAACACATAGCCATTAATGTCTAAACCGTTGGCACCAAAAGTGCGTACACCCCTATGTGAAAATGTCCAAATTGGGCCCAAAGTGTCAATATTTTGTGTGGCCACCATTATTTTCCAGCACTGCCTTCACCCTCATGGGCATGGAGTTCACCTGAGATTCAAAGGTTGCCACTGGAGTCCTCTTTCACTCCTCCATGATGACATCACGGAACTGGTGGATGTTAAGAGACCTTGCACTCCCCCACCTTCTGTTTGAGGATGCCCCACAGATGCTCAATAGGGTTTAGGTCTGGTGACATGCTTGGACAGTCCATTATCTTCAGCTTCTTTAGCAAGGCAGAGGTTGTCTTGGAGGTGTGTTTGGGGTCGTTATAATGTTGGAATACCGCCCTGCCGCCCAGTCTCCAAAGGGAGGGGATCATGCTCTGCTTCAGTATGACACTGTACATATTGGTATTCATGGTTCCCTCAATGAACTGTAGCTCGCCAGATCCGGCAGCACTCATGCAGGCCCAGACCAAACATATATATACACATATGTCTATATGTGTATATATGTTTTCTATATTATGTTGTGTTGATTCTCCCTATATGCATTTATCTGATGATGTCAGATCTCTGCATCACTGTTTACATTCAAACCAAGGGTATCATATCATATCAGTGTTTTTTGTGCTCTTTGTACCATATACGTTTATCTGAGTATAGATGTGGGAGTGTTATGCTCTGGGCCAGCAAAGCGAGACGAGCAGCTGAGGCACGCGGGACTTAGGCTGCAAGAAGCATAGAAGGCGCTCACTGAACTGCGAGCCTTAAGAAGTGAGGCGAGCAGTTGAAGCAGGCAGGACTTAGCAATGCGAGCAGGTGAGGCACGTGGGACTTACGACCCGTACGACTTAGTACCAAAACCTGTACATGCACTGTTAATTGCTAAGTTATTGCAAGTTATAGTGCCGAAAAAACGCAAAACGTCGAAAATAAGGCCCAAGGACGTAAAACTAGCCCGAGGGACGTAAAAGTAGCATCAAGGACGTAAAAAATAGCCCTATGCAGTAACAATTACTGAAAGCCAGTAACACTTAATCCAAGCTACTAACATTTAACACAACGCAATAAAACTTAATCCAAGCCACTAACACTTAACCCAAGGAAGTAACACAACCCAAGTCAGTAACACTCAAGTGCCAGGCCTATAAACTACACAGGGGGAGAGGGTTGCAATGAGCGCCGAAGGTACAACATTCTCAGCCTTAACATTTTATTCCCATCATTTTTAATGGACAAGAAACTTGCATTTTTATAAAAATGGGATATGAGTCCATTAAAATATGCGTCAACCGTTCATTTATTAGTATGTAGTTAATTTTGTAAATGACTTCCAGAAAATTAAGGGTTGGTGATTTCCAGTTTTTGGTAATGATTTGTAGAGGCCAAGGTAATGAACTGAAAGAGTTTATTCTGAGGGGTAGTTAAATTATTAATATGAATCCCTAAGAGGCAAGAGGCAATCAAAGGGAGGACCAAAGTGACAAATAATTTGGAGGCTATTTATGTTACTTTTCCCCAAAGGTTTTAGACAATTGAACACCCCACCAAATATGGATAAAGTAGTCCTTGGTCAGGCAGCAATAATTACTTTCCTGGGGTTTAGTTTTCTGGAGTCTAGCTGGGGTATAAAATGTTCGGTGAAGAACTTTAATAGATGGAAATTGTAGCAAAAAGAACCCCTTGATAAGTTGGAAAAGGATTCAGACCATTTGTTCGTTTCCCATTCTGAGCCAAGGTCTACCTCCCAATTGGACATGAAGGCATGTTTCTGTTCTTTGAGGGGGGAGTTAAAAGTAGCATATAAATTCCCCTTGTCAAAAGGGGCATTTTTGCATATCAGGGAAAGCCAGGAATCCCTCGGGGGACCCATAGACCTTTGAAGTAATTAAGTGCCTAAGTTTAAGGTGGTTAAAAAGTTTTATTTGTGGGTGATTACATTTATCCCTGAGTTGTTCATAAGGAATAATTTGGTCATTTAGGAACCAGGTACCTATTTTGTCTAACCCTTTGGAGGTCCACCAAAATTTTGATTCTTCACTAAAATCTGCGAGTAAGTGGGGAGAGCCTGGATTTGGCCCAAGCCCATGAATCCAAAGACAGTTTTATCATTGGATTGGAGTGACTAGAGGTAGGGGAATTAAAATTCTTTAGGAAGCCATATGATCCTGTCCCAATAATGCGGTAGTACTTGGAGGTTCTCCATAAAAAAAATCCAAGCTGGTTGATGTTTGCTTAAATGGGTTAAGGGTAAAAAAGCAATTTGAGCCACTCTAAAATAAAGCCTTAGGTTATGACAGGGCTGCTCTCTTCTAGTTTTATGTCTATACATTATAGGTTTTGACTTGTCTTTAAGATTGATTGGGATAGAAAGACATCTGAATAGACATAATACTCTCAGTAGGATATTCATTTTTACAGCAGCGATGCAGCCTGTCCAGGATATTTGGAATTTAGTCCATTTGTTCATATCTAATAATAGGAGGAGGGTAGTTCACCTTATACAGCTCTGATACCTTTGATGTAATATTAACCCCTAGGTAGCTAATATGATTTTTGGGCCATATAAAATTATAAGTGCTTTTTAAGGACACTAATTTAGTCTTGGATAATTCAAATCCTAGTGCTTCATTTTTTTCGAAGTTAATTTTGAGACCAGTGAATTGGCTAAAATTGTTAATATTGTTCATTTATGCCGGTATTGAGGAAGTGGGTTTGGTTAAAGTACCTAATAGATTATCGGGGAAGAGGGAACATCTAAAATGTTGGAGTCTTACTTTGAAGATGACAATTTTCAGGATTGGACCTCATGGCTTAGGCTAAAGGCTCTATCTCTAATCCGAACAGAAGAGGGTACAGAGGACACCCATGTCTAGGTCCTCTCTGAATATTGATGTGAGCTTTATTATTGCCAGGCAGCTTTAAGTTGGCTTTGGGAGAATGATAATATGTTTTAAATAGGTTAATAAAGCATTCCGTAAAACCAAATGTGGTCAATGTAGCTTACAGGTTCAATAGAAGCCATTCAATAGATTCAAAGGCCTTCTGATTAAGGTTTTATGAGGAGACGTAGTAGGAGAGTAAATTGATACCAAAAAAGTTTTTATACCTAATATTGTATTAGTCAAGATTATGCAATTTCCATCCTTATCAGATTTTTTGTGATCTAACTGGAAAGGAAAGTTCCTATGATTAAGCATAGCGGTTCCCACCTTTTTAGAGGATTGGCTCATAGTGTAGAAGTGCAAATAGTCTTTATGTAGAAATGAGGGAACTTTATTATGAGCAAAATGGAGAAACATAATTGATGGGTGAAAATTGTTATAGAAAATAAATACTTTTCTCCTCTTGGAATGGAAATTAAAGCCCTTTAAATTATGAGTTAAAAAGGAGAAATCGATCTTAGTCATTTTATAAAGTAAGTAATGCTTAAGCTTAGAACAATTATCTTACCTTTAAGAAGAGTTAATGGAAAGGTAAGACAGAGGGATACACAGGGTCCTGGCTCCAGCCAGCCAGGGAGCAGCGGAATTTGATGCTGATAAGCTGAAAGGGAGAGAAAAGGGAGAGAAAAGAGGAAGGGAGAGGGGGATAATAACATAGTTACATAATGGCAAGCATTATATTCCTTTTGTTATATATATATTTTTTTTATTTTGAAAATAATCACATACAAATTTATAAAATCAATACATCCATTAGATACATAGTTTACACCATTTTATGTGAAATTTTATAACCAACTAAACAAACATAGTTCATACATAAATATTCACCCCAATTCCTGCATTACAAAGGTTTGTAAACATAGCACAAAAGAGTACTTCTATAGTTACAATCAGACCTTATTTTCCAATTCCTATTGCACATTGTCCCATTTTAACCATTTATTCCTCTCATCCAAGAATACTTCTACCCTGCACACATTTCTTTCAAGTTCCCTGCAACAGTTCATCTTAGAAATGATCTCTGCAGAGGTTAGAATACTCTTAGATTTCCATTTAGTGATTATCAAGACTTTCAAAATTGTATTAATTTGAATCATAAATGCTGTTTCTTCTTTACTGAACTCAGCCAAAAATATGGGGAAAAAAACACATTGAGCATTTGGGGAAACCTTTCTTTTCAGTACAGTGGATACAAATTCAAAACATTTAATCCAAATTGGCTACCCTTTTCTCCACAACCCCTCCAGCACAGTATGTCATTTAAATTATGAGATATCTGGTAAACCCTAACTGGAACTATATACCATCTGTTAATTAATTTAAATAGGATTTCCTTCTGCAAAGCATTCTTAATAATCTTGTTGGTAAGTTTAGGAGATTTTGTCCAGATTTCATTAGTCAGTGACATACCCATATCAGTTTCCCAGCTTTTCATTCCTAATAGTTTCACTTTTTCTAATTCAGATCTCAAAAAATTAAAGCATTTAGAAATAAAGTGAGCTGTATCACCTTTTTTAGTTATTACTTCAAGTTCCTTGAGGTTTCTAAATGCATCCCCGTCAGCTTTATGTTTATTAATCATAAAGAACATCTGTTCATAGACCAACCAGTTTTGAATACCTATATTAAGTTTTTTTACTTAATTGCTGAAAGTTTGCTAGCTTCCCGTCTATGTACATATCTTCCACCTTTTGGATTCCTACTTCCTCTCATTTTGTGCCCTAGGGGATATTATTATTTTTGGCCAGTGTATTAATTGGTGTAATGATGCTCATACATGGTAAAAGTTTATATTTTTTGTTTATTCTTCTCCAAGCTTTGAACATGGTTCTAATATTATAAGATTCTTTGCTTATATAATTGATTGGGTATGCACCTACAAAGATCAATGCCTTTAAATCTTTGTTCTTTACATAGGCTTCCTCAATATAATACGATAAATAGTTGTTTAGAGGGTGTACCCATTTTACTAAATATGATAATATGGCTGCTGTTTGATAGATTTTTTACCAATGGATAGGATATCCCTCCCAAAATAATTTTCCTAACCATACTTTCCCTTTTCAGTCTAATGTGTTTCCTTGAATGGATGAATCTATCTATTACTGTTTGCAGTTTAGAGATCCAATACATAGGAAGATGCATGGGTAAGCATCTGAATAAAAATTAATCCTAGGTAGGATCACCACTTTAATGCTGGAAATTCTACCTGAGAAGGAAATCTCCAAATCCTTCCATCCTTCAATAAGTTCCTCGACTTTCTCACATAGTTTCTTGCAGTTAGTTGCAATCATTGTATTTAAATTTTCCTTAAAAAATATTCCTAAGTGTTTGAAGCTATTGGAGGCCCAATTAAAGTTATATTTGTCTTTTAGATTTTTTTTACCTTTCTTTGATGAATTCATGACCATGTTTTCCAATTTCTATGGATTTAGCTTATAGTCAGAAATAAATCCGTAATTCTTGATAAGTTTGGTAATGAATCGGCTGGGTCAGTAAGATAAGACAATGTCGTCCGCAAACAGAGTTGTCTTAAATTATCTCTCTCCCACCCTTATGCCTTTTATGCTTGTTATACTTCTAATAGCCTCTGACAGAGGTTCTATCAATAATGCAAACAGGGTGGGGGTGAGAGGGCAGCCTTGGCGTTGAATACAATGCACCTATCATATGTGACCCAAACCTTTCAAATCCAATTTTCTTCAGTGTTAGTCTCATGTACTCCCACCCTACTCTGTCAAATGCTTTTTCAGCGTCCAGGGACATAAGCAGGGGGGAGCATCAGAGCATTTTGCAACATCATCATCATGAGGTCCATCAGCCTTCTCACATTATCTGGTCCATGTCTGCCAGAAATTAATCTAGACTGATCGACTGAAACCAGCTTGTTTATTACACTTTTTATTCTAGTTGCCACAATCTTAGCATATAGTTTCAGGTCAACGTTCATAAGCGAGATGGGTCTGTAACTACTACATAGCCATGGATCTTGACCTTTTTTGGGGATCATAATTAACTTGGCACAGAAAATCTCTTTTGGGATACTAACGGTGTCTTTGATTTCATTAAAATGAATTCTTCAAGATGAAACTCAGAATTGAGCAAAAAGTTTTATAAAACTTATTCGTATAGTCATCTGAACCAGGAGTGGTAAATGGCTTTAGGTTTTTAATCACATTTGTTACTTCTCTTTCTGTAACTGGTTTATTCATTTATAATCTGAATCAGATATTTTGGAAATGTTGTATTTATCTAAGAAGGTTTGAATTTCTTGAGTCGTAGGTTCCTTAAAAATAGGATCATAAGATAAGTTGTCTAATTTTTCGTAATAGCTAGCAAAGATGTTGCCTATTTCATCTGGATTATAAATATTATTGCCTTCATATGTTAAATTGTCAATTCTAGTTCTATCATTTGCTTTTTTTATTTTATTTACTAGAACTTTGCTTGTTTTATTGTCGTAATAGTGAAATTTTTGCTGCATCCTAAGAATTGCTTTTTCTGAGAGTAAACAATTAATTTTATTTATCTCATTCTGTATCTTTTTAATTTTTGAGTAAGTTGTACTATCAAGGTTTAATTGATCACTCTTTTCAAGATTATATAATTGAGTCCTCAGAACATGCAAAGGTGCGCCCCTTTGTTTCAGAACTTGAGCTTTCATTTTAATCATTAAGCCCCTTGTATTGGCTTTCTGGTTAACCAGACTGTGGTAATGGAAGACAGTGATTTCGTATTGAACCCCAAAAAAAATATTTATCTCTTCCTTTAAATATAAAGTTCTCTCCTCATCATCTAATAATGTGTCATCTATTTTCCAAGAAAATTTAAAATTTGAGTGTTTCTCTAACTTCAGGATCATTGTAATGTGAGCATGATCTGACATAGAAATGCCTCCAATCTCTAAAATACATACCTTGTTCATACTCATCTAGAGTAAACATTGTGTACCGTAGAGTAATAGGAGTAATCCCTTTGATTAGGGTGTAAAGATCTCCACGCATCATACATATCGTTGGACTTAATCTGTTTTGTGAATTGTTGAGAATTCCTATCAGTCTGAGAAATGATCTTAGTTGATTTTGGGGTCTTACCGTCTAGTTCCGGATCCAACGCCAGAGTGAAGTCCCCAGCAATAATTGTAAAACCTTGACCATACAGAACATTTTACAGAACATTCTTTTAATAAAAAAAAGCTGTTTAACGTTATGAAAATACAGATAAAATATCATGATTGTTTGACCGTTAATTTCTCCAATCAATAAGATAAATCTCCCATTAGGGTCGACTTCTACCATGATTTCTTTTAGTTTTATTTTTTTACTGAAAATCAATGAAACTCCCATAAAGTTATTTTTGTGAACTGAGTTGTAACTATACTCAATATATTATGATTAAGAATTGAAATTATTTTTTTTATCCCAGTGCGTTTATTGTAAAAGAATCACATGTGCTTTTTCATGCTTAATTAGCCTCATCAATGAAATCCTTTTAGTAAGGGAGTTTAAACCTCTAACATTAAAGCTGAAAAACTTAACTGACATTGCTAGAATGTATACTCTGAACTCTAATCTTATTTATATCTATGTTTTCCATAGCTACCTCTATAGAGTCGTTTAATATTATTGCAAGGAAACATCTATTGATAACTCATGTAAGGAGAATGATACCCCTGTAACCAGGAATGTTACACACATTCATACTAGCATTCGAACTTACATAATCCCTTGTCATTACCAATGTTGGTATTGATAATGAACCAAAACAGGGCAATAAGTTGATGTCTAGAAATGCTTAGGCCCTTTGATGGAGAGAGTGTTTTTGTTAAAACATAATCTTAATTATTTACATAAATTATTTTTATACAGAGTGTATTTAGTTAAATAAATTAACCAACACACATTCATTTTTTTTTTTTACCAATACTCCTAGTTATTGATTACCTGACTAATCCCTTTGGGAACATTGTACGGGTGGTTTATACTATTCTCAATCTAGTGTCATAAATAGGGAATTCTGGTGGTACCATAACGTGCAATGAACTGTATTCACATACTTTCTATATGTATAATTTTACTATACCTCTATCAAGAGGATTTTAAATCCTAAATTACGGTCATGCTTAAGTTTGACTCAACCCTCTAAGTGAATTATTTTTAATATCAAAACACCTAATTATAACCTGTGCTTGTTTAAATCTAAATTTTACTTAAAGGGGAAACTTAGTTTATTTTCAGGTAACCTTATCAGCACACCCTTCATGTATCCTAACTGTAAAACTTACTAGAGTGTTAAACACTTTAAATAAATATCTAACTCTAAGTTTCTACTAATACTATTCTTTTAGTACCATAAGTGTATAAAGTGCCCACCCGTACATGTCTGCAGCAACACCAAATCCCTTAAGAATTACCAATTCATCACATCATTGTAATATCCTAGAAAAACAAATGAAATCATTTTATCCGTATAGTTCCTTTGTTATTTATGTTGCCATTCTGTGCATACTAGAGCTAAAGTCGATGTTTTTGATCGTTTCTCTATTGTAATGTTCCAAGTACTCAATAATTCTTCCCCTTGTTTTGGAGAGCTAATTTTGTACCATCTGGATTCATTGAGAACTGAAAGACCCACTTGAAGGATTCATCTGTAAATAAGTTCCTCTTTCCTCTTCCAGCATCTTCATTTTGAAGTTCGCCTTTGTTATGGCTTCTTTAGTTGGGCGGTAGTGCCTTTTAATGATAACATCCCTGGAGATTTTGCTGTCAAGATGTTGGGGTTTTGGTAATCTGTGGCAGGCGTGCAATCTAAATTCCTCCTGTGACAAAGAAGGAACCAGGGTGGTTAGCTTTTTGTTTATGAAAGATATTAAGTTATCGTATACCCCTAATTCTGAGGTTATTCCATCTAGACCTGTCTTCTAAGTTGACCATTTTAGAATTGAAATCATTTATTTTGCTTTCTAACTTGGTTGAATATGTTAGTAACACATTTTGTCTTTAACCAGTTTGTCAAACTTGAGTTCTAGATTTGATGTTTTGGGGTTAACTTGGCTAATTGCTTTAGCATTGTCTAAGATCTGTTTCTTAATATCAGATATAAAGGTGTTCTGAAAGTCCTGAAGTAACTCTTTATTTTCGAAGTTGTTAGCCTGTCAACCAATGATTCTTCCTGATCTAGATGAAGTCTCTGAAAGCATAGTCAGATTAGAGTCCATTGACTTGTTGCTTTGTAGGGATTCTACTATTGAAATGTCTTGTTCTTGATCTTTAGTCTTGGATGGGGATAAATTAGGTGAATTTCGTGCTCCACCACCTTTCGCAACCTTCACTTTGGTTCTACCAGGCATGACCCTATTTCAAATTACATAACCATCAACTTTGAGAAAAGGCCTATAAGGATATCCAATAAGACTTTGAATACTTGCCTGTAAGAGTTTACTATATCAGTAGTTATTACTCTTGCTGATTACTTAGAACAGCATAATAGTCCAGGTTATGCCAGCCCCTCCCCAGCTCCAATAATCTAGATACCTTGTATCTCAGTTTATATATATAGTTGTGAGCTTGTTTCTTGTTTCCTCAAGCAGGAGATTACCTAAATTATAATCCTGAAATTTGCAAGTCCAAACTCGTTCCTGATTTTACGTATGGGTTAAATAGTTAAAAGTCTTGTCTTTGGAATAGACTCAACTATTTTTTTTTTTACCTTTCCTCCCTTTACTTTTTTAAGTTGGAATGAAGTTGTGATTTGTTGTTTGGAGTTCATCCAGATCTCAAACTTACAACCTTCAGTGTGAGCAATTAGTGTTTGGAGATTGAGCTTAAATTATTTTTGAAGAATTCTTTATGCGCCCAAAATAATTAATTTAGGTGGCTTGTTGGATGATGATCTCATCACAGAGCATCTGCAGTAAAACCTGGTGTTACTGTACACAGGTGACATAATCAATGTCATGCAAAGTCTATGCAAGTCTATGATATTATAAGAGTACACATTTAGAATCTAATTTTAAAGCTGATTTCTCATCTTGGTTTAGGCTAATGTGTATAAACTGTAAAGCAGCAAAAAAACAAAACAATAAAATGTCACTTAGCTTTAGAGTCAGGCGTTCAGCTTGAGTTTTGCGTGGTTGTTAATCCTTTTCCCTTGTGGTGAAGAATTTCTGGAGCTGCATAGGAAAGGGCTTTTCCACCCCACCTCCGCTTCTCATGCGCTAGAGAAAGTTGCGTGCTGAGCTTCACAACCAAACGCACTTAACAAGTACACTGCCAACCTCACTGCCGTGGTCGGCCCCATTTCACCTTTGGACCCCTGCTGGCTTTGTGCCTATGTACCGGGTGATCTGCTGCTCTGTCTCACTGACTTGCTGAAGCTTTCCGGGACATCACACGTAATCCACCGTTGCTCACCACCATTACTGCAGATTCCGCCAGTGCTCCCTCAAGGTGCTGTTGATCGCCATCAAAACACTGTCACAGCGGGTCAGCTGCTACTTTGACGCTCCCACTCCCTCCACTGGCCTATTGTCGCTCGCGCTAAGTGGCTACTGTTAGCATTTCCGGTCATGCCCAGACAAACATTATATTCCAAGCAACAAAACCTACTATACCATGCAAGAGCACTCAAGAGTCCAGGGTGAGCGAATGAGATCGTTGTTCCTTCAAGAATCCCTGGAAGGAAGGGTTTATTAAACATAATAATTAGTGGGATCTAATCTTAACAAGTTAACTAGCACAACTAGCGCAAGATCCAAGCTAGCACTAACGTCAGTAGGTCAGTCTAGATATATAAACTCAAATGGCTTACTAACTTTTCAACTTTTTTTTCCTTCTTTACCCTTTTTTTTTCTTTGCCACATGAGTGAGCATAGAGTACTTTCAAGTTCCTAATTCTTCTTCATCAAGAAAACACATCATTTTGTATTTCAATAAGTAACACATCTAAACAAGACAATTATAGAAACCAATGTACAGGAAAGTTCTGTACAGCCAGATGAACCCTGTGTAGCTGGGGTGCTTGGCCCAGGGCCATAGGGCATCTTCTGTCTATACACTGAGGATTTTCTCACACATTTTTTTAGGGACCTCTGTCCACTGTCTGATGGGCTTAAGAGCAGAGGTTGGTTCTTGTCTCCCTTTGGACTCTTCATCTGTATTTTTCTGGTCGCCGCAAGAATACGGTCCCTGGATTTCTGCCTGAGAAATCTTATAATGACAAAGTTTTTTAGGGAATTCTTGGTTCTTTGCAGCTACCAGAGTTTGGTGGGCTCTCTTAATCTCCTAGACACTTTCAGGGATATCAGGAATGATGCAGCTTATGGTAGCCTTCAAACAATGTAGGACCTCGAACGATTGTCCAGGTCTTCAACTTTGTCTTCTAGGCTGGCAACACAAGAGGGAATCTGCTTAATTTCAGTTCTGTCTCTTTCCTGTGCCTCCACAATTTGGTAGTCTGAGTTCGTTTATATCTCTTTTGAGGACATCACCCGCCTGTGTCAGGTGAGCCTAAAGCATTTTTTCTATCTTTTTTTTCCTTATTTTTATAAATTTTCCAATGATTCATAAAAAAAGAGAAACACCCTACATTCAAATATAATAAAAATTACTTTCAACAAATACAAAGCAACCAATACAATACAACATACCACAGCATATACTCATACAAATCAACAGGGAGTAACAGTTCCAGATCTTGCTATACAAAGCATGTTTATTTCCATTATCTTATAAATAGAATACAACTTAACTCTCCCAATTATGCCATTTCGCTTGGTCATTAGGTAATTCCAATGCTCTATTCTTATCTATGATAGGTTGAACTTCCTTCCCTTTAGGAATTCTTCCCTGCCTCCAATTTTTTATTAAAAGCCATTTTACTACTAAAAGACAGATCAATGGTCAAAATTAACTTTAGAATTTCTGTCAGATGTAACAAGTATTGTTTCTGAATCAAATTACATTGTGTCTGAATCAAATTACATTCCCACCAAACGTGGGCATGGGTCCCCAGAACACCACATCCTCTCCAACATACGTTTGGATGAGAGCCATCTAACTTTTTTTTAGTTCAACGGGAACCCAATACCCTCTCTGGACCAGCTTGAACAATAATTCACTAAATGACACACATTGATATACCATTTTAGTCAGCCTGAAACCCTCCCACCATTTATCTTCTGACCACTCCACACCTAGTTCTTCTTCCCATCTGACCATTCTGTTAGTGTTACCTTTATATTGGATATCTCTCAAAATTTTCTGGCATTTTGAGACTTTGTGTGATAAATTATCTTTTAAAATAAGTTGTTCATAACTTGATAAATCACCGTAATATACATTAATATATCCCTGCATTGATAATTTCTTATTTAGTATGTACAAATCTAGCCAAGAAAGTAGTTCTAATTGCTGGATTCTCTGACAGAATCCAGAAATAGCTTTTTTTATCCCTTTGAAAAAGATCTACAATGTTCTTCTTTCCTCCTTTCTTTAAATATAAGATAAAATTAATTTTTTTAGTTCCTAAGATCTCTATTGGCGAAGCTAATTAAGGAAAGCATGAATATTTCAGTCTATTTGAGTACCAAAAGTCTAAGATCGAATATATACCTATTGCTAAAGGTTTTAGTAATTTTAAGCTCATCGTGGGAAGCCACAAATTGTCTACATTCGGGATCATGTCACCGTCCATGCTCAACCATTTAGAATCAGTTGACTTACTGTTCGACCCTAACAGGTGAGGCATAAGTACAGGTTCGTGAATATACATTATTGAGGGAAAATGTAAGCCTCCCCTCAATGCTCCTTTTTAAAATTTCCAGCCTTATTCTAGATTTCCTTTTGTCTATGAACTTATTTACCAAAACCTGGAATTTATGTAAGATATACTTAGGTGCTACTTGCAGGATACATCTCAATATGTATGTAAGTTTCGGGAACAATAACCATATTTACAGTTGAAATTCTCCCCGTAAATGACAGGGATATCCAATAACATCCGATATCATATCCCCTTTCCAAATTCTTTGTCAATATATGTTTCATTCCGTAAGATAAATCCACCCCCAAATGAGAGATATATTTACTATTCCCATTAAAGTCATAAAGACGTTGGAGATTTTCCACAACATCATACCTAATTTTAGAATATATAATATTTGATTTACTTGTATTAACTTTAATATAAGATACACTACTGTATGCATTAAGGATCCACTGTAATTCCAGAAGAGATTTTTCTGGGTCTGTCAAAGTAAGTACTACATCATCTGCAAATGCTGATATTTGATATTCCTCTAAACCTATTGTCTCTCACCTGACAGTTTCAGAGCTTCTTATCAACTTTACTAGTGGTTCAATTGTCAAGATTAATATTATCGGGGAGAGGGGACAGTCCTGTCTAGTACCATTACCAAGGGGGAATTTATTTGATTCCAATCCCTGCCCACTTATCAGTGCCGTAGGACTATTATACAGGGCCATAATGCCACTAGATCCAAAAAGCCCTAAACCAAATTTATTCAACACTTCATCTATATATTCCCAGCTCACCCTGTCAAACGCCTTTGCAGCGTCCAATGATAGGGTGAGCGAGGATAAATTAATTCTACTAGACCAAGACAATATATCCATTATTTTCCTCACATTGTTAGAATCCCCTTCACGAAACCTCTTTGGTCATTTTTAACTAGTTTAGGGATTAACTTACTTAGTCCATTGGTCAAAACATCCGCATAGAGTTTCATATCCACATGAATCAATGAGATTGGCTTATAGCTCTTGAAATCCTCTGGATTTTTATCCATTTTTAAGATATTTAAGAATTTGGCCTCTGTCAATTACTGAGGAATATAACCACTTTCCTTAATCTCATTGAACAATTTAACCATTGGGTTTTTAATTTCCTTGGTGAAAATTTTGTAGAAGTAGTTTAAAAAAACATCTAAACCTGGGGCTTAATATTGTTCTAATGCTTTAATGAAATCTTCTATTTCTTCTGAAGTAATAGGTACCATCAAACCTAGATATTCCTCCTCAATTTTTTTCAGGAGTTCTCTTTTCTCAAGGAAATCTCTTATATCTAATTTTAAGTTTGACAACTTTTATTTCCTTTTCCAAATTATATAATAATAATATATATATATTTTTTAAATGTCCATGATTTCTTTGTTGCATTTTTTCTATCTTGGCCATCGATCGGTCTGATAGATCCATGTTATGTTGCGAATTTGTCTGGTTTCCTTTATTATCAGAAATATCAGAATGTCCACAGAGTGAGCCCAGTGAAGGGGTTTGGCAGGCCTCTGACGCATTAAAATGGTTAGGTATGCTCTTTGTAGAAATACCCTGTTTTGTTTTACCCGTCATGGGTTATTGTAGTAAGAAAAACCCTGTAAAGTTTGTTTAAAGTAAGGAATAAGCAAAGAGTAGGTGTAGATAAAGACTTCTATATCATAGTTGAGGATTATAAGAGTTAGTTTGTAGTGAAGGAATGATAAACCATTAGGAGTAGTGCTAGCTATGAGTGTCTCCCTGCCAGGCTTTCATTCCATAATCATAATTTAACTGTCCCAGTGAATAGAATAGGGAAGGTATATGCTTGATCATACACAATTTCTCCTTTGAGAGGAGTAATTAAGGGTTTTAAGGGATTGACCATTTGATCAGGGTACCAACCCTTGAGGGAGCCTATCTTTTATCTGTTTAGGGCCTCCTATCAAAAGGATAAGTGTAAGTATTTGCTTATTTGCATTTTGAAGGGGTGAGCACAGCATGAGTAGCCAATGTTAGTTCCAGGCCCTTGCAGAAGAAGAGAAGTGTTATTTAAAGCAGTCCCGCTACATTTTATTCCCAGGTTTAACAAGTGGATAATTCCCAGTGGTTCAAAGAGCTAAGCAGAAAGGATCATATGCTGCACTTTTTGTGTGTTACTATTGATCTCCTGTGCTATTCAGCCAACAGAAAAAAATCCAGGCTGAAGGTTCCAAGTGGAGGCTGTGAGAGGGTAGTTGCGAGTCAGAGACAATTGAATATGTCTAAATGTTTATAAAAAAATGTAACCCAAATTATGGGCTAAAGGCAATTATGGCCGTGCAAATGAATGAGGCCCATAGATTAGTCAGATCATGCCGTTATCGAGGCTTCATTAACTCACATTCAGCAACTAAGTCAGTCCAGAAACTGCAGCATTAATAAAAATATAATAAAAGCTCCCAATGTCAGAATATTATTTAATAAGGCAATCAAACATTATTTTGACATGAATGATACAGTTGTCCTGACAACTGAACTCAATCAGTTGGCCATAAAATGCAAACTATTACTATATACAGGTTAATAAGTCTAATACTATGTTGGTCAGATCATTCCAAAAATAGAGAACAAACAAATTGGATTCAATACATTAAAGATAAAAATGCTAACATGCTCCTTATGCCACAACAGATCCTCATTGAATTACATAAATGTAATTAAAACTTGTATTCAAATAATAAAGCAGGAGAAGCTACAGAAAAAAAACATTTTAGTTAATAAATTCAGTTAATTTGTCAAAACTCACACCAAACCAGGCTGAAGACTTAGCAAAGTAAATTGCTTAAGAAGAGATTGTTGAAGCTTTAAAGAGTTTAACAAATAGTAAAGCCACATGACACAGACGGGTAGAGTAATAGCTACTATAAAATGTTCCAAGAAGAATTAATTTCAAAACTCCATAATCTATTTCCAGTATTGGAAATAGTACCAACCACTTCTCAAAGTTCCTAAAGGCACATATTATCTTACTGCTTAAACCATCCCATACAGAAATGTATAAGCCAATATTCCTCATAAATGCTGATGTGAACACATACTCCAAAATTATACCTATGAGAATTAATACAATAATACAAACCATTATATATGCAGATCAATTAGGTATCATACAGGAAAGGCAAGCACACAGGATTATTACTTTACAACAACATGCTATCAATCACAATGTCCAATCCATCCTTTTAACATTAGATGCCCAGAAAACATTTGACCAGGTAAACTAGCCTTTTTTTTCTTTTTTTTTTTTTCTCTATTGCACTAACAGTTCTCAAAGAAGATCATTAGAGCTGTTTCACTGCTCTACCATAAATTTATTGCACACATATACACAATGGGCCTTTGTTCAACTCCAATAGAAATACAAGAGGGAACAAGACAAGGATGTCTCCTCTCCCCACTTTTATGTGCCTTATATTTTGACACAATAACTTGCATAAAGGTTCTGTAAAATCAATAAAAATTAGCACTTTGTGCAGATGACATTATTCTTACAGCTTCTACTAAAATGAATAAACAAATTTAGCTCTTTGTCTGGTCTAAAAATTAAAATAACAAAATTGCATGCAATGCCAATGAACAATTATACTCAACATAAACATTTGTAAGTGTAAAAATCCCAACTAACCGACACTGAAAGAATGGACTCATTTCTCTATTTCGCTGCCAGGGAGAATAAAGATGAATATCTTGTCACCTTTATTGTTTTTATTCACAACTTTTCCAATTAGATTTCCTACAAGAATTTTGGGGGGAAAATCCAAAAGCTTTTCCCAAAATTATCTAGAATTTTAAAGTAACCAGAATAATTAAAGTACACTTAAGAGACATAAACTGTGTTTAAAAATCAAAATGCAAATAGTGCATTAACATATATACATATGAAACTTTGTTATAAATAGAGAAATAGATAATGAAACATGACAAAAAAATATGGGACCAGAATGCCAGAGTATCATGAAATATCAGACTAAAGAAACTAACTATAACATATTATACTTTTGTTACAGAATCCCAATCATTATAAATAAGTACAAGTTACGCATACCACCAACATGTTTCAGAGGATGTAAGGAATTGGGCATATCTATTCATATATGGTAGAAATTCCTAAAATTAAAACATTTTTGACTGTTATAGAGGCTCTCTGGCTGCAAAATCAAAAACCAAGCATTAACCGACTAGAAAAAAAGTTTGGCAAATATTCTGAATGGAGAAAAGGTCTTATGTTGGAGTAAGGAGACCAATTTTACAGTATTTGTAAATTATTGACAGAATATAATAATTTAAATTTAATAACATTTTTATTAAACTTTTATGAATGCCACTTCGGCTGCTTGTAATTCCTACCGTTTAGTGATAATTTTGATTCAGTAAATTACTTTAATTCAATAGGGTTTATTATATGAGTGTCTGAGTGAAACCCATATCATGCTGGTAGTTTTCTGCACCCAATTGGGTTGTTATAAGGCTAAATTTGTTTTAGCTGGCTGTATGAGATTTTTAATCCGCTTTCATGCAATCTTGCTTTGGTATGATAATTTTTTTGTCAAATTGACTGTAAATGCAAATAAAAATCAGTACTGCACTTTAAAATACGGGGAAAGTGATGAAAGACATTAGCTCACAAGCTTGCAAATCTGCAATAAAAAAATATATTTTTTAACGATTAATTTTCGCATTATATCAATCTCTGTGATCAAGGAGTTAATACATATCAGGCCACTCACATGGACAAGAACATTATTGTCATTCATTTTAATGATTTCGTACATTGCCAGATTGTGAGTCCGATTGCATATTGAACTTCTAAACCCAAATTGATTGACGTTTAACCTCCATGATTTACTGACATCATGATGATGGTCTCATTTACTTTGTCTGCTTCTAAATCGGTAGTTACCGCCTTGCTTAATTGATCATAGTCATGCTCTGAAATACTACTTAGGGGTGCATGGTTTAGTTTAGGCTTTAGGCCAGGTAGCTGTGGGCTTGTTCATTTGAATCGCTCTGTAATGGTTGCAAATTCCAAGCCTGCAGACTTACAGACTGTATGAAGGCAATTGTAATTAAATAGATGTCCTAGTATTGCAGGGCACTTAGCCAGCTTGTGGGGCACACCATAACCCTTCAGATAGGAGGTCTCTGAAATGAGACACAGGGATTCTGTTGTGCAGTTGCCTCATTGTTAGTACCACTTTGTATCAGATTAGGTAACATGAGGTAGTTACATCCATTGTTGGCATTTATTAATCTAGTATTCTGTATCTCAGATTATATTTATAATATACAGTGTGACTATTTGTCATGAGATATTGAAGTGGTCATTGTGGACCTCCAGTATATTAGAAAATGTGTTCATCCAACTAGACAGTGTGTATTGTTTAAGCAGTGCTAATTTTAAAATATATATAATAAAGTTCCTTTTTTTATTGTTTTTCATTTAGTCATATGGATTGCGCAAAGCACTGAAATGAGAGTATTATTGTTTGAAATCTGAATGTCACTTAGGCAAAACAATCCACCCCTAATACTTGTTCTGGTATCACTGGCTAATTGCCTAATCATTGACTAATGGCGCTCTAAGGGGTCCCATTGGCAATTTAAAACAACAGATGGATCACAGGGGATATACATTTTTTTTAAACTTCAGCTTTTATGTTAATATGTACTTATTATTATTGTTTCTTTGTAACGCGCCAACATATTCTGTAGCGCTATATATAAGTTTAGTTACAGGCAATGACAAGTTCAAGATTCACACATTGCAATGACTGGAGGCCCTGTCTTTGAGCTTGGAATCCGGTGTCCATAGAGCTTTCCCTAAAGCACCTTGCAGGATTGAAACTCGCAGACTTACAATCTAAAGGTTGAAGTTTGTATGTAGTACAGTAGTGCTGAGCATGTTAGGGAGGAAGGTTATAGGATTCTTTAAAGACATGCGTTTTTATTGACGTTTTAAAGGCGTTAAGGCAAGAGGATAGTCTGGTGAAGCGAAGCAAGGCTTCCAGAGAATAGCAGCAGCGCAAGTAAAGTCCTGGAGGTGGGAGTGAGAGGAGGTGACAAGAGTAGTAGAAAGAAGAAGGTCGTTAGCAGAACAAAGAGGGCGTGTGGGGGAGTATTTGGAGATGAGAGCAGAGATATATGGGGGTGCACTTTTGTTGAGGGGTTTATAAGTTAGGGTCAAGATTTTAAATTTTATTCTGGAGGCTAAGGGAAGCCGGTGGAGTGATTGACAAAGAGGAGCTGCCAACACTGAATGATGTGTTTGGAAGATAAGTCTGGCGGAGGCATTCATTATGGATTGAAGTGGGGAGAGGCGATTGATGAGCGGGTCAACAAGGAGCGAGTTGCAATGGTCGAGACAAGAAATGGTGAGAGATTTTATTAGAATCTTAGTAGTGTCTTGTGTAAGGTAATGGCGTATTTTGGATATGTGTTTCAGATGGAGAAGACAAGATTTGGTTAGAGATTGTATGAGAGGGATGAAAGAGAGGGCAGGGCCCAGTAGAACCCCGAGAAAACGAGCTTGGGAGGTGGGAGTGATGATAGCATTGTTGACAGAGAGAGAGATGTGAGGAATTGAAGCTGTTGTAGAGGGTGGGAAGATTAAGAGTTCAGTCTTAGACATGTTGAGTTTTAGATGGTGGGTGGACATCCAAGAGGATATAATAGAGAGGCAGTCAGAGACGTGTGCTAGAAGAGAGGGGAATAGATCTGGTGCTGAGCGGTAGATTTGAGTGTCAACAGCATAGAGATGGTACTGAAACCCAAAAGAGTTAGGGTACTGAGTGAGGATGTGTAGATGGAGAAGAGGAGGGGGCTTTGGACTGATCCTTGGGGTACGCCAATAGACAGGGGGTGAGCTGAAGAAGAGGTCCTGGAGAAGGAGACGCTAAATGATCGTTCTTGGAGGTATGATGAGAACTGCGAGAGAGCAGTGTCGCGAATGCCGAGGGAGGAGAGAATGTGGAGTAGAAGCGGATGGTCAAATGTGTCAAAGGCGGCAGAGAGTTCCAAAAGAAGCATAATGGAAAAGTGGTCTTTATACTTGGCGGTGAGCAGGTCATTGGTGACTTTTATGAGGGCTGTCTCAGTGGAGTGTTGAGACCTAAAGCCGGATTGGAACGTGTCCAGAAGATAGTTAGAAGAAATGAAACTGGTAAGGCGGTTATAGACGAGCCGCTCCAGCAGTTTGGAAGCCAGGGGAAGTAGACAGATAGAGAGATAGTTAGATGCAACGGCAGAATCGGATGAGGGTTTCTTGAGAGTGGGTGTAATTATGGCATGTTTTAGGGATGATGGAAAAGTGGCAGTGTTTAGGGAAAGGTTGAAGATATGTGTGAGAGCTGGGATTAGTGTAGTATAGAGGAGAGAGATGAGCTGAGATGGAATAGGATCGGTGATAGGATGATATTAGGATGGAGACTTCATCTTCTGTTACAGGGGTAAAGTAGTTCAAAGTGGATGTGGGAATGGGGAGGGGAGTAGACTGGGTATTGTTGGTTAGTTGAGAGGGATAAGTGTGTGAGCCACAATGAGAGGAGAGTTCATTGTGTATAGATTTCATTTTATGTGTAAAATGGTTGGCAAAGTCTGTAGCCGTGAGACAGGAAGGGATGGGGAGGTGGTGGGCGGAGGAGAGTATTGAAAGTGGCAAACAGACATTTGGGGTTGGAGGACAGAATTGATATTAGTGATGAAAAGTAGTGCTGTTTGGCCAGGTTGGGGGCAAGAGTGTCAAGGGTTGAATAGAGAGTAGAGATGTAGTGTGAGGTGGCAGTTTCAGGGCAGTTGAGGTTGGTGATAGTGCTGAGAAGACGTTGGAGCACAGTGGAGAGCTGTGTAGGGTCAAGTTCTTGTAGGTTTCTGTGGGTTATTGTGGCTGGGGTTGAAGAAGAGTGATGAGAGGAAGATGTGGTGAGGTTAAAAGTAAGGAGGTGATCGTCAGATAGCGGGAGAGGGTGAATGACTGGGTTGGAGGTAGGGCTGGTGAAAATAAGGTAAAGAGAGTGTCCAGCATGGTGAGTTGAATAATCTGTAAGTTGTGAGATGCCGAGGGAAGAGGTGAGTGCAAGTAGTTTGGCGGCTGCTGGGGAGGTGGGGGTGTCAATGGCAATGTTGCAGTTTCCAAGTATCAGTGTGGGAATGTTGGAGGAAAGAAAGTGTGGTAGCCAGGCGGAAAAGTGATTGAGAAATTGAGAGGGAGTACCTGGGGGGTCAATAGATTACAGCAACACGTAGAGAGATAGGAGAGAAGAGGCGGACAGTATGAGCTTCAAAAGATGAAAATTGGAGGGATGGGACAGGGGGTATGAGGTGATATGTACAGCGGAGAGTAATACACCCACACCACCACCTTGTTTATTCTCAGGTCTAGGTGTGTGACTGAGGTGAAAGCCACCATGCGAGAGTGCTGCAGGGGAGGAAGTGTCTGAAGAGGAGAGCCAGGTTTCAGTGAGAGCCAGTAGATTGAGGGAGTTGGTAATGAATAGGTCGTGAGTGAAAGTGAGTTTATTGCAGATAGATTGTGCGTTCCAGAGAGCGCAGGAGAAAGGTAGAGTGGAAGGTTTGTGACAAGTGATGGGTATCAAGTTCTGGGTGTTTTCGGTGTTTGCTGCCCTTGGAGTGGAGCGTGGCTGATAGCAGGTAGAAATGAGAGAGGGACCTGGGTTAGGGGATATGTCTCCAGCAGCCATTAGAAGGTGGAGTGAGAGAATATGGGAGTGGGACTTACAGTGATGTTTCTGCTTATGAATGTTAGGGAGGGGATGAGATTGTGATTGGAGGAGGGAGAGGAGCTCATGGGAGCAAATAAGAGGAGAGGAGAGCAAGGAAGGTAAAATGGTAATATTGTTGGGGAAGTGATATGGAGATACTGCAAAGGAAAGTCTAAGAGAGAGGCAGTAGAAGATGAGGAGGAGAAAAAAGTGAGAGAGCATTGTGACACTGTGTACGTGCAGGGAGTAGATGAGATGAAGGTGAAAAAAAAAAATATATATATATATATATCTTTTTTTTAATAAATAAGTTAATTTGAAGCAGGTGATTCTGAGTGAGCAGGTGTAAGTCTTGTGGGTATCTATTATCTAAGTTAAAACAACGCAAGGAAGGGTGGGTGTGGGGCAAGGAGGGAGTGCAGAGAAAGCAGTGTGAGCAAAAGCCAGAGGAGAGATTTCAAGATGGCTGCTGGGGGCTGAAACAAAGAAGAAATAGTGAGATATAGTTTGGGGCTAGCCTAGTATTTAAGCATTCAAAAGGATAATTTGGTGTAGACAGATATGAAGGTGTGAAGGGGGTGGGATGGCGGTAGAGTAAAACAGTGTGAAAGCTTGCAATTTAACAAAGTAGAAATACAGTTACAATTCAGTCACTTAAAGGACAACTGTAGTTTCATAAAAAAAAGATGTGGGTGTGTTATTGAAATACCACTAATTGACAGACATTCAGCCTCATTCAATGGCAAGGTCGCAACTCACTCGCCAACACGCACATGTCTCCGAGTGAGCTGCAAGCTGCGTTTCCCCTCTGATTCCAAGGCTATTCAATTAGCCAAGGCCGGTTCACGCTGCCCGACATCCGAAGTCAGAAACCAATGTTTCCGACGTAAGCAGAGCTGGTCTTGCGACTGCAAGGCCAAAGCTACTGCTTACCAATAGCCAATGAGAGTTCAGACCTTGCTCTCGCAGCCTTCCAATATGTTAACCCTGGTGCTGGGGTCCCAATTGGACCCCTGCAGGGTACCCACATTAAACCCAATGATGCAGGGGTCCCGATCGGACCCCCGCAGTGTCTCCACATGAACCCCATGCTAGGGGTCCCCATCAGAGACCCCCACAATGTCCCCACATTAACCCTTGCAGTGGGGGCCCCCGATTGGGAGCCCTACTACATTTAAAATGTTTAAATTCTCTGCCACAAATCCTTAAAGGGCCTGCGGCACGCAAATAGTTAAGGCCAGAAGCGGGAGTACTGTAAGTACCCTCACTGGTACCTAAAATGTACCCCCCAAATGCTGGGTGTCCCCATCGAGACCCCCGGAGGGTCCCCACATTAACCCTTTCAGTGGGGGTCATGGTCTGGGCCCCCACTGCATTTAAAATGTTTAAATTCCTTGGCGCGGGTCCTTAAAAGGCCTGCGGCACACACATAGCTAAGGCTGGCAGCGGGGGTACTATAAGTACCCCCACGACACCTAAAATTAACCCCTTAAATGCTGGTGGTCCCCATCGGGACACGCGGAGGTTCCCCACATTAACCCTTTCAGTCGAGGTCACGATCTGGACCCCCACTGCATTTAATATTCAAACTTCCTACCTTGCGGGTCATTACAGGACCGTAAAAGGACCCACGCACAGAGCCCAATGAGCCCCTAATTAACCCTATCACTCATGGTGCTCTATACAGAGCCCCATGAGCCCCTAATTAACCCCATCACTCATGGGGGTATATACAGACCCCCATAAGCCTCTATTTAACCCATCAGTCCAAAACGGGTTTTTATAGACCCATATAGGACACTAATTAACCCCTATAATAACACTATAAGTGCCTTGAGGGTCCTCCAGAACCCTCATGACACAAAGTCTAAGCAGTACACTATTTAAACTAATTATACCCCATTAGCCCAACCCTGGGCCTATCTAAAACTAACTGGGCCTATTTAACCATATCTGGGCCCAAATATCCCTATCTAAGCTTATTTAACCCTAACTGGGCCTATCTAACCTGAACTGTGCCTAGTTAACCCTTTCTGGACCTAATAACCCCATCTAAGCCTATTTAACCCCATCTAAACCTATCTTACCTCTCTCTAGGCCTTTTTACCCCATCTCTTATGGGTGGTCACAAACCCCCATTAGCCTCAGTTTAACCCCATATGGCTTTGTAAGCTCGATTACACAAAATCAAAAAGAACATTACTAAAAATAAAAAACGAACATTACAAAAAATAAAAACACCCCACCACTTCATAAAATAAAAAAAGAATTACACACCTGAAAAGAAAATACATGCAAAAATAACACAACACATTACAATACATACACAATATAATACAGTAATATACAGAATAAATACAGTTCAAATTTACTCCCTAACTACATACTATTAACCCCTAACAATATGCTATTAACCATTACCTACATACATTACACCCCTAACTACATACTATTAACCCCTACCTACATCCATTACACCCCTAACAAGATCCTATTAACCCCTAACTACATACATTAACCCCAAACTATACATTAACCCCCTAACTATAGATTAAAAATCCTAAATCTAACCTAAAATAGAATAAATAAGACCACTTACCTTGCCCACATGCTCTTTCAGTGACGACGGTGTTCCTGTCGGAGGTGGCATTCCTAGAAAAAAAGAAACATACAATTAGTCAAAAATAAACACAACACAAAGAAATAAACATTCTAAATATTAAACTTGCCTTTTCCGCAATGTCCCCGTCCTTCCTGTAGTCTTCTCCGGTTGGGCCCCTGGAAAAAAAGAAACATAACATTAGTCAAATATAACAAACATACACATCTAAACATACTATATATTAAACTTACCTTTTCGCAATGTCCCAGTCCTTCTAGAAGTCTTCTCGGGCTGGACCCTTGACAAAAAATCTGCCGCACTAAAAAATGTTTTAAATAGTAACAGACCTCCTCCCTGGAGGAGCTCCCCGACAGTAATAACGCTTCTAGCGCTTCTTCCGATAGAAAATGGCAATGGCACCTTCTGATTGTCTGAAAACGCTGTCAATCAAATTTCAGCCAATCAGAAGGCACTAAGGTGTGAGCCAATCAGAATGGGATACATCCCTATATGCCATTCTGATTGTGGATCCTCCTGAGCACACACAGGACTTTATCCTGCATTTATGCTTTGCAAGCTGGGATACTTTTTCAGAGTGGGAGAGATCAGGCAATTGAATAGGGATTTGCGATTACTGGGCTGCGAAAGTGTCAGATCAAAGGCTTCAGAGTGGTGTAAGCTGAGAGTAGCAGGTCGGCCATTTTCAAAGCGCCGTCACTCAGAACCCGACACAAGGTTGCAAAATGGAGGCATATGAATAGGCAATTTGCCTGTGATTTCCACTTGAGACCTCGGATCTCAAAAACGGAGCAATTGAATGAGGCTAATTATCAGTAGTATGATAGCACCACACTATTGCTCCATGATGTGTGTAACGGAACCCATCACTGTTTTACCCTGTTTTATGATTATTATGGTTAAAATATGATCCTACTATATGTATGTTGGTTTATGCTCTGCAGAATATTGTCCCAGACATTTGCAGCTACTTGGCATGGGAGATAATCCTGTTACAGAGACTCCGCATAAGATAAAGGAAGTCTATTGTATACAGTGTTTTCATTCTCAGATAAAAACAAAGAAGTGTAATTGAATCAATGTCTGATTGTATCAAAGTTGCCAGGGAGCCTCGGGGAGGTGTGACCCCCCTATTGTTCTGTTTATGGGTATTGTGCGGCCAAATATGGGCATTTTTATTGCCTGTGGGAAGAGATGGGTATAAATATTTCTGCAATAACAAAATAAAGTCAGTATTCATTTGACTCCCAAATTGTGTGTCGTCC
Source organism: Discoglossus pictus (assembly GCA_027410445.1). NCBI lineage: Eukaryota > Metazoa > Chordata > Amphibia > Anura > Alytidae > Discoglossus > Discoglossus pictus. The sequence goes on along the minus strand of CM050169.1, from coordinate 204,517,724 downwards.
AATATGGGAGGTCGGGAATGGTGAGACTGTAGTGCTTCTTGGGTATTTTACGGTATACCAGCGGAGATATTGGACTGCATGTTCCAGCTCCGTTACAATGTGTGGGAAACTATAGTGGGAAGGTTTTAAAAAAGTGGAGCCAATAACATAACATAGGGAATTGAGTTCCCAATGTATAGCCGAATTTACAGTATGCTCTTTTGAAGAACTAAACTTAATAATGGCAATTTGGTTGTAGAACGTTAAACAAAATTATCCCATTTAATCTGTTAATTATTACATGCAATTATTCTGTGCAGTGATCTATCATTATATTTTTAATTCTGCAATGCAGAAGGATCCCAGGTTTTTTATAAGCTTTTAAGTTACTATAAGTGAAGTACAGGCTGGAGCTGGAGTACAAACTTTCACAAAATATGTAAATCGTAATTGTATTCAAGGTCTTTTTTAAACTGCCAATGCGAAACAAAAAAAAAATATTGTGATGAAGGGTCCTGCACACCATAATATCATATAATAGTTAATAGTTTAAAGGCTTTAATTATATTTTAAAGCCAAATATCAATTTGTACTATTTCTAGTTTTTAAAAGAGCATACTAAATGTTGAAATTCAAGACTCAATTAACACTTCAATTTCTAGCCTACTTTTAATCCAGCTTGATATATATACCCTAGTGTCTCAACTATGAGCTTTACAGTGAAACATCAGATAAGACGTAGGAGTTGCTTACAAAAATAATATAATGACGTGACTCCTAGATATACAGATCATGCCAAACCACCCAGACCTGTTTATAAGGAAGTCATAAAGTCTTTGAAGACCATAAGCAAAGGGCAGCAAAGAGGCAAAAAACTTTATTAGCTTTGGATATTGCATTGTGGATTAATAGGGTTGTCAGCGATGAAGAAATGTAAATATTTTTCAGTAGATTATATGATGAGATCTGTTCAAGGACAGTACCTTTTGTTCAAAGTCAGTATAAAGTCACACATTGTAGTACAAGCTAGAAACTGCATAACAGAGGATTTAAGATGTACTGTGCAAATATATCAGATGGAACACAACTGAAACTGCCTTTCAACAAGTGACACTGCCTTAGAAGAATGTTAATATGCTAATTATAAACATGTGTCTGGTATGGACTGTAAATGGAAAATATTACATTAAAAAATCTAAAGCATAAAAAGATAATGAAATACCTTATGAGATTGTATATAGATACATAGATTAATTATTGTACATGTAATTGAAAATGAATTATTTAATAAATGTAAATACTAAGGGCCTCATTCTATTATCGGCCGCAGCCTTTGCGGGGCCGCAAGGACCGGCCGCAAGCTATTCGGCTATTCTATTCCCCTCCGGCTGGGCCTTCCGGCAGGCTTGCGGCCGGGCGCCTTGCTATCTTTTGCGGACGCTCGCGCCGGAGGAAAGCCTTTGATCTACAACGTCCGCAAGGAAATCGGCCGTAAGAAAATCCTATTTGCAATTCTATTGCTCCGGGAACCCTCTCTGCAAGGCTAAAAGCGAGCCGCAGCTTACTTGCAGGAAAGAGGTCCCGCTAGCACCAATTAAGCACGAAATATAGCCCAAATAAAGCCATCCTGCACTTTGAGAAGACTATAAAGTGATTTTAGGTGTTAGCAAAAATAGCACAAATTTCCCCTATACTCAAATCCGTAAAATATTTTTTTTTAAATATATGTCAAATATCCATGTAAAAAGTCCAGAGTGCTTGGAGCACCTCAGACCTGGCCACGCTGCGGCCGGAAAATAAATAGTTAATGTAAACTTGGATTTGGGCTGATGTGCAAGCTTGAGAGTGGGTTACTATTAATCCTCATGTCCCCCAATATGATCCCTAGCATTTACAGAGCTGTACAGTGCTGTCTTGAATTTATTTTTGACTTTAAAGATTTCTGAGCTTACGGCCGGTTCCAAGATATGCGGCCGGCCGTAAGGGGAGATCCTTGCGGGGCCGTATAATAGAATTGCGAGTTAACAGAACCCCCGCAAGGAATCGCAGCCTTACGGCCGATTTACGGCCGATAATAGAATGAGGCCCTAAGTAAGTGTAATATTACAAGAGATTTTACTATTTCTAACAATAAACATTTTAAACACATTTCAAACAAGTTGGTGGAATAAACCGTTTTTCTAAATTGATTGAAAATATTTTGTTCCTTTCAAGTACTTTGTTCAAAATCAATACAGTGATAAGCAAGCTATTGAATAGTAGGTATGTTGAACAATTATTGAATGCTGAAGAGTTGTATTTGTAATTATATAATTGTAGCGGAACCCATCACTGTTTTACCCTGTTTTATGATTATTATGGTTAAAATATGATCCTACAATATGTATGCTGGTTTATGCTCTGCAGAATATTAGCCAGACTTTTGCAGACCTAGGCTAATAGAAAATCCTGTTACAGAGATTCAAGAGATAAGAAAGTTGTAAAGGATCCTTGCATTTTCCAAAGTGTTTTCATTCTCAGATAAGAACAAAGAAGTGTAATTGAATCAATGTCTGATTGTATCAAAGTTGCCAGGGAGGTGTGACCCCCCCTATTGTTCTCTTTATGTGTATTGTGTGTGGCCAAATATGGGCATGGGTATTACCTGTGGCCAAAGAGATGTATATATATTTCTGTAAAGGTAAATAAAGTCAGTATTCATTTGACTCCCAAATTGTGTGTCGTCCAATATGGGAGGTCGGGAATGGTGAAACTGTAGTGCCTCTTGGGTATTTTATCGTATACCAGCGGAGATTTTGGACTGCGTGTTCCTGCTCCGTTACAATAATGTTTTAAGAAAAAAAATACAAATGCCAGATATATATGTGTCTAAACTAGCTCGCTATCAACACAACAAATGCGTGTTTGAGAAATAGGTTGAATGAGGCTGCCTTCACACCAATGAGAAAGTCTTTCAAAAAAGGTCCATCTTACTAAGTTAATTTATGAAAATGGTTTTCAATGAATGAGACAATACCGTAATGTCCCAGTTAGTGAAATGACCCTGCAATGAATGAAGATAAGTCTGTTTGCGCAAGGATAAGAATCCCTTCCAATGAAGACATTGCTCAGAAGAACAGAGACTCCCCTGCAATGAATTCAACATTCTACAGAAAATATACTGTTTTACAATGCATGGGCCTTTTTTCAAGAGATACTACAAAAATGATCCATGGAATAATTTGATCTGTGAAGGTCAGGAGAAATATATAAAGCTTGAGGGATATGGTTATCCCACGGGGGCTTACTCTTCCATTCCATTACAGAATGTGATGTGCAGTAGCAGAACTGAATCGAGATCTTATATGAATCAACTATTCCTCCACTCCCACCAACATTATTAAGCTAAAGAGAATATTATAAGGGTAAGTCTTCAGTGTACACCAATTTCCCTGTCATATACATGGAAGAAAAACAAAAACCAAAGCACAAAAATGTTATACTCAGCTGCGCTCATAGAGCATTATTCAAATTTGTGTTTGTGATTTCACTCTACAATTGGTGGGTTGGTGCCATGGGCATATATAAAGGGTTATGCTGCTGTAGGCACAGACATATGCCCCCCATGCCCCATGTATTTGAGTGCACCCCATCCCACACTCCAGTTATTACTCTTCCTATCCCCCCTCGCTATATCCCAAATTATAGGTTTAGGAGGATTTATATTTATCAGAGAGTACTAGATATAATTACAGACATAAATGGCACCTCAAATAGGCAAATATCAATTACAAAAAGAGAGGGAGTTTTACCAAACAAACAAATAATAACTTTTAAAGAACTACCAAGGCAACTGTTTTTATAGAGTAAGTTGAGAGCTTTCTCAGTCTTGAGGCAAGACCAGTCTGCTGTTCTGTGTAGTTTATTCATTATAATATGAATCCATTATTCCTAAGAATAACATAGGAATTGGAAGTGTTACCCCACACTAGAAATAAATCAGTCACACTACATCCACCCCTTATAGATCAGTCTCTCACACTTTACAATAACCAGGCTCTTTAACTACATCTTAAACTTTGCATTCTCTGCATTCTAGTTGAGAGGAGCTGTTTTAGAATCACACTTTCCATAAATATAAATGTGGGCAAGGTATAACCAGGTGTCACAACCTACTTCTTCGTTGGGCTTGAAAAGGTCCCTAGACTGATCCTACCCCTCAGTTTCCTTGTGTTCGTTATCTTCTCACACACAACGGCTATGAGGTTCCAGGACCTTGATAGCTTAAGCAAGATATATTTTACTAAAGCACACCATGTATATGTCTTCAAAAAGAGACCATAACATTTTTTTTAGATCCACCTTTTTGAGACAGTGTTTCATACAACACAACAAAGGTACATTTCCATAATTAAACACAACTTAGCATATTTTGGCGCTGTGAAATTCCCCCTTGATTCAGGTTTCCCAATCAGAAGATCAAAAGAAAAATAATAACAGATCATCTTTCAGGGCACACCTCAAATATCCAATCTCAAAAGAGAATAGTCATTTTTAAAACTTAACTTTTAATAACATATTAAAAATATGAACAGATGCAGAATTGCATCTAATTGTAGATAAATAACCAGTACAACGTATAATATTGAGTTTGCAGCTTGAGGTAAATTCTTGTTTGTGGAGTCAGATTAATGTTATAATACTCCAGATAAATTGATAGAAAAGTGCTAAGTGCTTGAATACTCCACTGTTATTTAGTGTTACAAAAGTATATATTAATAAAGTGCTTGGTGAAAAATAAAGTGTCTCTGTGTCTTGGAGTATTGAAATTATTTGACAATCTATATATATTGAGTGATTTTGTATATATAGTGATGATTCTATCAGATTCAATTGATTCCTTTATTAAATCAAAGTGCATATTATTGGGAATACTGTATCATCACTGAAGATAGATTCTGATTGTATATGCCACATAAGCCCGCATCGAGACGCTACTCTATGACATCATCAGATTGTGACAGCATGCCTGCGTCTGACCTGACACATGTTTAAATTTTTCCTGAGGACCCAGGGAGGGGGTTTTCTGGGTAGCCAGATTATGGGCTACATTTCCTGGCTTAGGGCTGCTATCAGATGTTAGCTGACCTTTATACGATCAGGGAAACAACATTTAACCAGCCTCTCTTAGGATAAGGATTGACTATACAGAGAGGGATTGACTAGAGAAAGATGGTATACTTTGTAGGCAGCCAGGATTTCCATACTATTTTTACCAATGTGGGCTTCCTATAACTGTATGGGGGCTGGGCTAATTGACAGGTTCAAGCACACACAATATGGTAGTTAAACGCAAGACAAAAAATCAAGGGCATATCACTAACAAAGTACTTGACATCTCTCAAGCTTTGTCTATTGTAACAAAGTGTTTCAAATGTTGTCTGAAAACCTAATTAACTGTGCTCGATGTCTCAGGCAGCACCGCAGACATCCACATAGAAGTCTATAGATCCAAAACTGGCTCTACCTCAAGTTTGCACCCACATGAAGACCAGCTTCATCTCCATACTGGGGATGAACCAAGTATCGTAGCTGGCTAGTGGAAGTAGCTACTTACTAGCCCCAAAATATTGTTATTGGCCCAATGTATTAAAACCACCCTGAAGTACAATACTCACACAAAATAAACATAAACAAATGGTGAAAAGGGCAGTTACTTACCTAGGGGAAGAGTCTCTTGAGTCTCTGGGAAAGGCAATAGTCAATTTGGCTCTGTGTATGGGGAAATGTCCATCCTTGGTTAGCCTGACCATAATCAGTGATACATATATTATTTTATGTCATAACATAGGCTAGATATAAAAATAGCCTGGTCCACTATTGTGGCAGGAGCTGAAGGTTGTCAGGGCCATATTATCTGTCCACGGTCCTGGCTGTTCGGTGAGTTGTGACACTATGTTTATGGCAATCCCTTGTCCCTCATATACATATGTGAGCTGTCTTTAAAATGTACTCTAATTCTTTTTAAATGGGGGTTCAAATATTGTTTTTATTATCTGTAGAGGAGAAGTAGAGGCTCTAGTGGTTGTCTGGTCATCACTTTTCTATGGAAACGATGATTAGAGGGACATAAGAATCCATATGAACAAGAAGACTAGATTTATGTGGTTACAACATGAACTGAATATGAGTATTTAACAGTTTTTAAATGAGCATGTTGTGAAACAGCAATATTATGCTCCATCCCAAATATCAAATATATAGTTGTGAGCGTACGGGCCGTTGCTCACGCTTGCGGACTCGCGCAGTGAGCCGCGGTTCTCGCATAGCGAGGGCTGCGGGCAAGGGCCTCAGTTGCTGGGATGGAGCGCCGAAGGCCCTTTCCCGCAGCCCTCGCTGCCCTTGCCCTGCATACGAGCCAGCTCCACCCTTCCCACACAAAGCGAGGGCCTCAGTTGCTGGCATGGAGCGCCAAAGGCGCTCCATGCCAGCAACTGAGGCTCTCGCGAAGCGCACAGGCAACTGAGTGAGCCCGCTACCCTCCCATCACCCTGTGTCCAGGCCCTCGCGAAGCGCACAGGCAACTGAGTGAGCCCGCTACCCTCCCATCACCCTGTGTCCAAGGCCCAGTGTTAGGAGGCGGCACTCCGAGCCTCTTCACTGCGTGTCTGATCGGCCGCTCTCGGTGACCCCGTCCCGGCCTCATATGATGCTGCAGTGCCCGCACAGCACCAGGTGAGCTGGCCCGTGGCGCATCGGCATCTGAGTGAGCCCGCTACCCTCCCATCACCATGTGTCCAAGGCCCAGTGTTAGGAGGCGGCGCTCCGAGGCTCTTCCGGGTCACTGCGTGTCTGATCGGCCGCTCTCGGTGCCCCCGTCCCGGCCTCATATTATGCTGCAGTGCCCTGACAGCACCAGGTGAGCTGGCCCATGCATTGCACGCGAAGCGAGGGCCTCAGTTGCACACCGGCCATATACTCTCCCATCACCCTGTGTCCAAGAAATGTACAACAGGTGTAACCCGGCAATGCAAAAGCCTTACCTACTGGAAGCAATTTAAACACATACCCAACATATTATTATGGTATCTTAGTTCACCTAAGTTTACTATACTTTAAATAATATTTCATAATCAATTTTGGACTTCTAACTTTGTACATTATAGGTATACATGTTATGCATGTATAAAATTATTTTATTATTTGTGAATTATGAGGTGACCTATTATTTTGTAATAATTAAGATATTAAGATATATTATTTGCTTGGCTACAATTTCCATGGCATTTGTTATTTTTCCCCTTAATATTGTTTTTAGTTCATTTTTGACATGCTGTATTAAACTAAAATAATAAAATATATGAGTGAGCATACGAGCCAGCTCGACCCGTTGCTCGCGCTTGCTGGCTCGGTTGCTGGCATGGAGCATCCTGGACCACAAAAAATTAAGTTACACCTTCATTTAACTAAAAAAAAAAAAAAAGTTTAGAAACGAGTTTAGACACTAAAAAATTCTCGAAGCGAGAGAAAAAATGGCCGCCGAACAAAACGAAAACGAGGCTACAGCACTCTAAACACACAAAACACCACAAAAGACCTACGGATATTACGCTACAGACGTAGACCACACATTACCCGCCATTTTAGAACAATGCGGAAGTACACAGCTTCGCTAACGGTTTGGTCTCGCACACGCACATTATTACACTGCACACATTCATCACGCTTACACAGCAGCTCCACACCACTAATGCTGCAGCAACATCAAAACAGATTGTCAGCTCTACAACATTATGATTCCTGCATATATTACTTCAAAATAGGTAAAGTATATTACTTTATTAATCTATTAGTTATTTTATTATTATACACCAAACAGCATTAGCTCACTTACAATTTGATTGCCGTCATTTTTTGACGGGCAATTCGCTAGTACAGTATATTAACTAGAAAAAATGAATTAACTTATGCTAATAGTCATAAAACCAATTTAAGATAAAAGGCTTTGAACAAGTCAGGTTGTAAAGTTTATTAATGATTAAATATGATGATTAAATATTAATGATCAATAACAGTTTTTGTTTGATGATCGGTTGTATTTAAAGGGATAATTCTTAAAAGGAACATTATGATTCAATGTCGGAGTACATATGAAATAAATCCAATATCAATTTCTCTATTAAAATACTGTTTGATTTGATTTGCCAAGTTACATATATGTTTAAATGTATTACATAATTTTTGGCTAAAACACCTCTAAAAACAAATTTTATCCACCATAGCTTAGGTTTTTATCAAGTTCAGAGATGCACATTGTGTTGGCTATTTCATTATATAAATAGGGAGGTGCTAATTTAAATTCCGTTTAAGATAACAAGCATTTATGAGCACCTAGTCATGCCATTTAAAATATATTTTACAACATAATCCTACAGTTTATAATGTTTGCTAGTGTATGCAAACAAGACCTCAGAGTGCATAAGACTTTACTCCCAGCAAACCATTTGATAATATGGATACCAGAGACCTAGCCCAAGAACTCTAGATAACATTGAAATCACTGTTAGTCACATTAAATTCATAGCCCGTAAGTGCAACTTGAGATGCACAGCGGCTGCAGGCTTGAAATTTTCTTGAGTTACGTATCTATTAAATTAGAGCAGGGAGCGAGCTACGGGCTTGCGATTCAAACCCTTAAACCATCTGTCGCACTTTGGTTGCACGGCCGTGAACATAATCAATTAGTCAAACCCGTAGTTACGGGTTTAAAAAGTAATTGAAGAGTGAAGCAGCTCTGAATGTTTAGTAATTTAGTAATTTTGTAATTATTAATCCATATATATATACATATATTAATAATGAGTATTGCAATATAATTTGATACCTTTTGTATTGGACAAACATCTTATTTATAAGGACGAGCTTTCGAGAGGCTTAACATCTCTTTATCAAGTCTCAAGCAATACTACATGAGATGGAACCCTCAGTTTGAATAATAACAGCAGATCCAGATAGAGTGGAGACAGCATCTGACATCATCAGGTAAATACATATATGGAGAATAAACACAGCATAGCAAAGGAAACATATATACACATAGGGCCTCATTCAATTGCGATTTGGCCAATTGAATAGGGCTCTAAATAAGCACATAGCATATTTTTTTTAAAGTAGTTTTTAGTTAGTGAAAACCTTGCTTTTGGATAGATGCTTACCAACTAAAAACTTCTTTAAAAAATATATGTTATGTGCTTATTTAGAGCCCTATTCGATTGGCCAAATTGCAATTGAATAAGGGCCATATTATTTACACATATACATCAATATATACATGAAAAAGCAGAGCACTGTAGTCCACAGTGATATCTTTCCTGTTGGACAATTACCTCACAAAGAGAGCTAAGTCCAAGTCTATATTAAGTCCTGCGTTTTAGAGTTGAAGAATGTGATCATCTTTATTTAGAATGCTTTTCTCTCTTAGATGCTTTTAAATTTTCCTCTGAGTATTTAGACTTTTAAGTTTTGGATGGAGTGATCATTCTGGCTAAAATGGTGTCCTACTGGGCTACAATAACTGTCTTCATTATGTTTTCTTATTGAATGCCTGTGTAAATTCCTGCTTAAATGCATTTTTTGGCCGGTTTCTCTAATGTAACAGCCTGTGTCACATAAAGTACATTGTATCATATAAACCACATTTGACTATGTACATGAATATGATCCTTTGATGTTATAGGTTTTGTTGTTATGTGTGGCTGTATCATCATTACAAATGTGTTGGCATAATTTACAGGCACGTTTGTTACAAGATTTAGTTCCATTTTTTGTATTCAGTTGTTCATTGGCCAATTTTCTGCTGACAAGTTTTTGTTTCAGGTTTGGTGGTTGTTTAAATGCAAGGATGGGAGGTTTTGGGAATATATATTTTAATTCAGTATCTTCAATTAGTTATGGTTATAAATCTTTGATTATTTTCCGAATTTTCTCTAAAAGGTATAGGTGAAGTAGTTACTTTTGTTTTGTAGTTTAATAGGTGTTCTTGGGGTATTGTGATGGCAGTGGTTATTTTGTGGGTAATATTTCAGGGTTTGTATCCCTTTTGTTTGAAAGATTCAGACAGTGTTTTGAAATTTTTATCCCGGTCTCGAGTGTTTGAGCAAATCCGATGGTATCTAATATCTTGATTATGGATGATGGCTTTTTTTTTGTTGTGGGAGGGATGGAAACTGGAGCTGTATAGGTAAATACATCTGTCTGTAGGTTTCCTATATATAGATGAGTGGAGCGTGCCATTGGGGTAGGTATAGTGGTGTCTAGAAAGTTTACCTGTTCTGTGGAGAAATCCATTTTAAGTTTTATAGATGAATGGAAGGTATTGAATGAATTATGAAAGTCTCTGAGTTTGCTTTCTCCTTCTGTCCAGATGATGAACAGATCATCTATGTAACGGTAGTATTTGTATGGTTTGTAAATGGATACAGATAAGAATGTTTCTTCTAGATTGACCATAAATAGATTTGCGTATTGTAGAACCATTTTGGTACCCATGGCAGTCACCATCATCTGTAGGTAGGTATCTTGGTTTAAAGTAAAATAGTTGTGGGTAAGGATATATTCTATTAGTTTAACAATAATATCAGGGCCATATTTATTGTTTTGCTTGTTTGTTGAAAGAAACCTAAAGCATGCCTCAGTGGCATATTTGTGTAGGATATTACTGTAAAGAGACTCTACATCCATGGTAACAAGTAGTGTGTTAGCAGGTAGGTTTTTAATCTGACTGAGTTTGTTGAGAAAGTCAGTGGTGTCTTGTATATAGCTACTGGTATTACTAACTAATGGTTTAAGGATGTTTTCAACAAATCCAGATATCTGTTCAGTCAGTGTGTCCATACCTGTAACAATTGGTCACCCTGGGTTGCCTGATTTTTGGATTTTTGGCAGTAGGTAGAAAGTCCCAGTTGTAGGATTGGCAGGGATGAGTTGTTCTAATTCCTGATGTATATTTTTAGGGAATGTTTTGAGGAGTTTCTAAAGTTGAAAAGTATATTCTTCTGTAGGGTCCTGGTTCAATTTCTTGTAGTAAGTATTGTCTGACAGGTGTGAGTTTGCTTCATTTATGTAGTCCTGAGTATTCATGATAAAAACTGCACCTCATTTGTCTGCTGTTGGTGATGTTGGGATTGTTTTTTAAAAACTTTATGGCAGTTCTTTCTGATGGAGTAAGATTGTGCAAGTCTCTTTTATATTGTGTTGTTATAATGAATGCAGTTCTCAGGCGAAAGCTTTCTATATAACTGTCCAGTTTGATGTTACGACCAGGTTGTGGGTTGAAATATGTATTATTTTTCTTGTTACAGTCTAATGATGTTGTGGTATGTCCCTTGTTGTAGAAAAATTCTGCCAGTCTTAATCTCCTGAAGAATTTTTCTATGTCCGATTATAGTTGTATTTTATCTAGTTTTATGTCTGGACAGAAAGCCAATCCTTTGGAGAGAACAGAGGTCTTTGCTTGTGATAGTTGATGGTTTTTCAGAAAAACTATTTGTTTGAGTTGGTAGGTTTTTAGATGTGTTAGTAGAATTTAGGACTAAATTTGGGTCGTTGCTTCTCTCTTCCATTCGCTGTTGTATGTTGTTTTGCTGGAAGAGGCAGCTGAGTTTTTTATTTTAATTTTTTATAAATTCATGTTGTTGTTTCTTGTGAAGATGTTGTATTTCTTTTTCTACATGTTCAGCTTCATATATGTTGCTCTCCTTAAGTTGTTGAAGGAGGCTTACTCTTTGGTGATTTAGATCATGTTTCTTTGTATAAAATTGATGTATTAGGTGGTTTCTTAGTTTTTCACTTGTGCGTCTGCATACATTTTCAGCATATATTGAGTTATGTGTAGATCTTAGTGGATTTTTGATTTTAAGTCCATTTGGTATAAAATTCCTTTTCTTGCATTGTGAGAAAAAATAAATGTCGCTGTTAACTTGTGTTATTTTTGTTGTTATTTTAAATAGCAGCTTCTTGATTCGGCTAAATGCTGTATCTTCCATAGTAATTGAAGAGTGAAGCAGCCGTGAATGTCCAGTAATTTAGTAATTATTAATCCATATATATATACATAGATTAATAATGAGTATTGCAATATAATTTGATACCATTTGTATTGGACAAACGTCTTATTTATAATGACGAGCTTTCGAGAGGCTTAAGTCTCAAGCAATACTACATGAGATGGAAGTATATATATAAATATATATATATATATATATATATATATATATATATATATATATATATAGTAAATAAATAGTACATCTGTGTTCACATTTGAATGTCTAAAACAAGTTAATAAACCTGCTTCCAGCTCAGAACTCAGAGAAAAACAGTTATTACACTGCATTCTGGGAATCTGAGCTGGGACATGCAAATGTGACCTCAAATGCCTTGCTCTTCAATCCATAGACATGATCAAACATGGCTTCCTTTAAGCTTATGCATGCTGTATTACACAGCTTTAATGCAAAACCAAGGTTGGATTAAACACAACCTGAGTATCCTATCCATGTACAGCTCTTTCAAGCATACTGGCTATCATCAGCTTGGAGCGGGATCTCAGCTTGTGTTGTGGACTTTATGAGTAGGTTGTTCATCACAACAATCATTTATATTATGGTGGGCAAAAGAGCGTTAGAAGCCCTCCACCGTACAGTAGTACAGTAAATAAATAGTACATCTGTGTTCACATTTGAATTTCTAAAACAAGTTAAAAAACCTGCTTCCAGCTCAGAACTAAAAAAAAAACAGTTATTACACTGCATTCTGGGAAGCTGAGCTGGGACATGCAAATGTGCCCACAAATGCCTCGCTCTTCAATCCATAGCCATTATCAAACATGGCTTATGCATGCTGTATTACATATACTGTATAAAATATATATACAGTGTTCCCTGGTGGCCCAGAGATTAGAATTCTGTGCTTTCACTGCTATGACCTGGGTTTGATTACGGTCAGGGAACCAACAGGTTACAACAGCCTGCAGTCAAGCAGAGATGGGCCTTGTCAGTACTTAGATAGGAAACCACCTAGGAATACCAGAAGCTGTATGCTATTGCCCACTGGAGAAGGATATTGCAACCCAATCCAGTATCTCTGCCATGAATTGGATTAGCATGGTGTGTTATGGTCCACAAGGTCATGGAGAGTCGGACATGACTGAGCAAAGGAAACCCAAACATATATATATATATATATATATATATATATATATATATATATATATATAAATGTATATATATAAATGTATATATTTATGAAAAGCTTGTATGATCAGTCTGGCAGCCAAAGTAACACACACACACACACATATGCAGTATATATATATATATATATTATATATATATATATATATATATATATAGAGAGAGAGAGAGAGAGAGAGAGAGAGAGAGAGAGAATAGCTCTTTAAGCATATGAACATCTACATATGACACCCAGCCAAAAATAGTCTAATGTAAACAATGAAGTAATCTATAAATATTAAAACATTTTTTAAATAACAATGACATGATCACCTCCGCCTAGTTTCATCACAATTGCATGCATTTTGTCAATGGAATGTCCCACAATGTCTTGACGATAAATAAAAACAATAGTAACTTAGCTGTATCTGTGATTAATAACTGCTCTTCTGCAAGAAATATTTAAAAAATGTAAGATAACATTTGTCTATGAATTAATGAACACAACAGGCAATAAATATCAATAATTAGGAGATAATCCACCAAGATGGATCACCTACAGGTGTTAACACTTTTGTTATCAGTACAGGGAGGTTATAGTGACGCACTTAACAATATACCGTATATACTCGAGTATAAACCGACCTGAGTATAAGCCGAGGCACCTATTTTACCACAAAATACTGGGAAAAATGAGTGACTCGACTATAAGCCGAGGGTGGGAAATGTGCTGCCCCCTGTGTCCCTCTTGTGCCCTCTGTGTCCCCCTCTTGTGTGCCATTTTCTTGTGTCCCCCCTCTCTCCCCTGTGTCTCTTCTCCTCTCTCCCTCCCCTGTGTCTCTTCACCCCTCTCCCATCCCTGTGTCTCTTCCCCCCTCTCCCTTTCCTGTGTCTCTTCCCCCTCTCCCTTCCCTGTGTCTCTTCCCCCCCCCCTCCCTTATCACCCTCCTCAACCCCCCTCCCCATTCTCAACCTCCCTCCTCAACCTCCCTCCTCATCGTCCCTCCTCATCCTCAACCTCCCTCCTCAACCCCCTCATCCTCAACCCCCTCCTCAACCCCCCTCCTCAACCTCAACCCCCCTCCTCATCCTCCCTCCTCATCCTCAACCTCCCTCCTCAACCCCCCTTCTCATCCTTCCTCCTCATCCTCAACCTCCCTCCTCAATCCCCCATTCTCAACCCCCTCCTCAAACTCCCTCCTCAACCTCAACCCCCCTCCTCAACCTCCCTCCTAATCCTCAACCCCCCTCCTCAACCTCCCTCCTCAACCTCAACCCCCCTCCTCAACCCCCCATCCACATCCCCAACCCCCCCATCATCAACCCCCTCCTCAACCTCCCTCCTCAACCCCCCTCCTCAACCCCCCTCCTCATCCTCAACCCCCCTCCTCATTCTAAACCCCCCTCCTCACTTTACCCCTCTAAATACCTCCCCCTCTCCCTTTCCCCTCACTTACCTTCATCTGCAGCTTCTCCTCTGGCCTCTGCTCCTTCCTGCGTCTGCACCCGGTATATGCTAATGACGTGGTGCGCATGTGACGTCATGTCATTACCATATACCGGGTGCCGACATCCGCTGACCTCTCCGATGCAAATGAGCCTCCCAAAACTGCAATGGTGCCTTCTGATTGGCTGAAAATGCTGTCAATCAAATTTCAGCACCTGTCAATATTTTTTAAACCAATTAGAAGGCTTTATTGCCTTAATCCAATCACAATGGGATACACCCCCTCAGGGTAATTGGCTGGAGGCATCAGAGAATTCTTATTGGCTGCAGTCTTATTAACAGTCACAGCGTGACCCTCATGAGTGACAGGGTTAATTAAGGGATTATGGTGGTCTGTATTGACCCCCATGAGTGAGGGGGTTAATTAAGTGCTTATGGGGTTGTGTATTGACCCCCATGAGTGACAGGGTTAATTAGAAGCTTATGGGGTCTGCATTGACCCCCTGACTGATTAATGAAGGGCTTTTGGGGGTCAGTATTGACCCCTATCAGTTATAGGGTTAATTAAAGGGGTTATGGGGGTCTGTTTTGACCCCATGAGTGACAGGGTAAATTAAGGGCTTATGGGGGTCTGTATTGACCCCTATCAGTGATAGGGTTAATTAATTAAAGCTTATGGAAGTCTGTATTGACCGGCATGAGTGACAGGGTTAATTAAGGGGTTATGGGTGTCTTCATTGACCCCCATGAGGGTTATTTAAGGGCTTAGGGAGGTCTGTATTGACCCCCATGAGTGACAGGGTCAATTAAGTGCTTATGGGGGTCTGTATTGACCCCATGGCTGATAGGGTTAATGAAGAGCTTATGGGGGTCTGTAGAGAACCCCATGAGGGACAGGGTTAATGAAGGGCTTATAGGGGGTTGTATTGAGCCCTAGGAGTGACAGGGTTAATTAATGGCTTATGGTGGTCTCTATTGACCCCCATGGGTGACAGGATAAATTAAGTGGTTATGGGGGTCTTTATTGAGCCCCATTAGTGACAGGGTTAATTAATGGATTATGGGAGTCTGTATTGACCCTATGAGTGACAGGGTTAATTAAGGGGTTATGGGGGTCTTCATTGACCCCCATGAGTGAGAGGGTTAATTAAGGGCTTATGGGGGTCTGTATTGACCCCCATGAATGACAGGGCTAATTAAGGTCTGATGAGGGTCTGTATTGGCCTTCATGTTCAAATTGGGCCCAAAGTGGATCTGAGAGACCTTGCACTCCCTCACCTTCGTTTTTTCGGATATCCCATACATGCTCAATAAGGTTTAGGTCTGGAGACATGCTTGGCCAGTCCATCACCTTTACCATCAGCTTCTTTAGCAAAGCAGTGGTCATCTTGGATGTGTGTTTGGGGTCATTATCATGTTGGAATACTGTCCTACGGCCCAGTCTCCCAAGGGAGGGGATCATGCACTGCTTCAGTAAGTCACAGTACATGTTGGCATTCATGGTCTCCTCAATGAACTATAGCTCCCCAGTGCTGGCAGCACTCATGCAGGCCCAGACCATGACACTCCCACCTCCATGCTTGACTGTAGGCCAGACACACTTGTCTTTGTACTCCTCAGCTAATTTCCGCCACACGCTTGATACCATCTGAACCAAATAAGTTTATCTTGGTCTCATCTGAACACAGGACATAGTTCCAGTTATCCATGTTCTTATTCTGCTTGTCTTCAGCAAACTGTTTACAGGCTTTCTTGTGCATCATCTTTAGAAGAGGTTACCTTCTGGGACGACATGCAGACCAATTTGATGCAGTGTGCGGTGTATGGTCTGAGCACTGACAGGCTGACCCCCCACCCCTTAAACCTCTGCAGCAAAGCTGGCAGCACTCATACGTCTATTTACCAAAGACAACCTCTGGATATGACGCTGAGCACATGCACTCATCTTCTTTGATCAACCATGGTCGCCATGGCCTGTTCTGAGTGGAATCTGTCTTGTGAAACCGCTGTATGGTCTGGCCATCCGGCTGCAGCTCAGTTTCAGTTTCAATTCTTTTTTTCAGATTCTCAGAGAGTTCTTTGCCATGATATGCCATGTTGAACATCCAGTGACCAGTATGAGAGAGTGTGAGAGCAATAACACCAAATTTAACACACCTGCTCCCCATTCACACCGAAGACCTTGTAACACTAACGAGTCACATGACACCGGGGAAGGAAAATGGCTAATTGGGCCCAATTTGGACATTTTCACTTAGGGGTGTACTCACTTTTGTTGCCAACGGTTTAGACATTAATGGCTGTGTGTTGAGTTATTTTGAGGGGACAGCAAATTCATACTGTTATACAGCCTGTACACTTACTACTTTACATTGTAGCAGGGTGGCTTTTTTTCAGAGTTGTCACATGAAAAGGTATAATAAAATATTTACAAAAATGTGAGGGGTGTACTCACATAGCATTTTTATTCTATACTGAATTTATTGATAATGAATTATAAAATAAAAATTAAAACCCCTTATCTGCATTATATGACCATACAGTGTCATGTAATTCACTATGGCCTTCATCATTAATTTGCTAAGGTCATGAGCAAAGTCCTAACTAGGAGCAGCAATCACAGTTTCTCTTGTTTCAAGAGTCACCCTAGGAATGGAGATAAGCCCTAGGTGTAAGGGAATGCTCCTAATCTCAGCTCCTTACCTGTATAAAAGACACCTGGGAGCCAGAAATCTTGCTGATTGATAAGGGATCAAATACTTTTTTTTCCCTCACTGACCTGCACATCAATTTATACATTTTTTGACATGTGTTTTTTTTTTTTATTATTCTGTCTCTCACTGTTAAAATACACCTACCAATACAATTATAGACTGATCATTTCTTTGTCAGTGGACAATCGTCCAAAATCAGCAGGGGATCAAATATTTCCCCCCACTGTATCTATCTATCTATTTAACGTTTCCACCTTGACAAACAAAAAATCAAAGAAAAGGCCAATATTTGAATGACAAGTTAATAAACAAATTGCAGAATGATAAAATGTTGTGCTACACAACAAATTTACTTGGCTATACTTGACCTGGCTGGGACTTGATCCAGCAGCTTGTGCATAAAATGACCTTGAACTGTTTCTATCTCTCTTTCGAAAAACATAGGGATGCTCAAATACAGACCTGTTCCTGAAGAACAAACATTGCATCTCACCATACATAATCTCTAGTTTTATTCTTTTAACTGAATATTCCGTTAATGACTGCAGTCAAACCCCTCTCTTCCAATGTATTCACACAATACATATATTATGTGCGTGCACAATGCTTGTTTGCACAGCAGCCAGTGATTTCTTTGCCTTTGTCTGGTTCTTTGTTACCGGCAGGTTGCTATTTAGTTATCAGTCAATGTACCGTGCATCCTCATACAAAGTACAATCTATATTTGGCTCAGCGACCAAAAACCTTATTGTACAAGGCTGTGGTTTCTTTCCTAGGTTTGCGCTTTTGGAACATGATACTAATACAAACACACTTGTGCATAGTGATTCTGCTTGGTGGATACTGCAATACATTTTAGATGAAGACATCCCTAACAGGATGGGGATTGTGCTCATCTCCATGTGCTGAGGTTCATTGCATGTCTTCGTCCTATCCTAGAGCCAGCTGATCCGGTCCAGTATATAAATATTTCTATGGATCACACCCCGAACTTAGAGTCCCAAAACGGCGCAGGTTGTATTAGATCTGAGTTGCTTGTTCTGCTTCACTGACAAAATAACAAAGTCAGAGGTGCTCATCAAAGAACGAACTAACCTTCCATGGACATGATAATCCACTCTGAGAGCAACCTCTTTTAGCTCACTTGTGCCCTTCACAGGCAGAAATATCCTGTAGTATATTAGGCTGGTCCCACTCAAAGTGTTACCCAGCACCGAAGTACCAGGCAATTCTACCCTGAACAGGAGAAACAGCAAACCCCATACGCGTTTCGGCCTCTCTGGGCCTCGTCAGTGAGGTGAAGCTGAACTCCCTAAGGCACAGTGAGCAAGGGTGATAGGGGAATCCAGACATGGGCCCCTTGCTCACTGTGCCTTAGGAAGTTATCAGCTACACCTCACTGACGAGGCCCAATGAAGGCCGAAATGTATGTCTGGGGTTTGCTGTTTCTCCTGTTCAGGGTAGAATTGCCTGGTATTTCGGGGCTGGACCACTCTAGTGAGTGGGACCAGACTGATATACTGCAGGATATTTATAGTTACATAGTTACATAGTAATTAAGGTTAAAAAAAGACTTTCACTCAATCAAGTTCAACCTTTTAAGATCTCCCCTGATCTACAATATTTCTCCTTGTGAAGGGCACAAGTGGCTAGAAGAGGTTGCTCTCAGAGTGGGTTATCATGTCCACAGAACTAACCTATTAAGGTTTGTTTGTTCTCTGATTGAGTACCTCTATTTTTATTTTTTTATTTTTGCTTCACTAACAACTCAAATATTCAACTTACTACATGCAGACAACTTTAACTCTTGCACTGCCACAGAGCCACAAGTGTCATTCTCACTTATCGGAAGCAGCTCCACACTGATGGCTCCCCTGTCTGTAGAGACCAGTTTCATTAGTTAATGGTTTTATTTCACTCAATAATGGTGTGCCCCACTATGGCTTTACTAATTGGATGCAAGCTTTAAGTGGTAGAAGCCAATCTATTTGAATATGTGCCCCAGTATAGAGGCAGCTCCAGGTATTCTATACCAGCTTCAAAGGCCAATGATTTTTTTTTTTTTCTTCAAACCCGTAAATGGCAAATGTAGCAAAAAATTCTATGAGTACTAGAGACGACTCACAAGGGGATTAAACACCTGTTCTTAACAATATAAAAGCAAATAAACACACAATACTGGACTTAAATTTACGGGAAAGTGATGAAAGACAATAGAATTAATTGCACAACAGTCTAAAGCTTGCAAATCTGCAATAAAAAATTATTTGTTTTACGTTTATTTTCCGTGTTATATCAATCTCGGGAATCAAGAAGTTAATACATTTCAGTCCACCCACATGGACTAGAACAGTTTCTTCATTCATTTTTATTGATGTTTAAATCGCTAGATTGCAAGCCCGATGTCAAAACACTAATTGGTTGATGTTTACATGCCATGTTTTACTGATGTCATGATGACAGTCTTATTTACTATTGGCTGTTTCTAAATTGTTAGTTACGGCTTGCATAATTGATCATGGTCACGCCCTCAAATGCTACGTACGGTTACATGGTTTACGGATTTGGCTTCCGGCCATGTAATTGTGGGCTTGTTCAATTAAATCGATCTGTAACTGTTGCAATTTATTGAGACCCTGAGATCTCCCCCAGGCAGTTTAAGTGACCAGTCAGCCTATGAAACACACCTCTTGGCTTGAACAACCTCCATTTCAGGAGAATATAAGTACTAGTTTCCGCTGTAACCTCAAGTATTGCATTAATTAAGCCAAACTTTAAGTAAGTAAGAAGGGGCCTTGTACACTATTGACATATCAATTGCTGGCTTGCTCATTCGTTTAGTCGTGTCTGACTCTCCATGACCCAAAGAAACGCAGCATGCAAGGCACATTGTTATGTCTCTGGTTGTGCTTACCCATTAGGTTTTCTTGGCAAACATACTGAAGTGGGTTGCCAGTTCCTTTTCCAGTAGACCGTGATTTGTCTGACCCCTCTGCTATGACCTGCCCATCTTGGGTGACCCTACCTGGTGTGGCTCACTGCTTCATTGAAGTACACAAGCTCATTTACTACAACAAGGTAATAATCCAGAAGGGGCGCATTTCAATACATGTATAAAGCATGGACACTAAGGAATTTCACATGTAAGTTGAGGCAGCTTAATCCTTCTCTCATACCTAATTGAATGCAAGCTTTAAGTTGTAGAAGCCAATCTATAAGAATATGTGTCACAGTATAGAGGCAGCTCCAGGTATTCTATACCAGCTTCAAAGGACACTGAAAACATATTTTTATTTCATTTATTTTCTCAAGAATTATATAGTACATTTTGGTTTATCAAACACACACTTTCGAAATGTGTAGCAGGCAAAAATTAGTAGGAGGGCCTAGAAACAGAAATGGCATGTACAAATATAGCAAAATTGCACAAAATGATTGATGTATTGATGAACTACATATATTACAGTCTGTTTTTTTTAAAACAGAATGTAAAATATTACCTGTTTGTTTGGAATTATGTTTCTGTTGATCAGCTTCCTGAGATGAGAGGAGCCTTTGAATGGACAGGAAACATCTATCTTCACAATGTAAATGTGGCATCTACCACTGTCAGTACATTGCATAGGAGCAATGGAAGGTTCATTGGTTTATGAGGATACATCCCTGAAAGCATTTTAATTTAGTTACTCTCAAGTGATTACAGTTAAGAGAAACAAACGATGGAGCTAATCTGGTGCAGCACGTACAAAGCCCTGGGGCCCCGATAATAAGCAAAAAAACAATATAGAGGTACTCAGTCAGAAAACGAACTAACCGTAATAGGTTAGTTCTGTGGACATGATAACCCACTCTGAGAGCAACCTCTTTTAGCTCAGTTGTGCCCTTCACTGGGAGAAATGTCCTGTAGTATATCAGTCTGGTCCCACTCACTAGAGTTGTCCAGCCCCAAAATACCAGATAATTCTACCCTGAACAGAAGGAACAGCAAACCCCAGACATATATTTCGGCTTTCATTAGGCCTCGTCAGTGAGGTGTAGCTGATAACTCTCTAAGGCACAGTGAGCAAGGGGTTTAGGTCTGGATTCTCCTATCACCCTTAGGGAGACTAATCCCTAAGGGTCATTTGAATAAACACAAAAACAAAATAGAGGTGCTTAATCAGAGAACGAACTAACCATAATAGGTTAGTTCTGTGGAGATAATAACCCATTCTGAGAGCAACATCTTTTAACTCACTTGGGCCCTTCACATGGAGAAATATTGTGTAGTATATCAGTCTGGTCCCACTCACTAGAGTGGTTGAGCCCCGAAATACCAGGCAATTCTACCCCGAACAGGAGAAACAGCAAACCCCAAACGTACATTTCGGACCTTCATTGGGCCTCGTCAGTAAGGTGCAGCTGATAACTCCCTAAGGCACAGTGAGCAAAGGGGTCCAAGTCTGGATTCTCCTATCACCCTTAGGGAGACTCATCCCTAAGGGTTATTTGAATAAACAAAAAAAAAACAAATAGAGGTGCGCAATCAAAGAACAAACTAATTTTAATAGTTTAGTTCTATGAACATTATAACCCACTCTGAGAGCAGCCTCTTTTAGCTCACTTGTGCCCTTCACAGGGAGAAATATCCTGTAGTATATCAGGCTGGTCTTACTCACTAGAGTTGTCCAGCCCCGAAATACCCAGATAATCAGCATCATTAAATATTGGATAATATACAAGAATATGTCTATCTGAACAGGATTATAAGTAGGAGTCAACATGGGTTTATGAGGGATAGGTCATGTCAAACAAATCTAATTAGTTTCTATGAGGAGGTTAGTAGGAACCTGGATCAAGGCAACTCAGTGGATGTAGTCTTTTTGGATTTTGCAAAGGCTTTTGATACAGTGCCACATGGGAGACTATTGTGCAAACTAAGAGATACAGGAGTTGCAGTAAATATCTGCTCATGGATTGAGAGCTGGCTAAAAGACAGGAAGCAAAGGGTTGTTGTAAATTGAACATACTCCGATTGGACTAATGTGGTAAGTGGGGTTCCTCAGGGTTCAGTATTAGGGCCTCTCCTTTTTAACATATTTATTAATGACTTAGAGGTAGGATTGGAGTGTGGGGTCTCCATTTTCGCTGATGACACAAAGTTGTGCAAGGTAATTAAATCAGAAAATGATGTGCTTTCCCTCCAAGGGGATTTACATAAAATTGAGGAATGGGCATCTAAATGGCAGATGAGATTTAATACGAATAAATGTAAGGTTATGCATCTGGGAAGGAAAAATAGCCATGCAATTTATAATCTTAATGGAGCAAATATAGGTGTATCAGATATTGAAAGGGATTTGGGAGTGCTTGTGGACAACCACCTAGGTAACAGTGCTCAAAGCCAAGCAGCAGCTGCAAAGGCAAATAAAATATTAGCATGTATTAAGAAGGGTATAGAAGCCAGGGAAGCAAATATAATTCTGCCACTATACAAATCTCTAGTACGCCCTCATTTGGAATATGGAGTACAATTTTGGGCACCACTTCATAAAAAGGACATTTTAGAGCTGGAAAAGGTACAGAGGAGGGCAACAAAACTAATAAGGGGAATGGAGGGGCTAAGTTATGAAGAAAGACTAACCAAATTAAACTTATTTTCTCTAGAAAAAAGGCGTCTAAGAGGAGATATGATTACCTTATATAAATACATCCAGGGTCAGTATAAAGATTTGTCTGGGGAGCTTTTTGTGCCAAGAGGTTTTCAACTGACAAGAGGACATCCTTTGAGGTTAGAAGTAAAAAGATTCCACCTCAAAGAAAGAAAAGGGTTCTTCACAGTAAGGGTGGTTAATCTGTGGAATTCTCTACCAGAGGAGGTGGTGACAGCGGATTCGATAGATAACTTTAAAAGGGGACTAGATTTATTTCTAATTAAAAAGGGTATTCAGGGTTATCATGGATAATTAGAGAGACAGTAATGATCCAAATCTTTTACATTTCCCCTTGAGACAACTGGCTAAGTCTCGCTTGTTTTTGTTTTTGTTTTTTTTCTATTTGCCTTTCTCTGGACTAATTAATAATAATAATAAAAAAAAAAAACATTAAATAATTGATTAATAATTAATTAACAACTAATGAATTAATAGTTAATCCGCATATTGCAGATCAGAGGAGATCTTAAAAGGTTGAACTTGATGGACTGAAAGTCTTTTTTCAACCTTAAATACTATGTAACTATGTAAATTAAATTGGAGTCCATAAGTGCAACGTGAGACCCGCAGCGCCTGCGGGTTTAAAATTCCCTCGTGTTACAGGGATATTAAATTGTTTTGTTTCAATATTTTTTATTGTCAAACAAAGCCAGTGTTGTTACAAACATTTTGCTTAATAAAGTTTTACAATGTTTAAGAAGGAATTTGTTTGTTATGCAGGGTGTATTATTTGTTTAACACCGATAGAACACATTTCAAAATGTTCTATTTTCTAAACTGAAAGGTTGTAAGAAGCTCTAGAACAATCTGGATACAATAAACAATACTGGTTGAGATCTTATGTTGCAAATAACAACACCGAGTTTAGATTTAAAATATCAATGTTTCACATAACATATTATAAATATGGAACTTAAATTGATATGTCTCCTATGAGCAAATCGGAAACTTCATATATAATCCAAATATTGTTTCTGGTTCGACTAGGAAATGACCGTCAACCAGTCACTCACCCAGCCCGTACTACAAGTTCATCCAGCTCCTGGGGTCGACGAAGGGGGATTATATAGGTAAAGTGTAATTAGCTGTTTAAGTAATGTCTACAGCTTGCGTTGAGGAGGGCCATGTGTTCCATATTTCTACGGCACCTAAAGTTATCCCCCCTATCGGGACCCCCACAGTGTCCACATATTACCCCTTGCAGCGGGCGTCGCTGGAGAAGTATTTTGGTAAGGTAAGTGGTCTAATTTACCCTTTTCTATTTTTAGTAATGATGTTTATTTTTTTATTTAATGTAGGTTTTTTTATTTTATCTAATAGGATAGGATAGAGGAGGGGTTAATTGTATAGATTAGAGTTGAGGTTAATAGGATAGGATCAAAGGGGGGTTCATTGGATGGGATTAAGGGGGGTTAAAAGGATATGAGAAAGGGGGGATTAATTGGATAGGGTAGAGGGGGCGTTAATTGGATAGGATAGAGGGGTGGTTAATTGGATAGGGTAGAAGGGGTTAATTAGTTTAGCTTAGACTGGAGGACCCTCATGGTACTTTTACTGTTAATATAGGGGTTAATAGCATCCTATAGGGGGTTAATTAGATGCTCATGAGGGTCTATATAGACCCTCATGAGTGATGGGGTTCATATTAGGTGCTGTGGTGTACTTTGGGCTTTGGCCGAAATTTGTGTGTTATCGGCTTGCCCACGGGGGACTTTGTTGCAATTTAATAGCATGATAGGAATGTAGCGGGTACTAACTTGACAGATCAAAAGGTTGCGGGCTGCAAAGTTCCAAGTTCCACATCCCGCAGGCATTTTTCGGCCATCCTGTGTTTTAATCTGCAAGTCACCTGCGGGTCGGTTTATGAGGCTAATTTATTATTTTTTCAATACGGGCCACGTTTTAAAACGTAGCCCCAATTTAATGAGGCTGAATGTTATGATCCCTATGCTACTGTCAGCAGCCTGTAGTAAAGCGGGATTCTTAATTTATTAGGTAAGAGGGGAAGAAAATTATTTTTATAGAAAAGAGATCTGATCATCCTAAATTTGATGTATCAATCTACATAGAATTGTGGCTTTGAATTGATCCCTACATGCACTTACATTGTGTAAAGAAGGTCCACGTGAGCTCTAATTTAATTGGCTCAGGGGCCTTCCATTCACAAGCACTGCCACTGAGTGAGACTATAAACACACTGTTCTTTGTTATATAAAGAAAACATATGTATGTTATGTTGTGTAGTTATGCCGTATGCCACAACTGGAGGCTAGCAGATGGCATTGTATATGAATGTATAATCACATTTCTTTGTTTCTATAAATATATTTTTATTGGAAAGACAAAACATTATACAAACAATAACTTGTATAAAATTAAAAACATCCATTATACAAACACATTATTCAAGGTTTATGTTATATAACCTTAGCTTCTAAATCCTTTACTTCCTTTTTCATATTGATTTAATCAGCAAAGACACTGAACATAAAATAAAATGTAATTTTATTTTGGTGTTGGGTTGCATGGAATGGAACATTCTATGTAGAGTGGTGCACCAGTAGGGCTACAAAAAAGTCCCATTTGTTGTCAAATTGTTTTCTAATCCGAATGTTAGTTTCAAGTAGACCACTTCGTCTATGACAATGTGCCAGGAGAGGTTTGATTCTTTCCTTCTAGTTGCAATTTTATAACGCTATATATTGTTACCAATAATTTCTTACTTGCACATTTATACTATACCATATATTAATACTCTAGGGAACATTACTATTAAACACATTTTATAATGTAAATGTTATTTGTCTTATGTACTGTACATATCATGAATTACTTCTATTTCCCTCTATATTTTCCTAAGTATTGGACAATTTTACCAAATAAGTAAAAAGTATCCTTTTGTCCACATCGTCAGATGCAAGGACCTGACTGATTTTTTAATAGCACTTTTTTATGACTGGACATTGTCCAGTATATTCATGTGAATCATGAAGCTGTAGTTTCAAATAAATTCATTTATTTCCATGCACACGGTAATGTCACAAAACACATTTTCAGCCCATTTTTTAATTCAACATTCAAGACCTGTTGACTTTGTTGCTTCCTGCATAACCCTGTATGCCAGTGATTTGCATTATTGTTTGCTTTGATGTGATTTGAATACTCTGGTGGTCTTATTGATTCTGACTACCCTGCTCCACACACCAAGCTTGTGACCTGTCTGTCACCACCCCTGCCTATACCATACAGAAGCAGCTGGAGAGCTCAGGTGAGTCCATATCCCTCTTTATGTCTCGCTGTTGTTTTTCTGTCCTTAAGTTGTGTCTGACTCTCAGTGACCACATGGATGCAGCACACCAGGTACATCTGCCCATGTTTCTGGTTGTGCTTATCCATATGGTTTTCTTGGCAAAGATACTGGAGTGGGTTGCCAGGAACCCATAGGATGGACCTGGAGGATTAGGGGTTAGGGCAGGAAAGTTAGGAGGAGGGGCTATGATGTCAGAGCAGATTTATACTTGCAGGGTCAGCCATCTTAGTCAGGGTGCAGCCTTGGACAATATTACTCTTAAGCCGACATTGTCAACTAAGGAGTCATGGCCTCCTCAGTTGTGGATGACATGCTAGAGAGAATTAGAAAGGAGACACTAGCCAGAGGTCCATCCTGGCTAGCATCCGTAATGGCAGCTTCCCTGGGTGAGCCTGAGCTGCCATGCATGTCTAGTGCCACTCCAGGTCTACCATTAACCAGCACTTTAAACTAGGCAAATCTGTCATTGATTACGTATTTGAAGCAAGCATTGTCACAGCTAGAAGGGCAGGAGAGCAGCATAGCCAGGGCATGGATCAGACCCAGGGTTACCAAGATGGACAGCACTCTGGAGCTGGATCCCTGAATAACAGGGGAAATGAAGGTGAAGGTCAGGATGGAAGGGGGGACACAGCAAAGGAAGGAAAGCAGAAAGAGGAGGTGCTTATTCAGGCCGACACTGCAAAGTTAGACCATCCCTTTGTCAAGCGGGACCTATGGGCCTTTATGTTCTTTTAGAGGTCAGGGAGAAGATTTGGACACAGGAATTTATTGAAATGTCTTCCCTGCTCCCACTGAACAGCTATATTAATGTGAAGGAGAAGGGGAGACAAAAAAAGAGGAAGAAGAGAGGAAGAGGAGATACAGGAGACTTTCTAAAATGTTGAACAAATGGCTCCAAAGGTATGTGGTCATGGCAAGTATTATTGGTTAGAAGTTCCCGGAGTGCTGCTCGGCTCTATTTTGCTACTTGGATGAAATCGAGAGCATTCACAGGACATAGGGGCATATGGCCTGGTGGCTCTATGATGAGCACTTCAGACAAAGGATTGCAGCAAATGCGAACATGAAATGGGACGAGAGGGACATGGCAACATGGATGAGGAACGTAATGCCGTCCAGAGTAAGCAGCTAGAAGGCCAGAATGCTCAGCCAAATTTCGAATCTGATACTTTGCGGTTTTAGCATGAGCTTTGTAATCCCAGCAAAGACCCACCCATCAAGTAAGTCTGAAATCGTCAGGAACATGCGCTCATAGTAAAATGAAAAATCCAGAAAGAGGTGGCCATGGGATGGGTGGCGGGCCCCTTTTCACACACCCCAATGGAAAATTTGCATATTTCCCCATTAGGTGTAGTTCCCAGGCTGGAGCCGGGTAGGTATAGGTTAATTCATCATTTGCCCTACCCAAACAGGGGGTGAATAAATGACGGGATTGACAAGTCCTTATCCTCGGTAAAATATGCTTCTTTCCACCAGGCTATAGCTCTGGTGAGTAATGCTGGACGGGGGGCGTTTATGGCTACGTTTAGCTTTTCTGTTGCTTCCTGTACATCCTATATCTCACCAGTTGCTAGGTTGTAAGTTCAACAGTGAATATTACGTGGATCTGTGTCTACCTATGGGATGTTCCATCTCATGTTCGTACTTTGAAGAGTTCAGCTCATTCCTGCAATGGGTGGGGGAATCCGTGACTCGTCAAAAGACGTTTATACACTATCTGGATGATTTTTAGCTGGTGGCACCAACTTGGGAAGAATGCTCTAGTCTTATGAACTGCTTTGTGAGGACAACAGAAGAATTTGGCATCACACTGGCCAAAGAGAAATCAGTGATCATAATACAATTTCTAGGAATTTCTCTGGACTCGGTTAAATTGCAACCTGCCTTGGAGAAGGTGAAGGACTTAAGTGATTCAATTGGTTGTGTGGCGTCTCGAAAAAAGGTCACCCTAAAGAAGCTTCAATCCCTATTGGGAAAATTGAACTTCGCTTGCAGGGGGGAGAATTTTTGGTAGATGTCTATCATTAGCAACGCCTGGAGTAACAAAATCCCACCATTTCATAAGGATAACAAGGGTGTTGGTGGAGGATTTGGAAATCATTCCTGGAGCAATTCAAAGGAAAGTCATTCTTTCTAGCCAAAAAAGTAGCAACTCACGATTTGTTCACAGACGTATCAGGATTGGTTTTAGCGCTTGCTTCAAAGGGCAATGGTGCTCAGAGTTGTGGCCACAAGAATGAAGGGAATCACATCTGGTGAAGAACTTGGCATTTTTGGAACTGTTCCCCATAGTGGTGGCAATATACACATGGGGCGATCAGTTATGGGATCAACGCATAGCTTTCAAATGCGATAATATGTCTGTCATTGTGGCAGGGAACAGTTTGACATCTTCATCTATGCCAGTGTTTCACCTAATCAGAAGGTTGGTGTTGGGTTGCATGGAATGGAACATTCTATGTAGAGTGGTGCACCTGTAGGGCTACAAAAAATGTATAGCTGATGTGCTGTCAAGGAGGCAATGGCAACATTTTCAGGGATAACGCACCAGGGGGAAGCTACCCAGTGTCCAGACCATCTATGGAGTCTTAGCTGAGTTAGCTCTGTCCTATTGAACAAGGAAGGATTGCAATGGGGAGGGTGATATAAACATGTACAGGGGGCGCTATGAGGTCTGAGATTTCAGATTTTGTAAACAATGGGGGGAGGGGGCATTAGCTGTTGTAATTGGGGGTTTTGAGTTGAGGTCCATGGGAGCTAGTTTAGTTGTTAGACAAAGGAATACAATCATCTACAGTTTGGGCAATTGTTCATTTTCTGCATTCTTTTACAGGTTCAGCCCAGAGACGAGTGTGGATAATGGGTCATTCTTACGTATACTGGGCCAGACGAACTGCAGCGGTAAAAGATCTACAGAAGGATTTTGATAAGGATGTACTTGAACTTAAGTGGTTTGGTAAGAGGAGGATGGTCTAGGAAGGCGTATTGGTTGAGTTGATCCAATATACTAGATGTGGGCCTCCGTCTGACAGTTGTGCATGCCGGGGGCAACGATTTAGGGATGATGCCTTTGAAGGAATTAATTAGGGTTATAAAGAGGGATCTAGGTAGGTTGGTTCAATTATTCACCAATTTAATTTTAGTCTGGTCACAGATGATCACACGCTTAAGTAGGCGACCGGCTATAGAGTCTGCTACATTGTATAAATGTAGAAAAAAATGTTAACAGAGCTATTGCTTCATATGTGAGGAAGCTTGGGGGTGTTTCCATTCGGCATTCACATTTGGAAGGGTCTGATTATAAAAGTTTCTACGGTAGGGATGGAGTACACCTGACCCATATTGTTTTCAGGAGGTTTAATCTGGGCCTGGAGGATGGGATTGCATCGGCTCTTGCTTTAGTTGAAAAGGGGCGGAGAGCACAGTGTTAGAAACCCATTCTCTGTGGGGTTTACTGTTGTGTGGGTAGGCATTTATTGCCAGGGTCTCAGCTGAGATGGGAGCGGAGAGCGCTGTGATAGAGGCTCGTTCTTAAAGCAGCAGGATAAGATTTTGCGGTGGGAGCAATCAGGGGGCACGGGGTTCCCTTGCTCATTAGAGATGAGTCGGGCAAGCACCTCTTCATTATTGATTATTGTTTATGATGTTATGGGTTACTAAGTTATTTGTTAATAATTAATGGATGTGATCAATAAAGAAGCTGTGGCGGTATATCCACAACCTAAGTGTGAAGTCTATTTATTGGGGGTTTTCACTATTGGGGAATACATATTGACTATGCTTAGGTCAAGGAACCCACAGCCGTACGCAGTTAAGGTTAGTTGGGGTTGACCGAGCTAGTCCTAGGATGGACCTGGGGGATTAGGGGTTAAGGCGGGAAAGTTAGAAGGAGGGGCTATGACATCAGAGCAGATTTATATTAGGAGGGTCAGCCATCTTGGGTCAGTCAGGGTGCAGCCTTGGACAATCTTCCTCCCACGCGCCCTGTAGGTTTAGGTATAGCCTATGGCCTTGGTGTATAGAGGTATTGGTAGTCATAGCTAGTGGTGGTGGCAGGGGTGATTGCTGACAGTGAGTTATAGCAGCAGGATAAGGTATTGCGGTGGGAGCAATCAGGGGACACAGGGTTCCTTTGTTCATTGGGGGTGAGTCGGGCAAACACCTTTTCATTTTTGTTTATTTTTTATGACGTTATGTGTTACCAAGTTATGTGTTAATATTTAATGGTTGTGAACAATAAAGAAGCTGTGGCCATTTATCCCGAACCTAACAGTGAAGTGTATTTATTGTGGGACTCTTGCCGTGAGTTAGCTCTGTCCTATTTAACAAGGAAGGATTGCAATGGGGAGGGTGATATAAACATGCACAGGGGGCTCTATGAGGCCTGTACAGGGAGCGCTAGCTATCTGGGTCTTTCTATGTGTTTGTTGATGAGTATATATTAGGCATACTCGTCATTAAACACATATAAAGACACACACAGACAGGTGTATGTGAGATATACACACCATCAGACAGACATCAAAACACTCATACTGCCAGGCATGTGTCAGACATACTCATCTACAGACACACACAAAGAAATTCTACATATATCAAGCTCAAGCTATACTGCTATTTGTATAGATTCTCACACTGATTTTCATATATGTTGCTGGGTATCATGTGTGCTGTTAATCTGTGAAGCATACAAAGCATGTACAATACAATAACAAACCTACTTGCTTCCTGTTACCTGCTTTCTTATTAAGTTACTATCGTTCCTCAATCACAGTCAATGAATAAGTCAACCTAAATGGTGAAGTATTTGAAATTTTCCCCTGTTTGTCTGAGGAGTATCTACTTGCATTCTTCTCAATTGTTTTCATGCAGGTTTGTTGGTTGATGTGTCAATCTGCATGTTCTTCTTTAGTTCTTACTAGAGAATTGCCCGTCAAAAAATGATGGCATTGAAATTGTAAGGTAGCTAATGCTGTTTGGTGTGTAATAATGAAATATGTAATCCATTAATAAATGCATATACTTTACCTATTTTGAAGCATTGTGTTGAAGAGCTGTAATCTATTTTGATGTTGCTGCAGCATTAGTGGTGTTGAGCTGCTGTGTAAGCGTGGTGAATGTGTGCAGTGTAATACTTGCGTGCGAGAGACGAAACCGTTAGCGTAGTGGTGTACTTCCGTATTGGCGTAAAATGGCGGGTAATGTGTGGTATGCGTCTTAGCGGATTATCCGTAGGTCTTTTGTGGTGTTTTGCGAGTTTCTTGTGGTGTTTTGCGAGTGTGTTGTGGTGTTTTCCGCGTTTAGAGTGCTGTAGCCTCGTTTTCGTTTTGTTCGGCGGCCATTTTTTCTCTCGCTTATGGATTTTATTAGTGTCTAAACTCTTTTATTTTGATTTAAATGATGGTGTAAGCTCTTTTTTTGAGGTCCTGGATGGTCCCTCTTGCTGTAGGTAAGCTTTTTATGTGTGTGTTGTGTGTATTTATTGTGTTTTAAATGTTTTTATGTTTGCGTGTTGCGTCCGATTTTTGCGAGGTTGTAATGTGTGCTAACGTGTCTCGTATGGTGCTTGCATGTTTAGCCTCATTTTCGTTTTGTTTGGCGGCCATTTTTTCTGTCGCTTCGCAAATGTTTTAGTGTGTAAACTCTTTTATTTTGAGTGAAATTAAGGTGTAAGTTGCTTTTTTGAGGTCCTGGATGTTCCCTCTTGCTGTAGGTACGTTTTTTATGTATGTGCTGTGTGTATGTATTGTGTTTTGAATTTTGTAATGTTCGCAAGTTGCGTCCGAGTGTTGCGAGGTCGTAATGTGTGTTAACGTGTGTCGTATGTTGTTTGCGTTGCGAAGTAAAGTTTGCGAGGGTCGTAATTGGTGTGTCGTGTTGTTTGCGTTGCGACGTAAAGTTTGCGAGTGCCGCAGTTGCTGGCAAGGAGCGCCTTCGGCAAGTGTTAGCAACAACTCGCATGCTCACAACTATATATGTGATAGAATACTAGTGACTTGCTTTTCAAAAATTACGACAATAAAAAGTGAAGCCTGGCAATGCTGTTTGCCACACAATGGGAGCCTCCCCCTCTACATTACTGGCCTCGCGATGAGCGCCTGTGTCTCTTCCCCCTCCCCTGTGTCTCTTCCCCACCTCTCCCTCCCCTGTGTCTCTTAACCCCTGTGTCTCTTCCCCACCTCTCCCTCCCCTGTGTCTGTTCCCCTCTCCCCTGTGTCTGTTCCCCCCTCCCGTGCCTCTACCCCCTCTCCCTCCCATGTGTCTCTTCCCCCCCTCTCCCTCACATGTGTCTCTTTCCTCCTCCACTGTGCCTCTTTCCCCTCCCCTGTGTCACTCCCCCCTCCCTCCCATGTATCTCTTTCCCCCTCCCTACCTGTGTCTCTTACCCTCTCTCCCTCCTCTGTGTCTTTTCCCCGTCCCCTGTGTCTCTTTCCACCCTACCCCCATGTCTCTTCCCCCTCGCTCGTGTCACTCCCCCCCATTTACCTCCCCTGTGTCTTTCCCCCTCCCCTGTGTCTTTTCCCTCTTCCTCTCTCTCCCTTGTATCTCTCCCCCCTTCTCTCACTCCCCTGTGTCTCCCCCCCTCCTCCTCTATGTGTGTCTCTTCCCCCTCCTCCTCTGTGTGTGTCTCTCTCCCCTCCTCCCCTGTGTGCCTCTCCCTTCCTCCACTGTGTGTCTCTTCCTCCCTTCTCTGGCTCCCTTCTCAACCCCCCCCTCGTGTCTCTCCCCCCCTATTTACCTCCCCTTGTGCCCTTTCCCCCTCCCCTGTGTCTTTTCCCTCTTCCTCTCCCTCTCCTGTATCTCTTCCCCCTTCTCTCACTCCCATGTGTCTCTTTCCCCCTTCTCCCTCACATGTGTCTCTTTCCTCCTCCACTGTGCCTCTTTCCCCCTCCCCTGTGTCACTCTCCCCCTCCCTCCCATGTGTCTCTTCCCCCCTCCCTCCCTGTGTCTCTTACCCCCTCTCCCTCCTCTATGTCTTTTCCCCATCCCCTGTGTCTCTTTCCACCCTGCCTCCCATGTCTCTTCCCCCTCACTCGTGTCACTCCCCCCCATTTACCTCACCTGTGTCTTTTCCCTCTTCCTCTCTCTCCCTTGTATCTCTCCCCTCCTCTCTCACTCCCGTGTCTCTCCCCCCTCCTCCTCTGTGTGTGTGTCTCTCTCCCCTCCTCCCCTGTGTGCCTCTCCCTTCCTCCACTGTGTGTCTCTTCCTCCCTTCTCTGGCTCCCTTCTCAACCCCCCCTCATGTCTCTCCCCCCCCTATTTACCTCCCCTGTGTCCATTCCCCCTCCCCTGTGTCTTTTCCCTCTTCCTCTCCCTCTCCTGTATCTCTTCCCCCTTCTCTTACTCCCCTGTGTCTCTTCCCCCTTCTCTCACTTCCATGTATCTTTTCCCTCTTCTCTCACTCCCCTGTGTCTCTCCCCCTCCTCCTCTGTGTGTCTCTCTCCTCTTCCCCTGTCTGTCTCTCCCCTCCTCCCGTGTGTGTTTCTCCCCTCCTCCCCTGTGCGTCTCTCCCCTCCTCCCCTGTGTGCCTCTTCCTCCCTTCTCTTGCTCCCTTTGCCGTGACGACGCGCTCCCTTTGCCGTTTGACAACATGCAACGCTCATGCGTGGCTAATGCCATGCAATGCGCATGCGTGGGGCTTTTTGCGATTGGTTATATTTTTCAAACTACGATTTGTCGCAAACGTGACAATGAATCACTGTTTGACAACTATTACATGTGATAGATACCAGAGAAAGTCACTCTGCTTCACGTCATAGGGCCTCATTCAATTGTGATTACTGAACATATTTTTTTACAGAAGTTTTAGTTAGTGAACTTCTATTCAAAATCAAGATCTTTACTAACTAAAAACTTCTGTAAAAAAATATGCTCTGTGCTTATATAGAGCTCTATCCAAATGGCCAAATCGCAATTAAATGAGGCCCATAGTGTATTTACCGAGCTTGTCTACGTGCAAAACTGTATATAATTTCTTGGTTAAAATAGTTGTCTGTTATATGTTTTGTGGTAGTTTTTCAGTTTAGAGATATTAGTAAAAATAAGTTCTGTGTTCAGATTCATCAACAAGCACAACATTTTATTACATAGTTTACATTTTTGTATGTTTCAACTGTGTGCATCTCCCAATGCAAAATCTTCCTCCTGTAGTTATATAAATTTCAATGTTTTGCTGAATTTTTTTTATAATACCTAAAAGGAATACAGTGTTTAGATTTTAATATAAAAAGTCTTCCTTAACTTGTATAGACACAGTATATACATATTACATTTATGTGGATTGAGCAAAAGATATGTTTGGAATGAAGAAGTTCTACTGGATATTACTCATTTGGTTTTTGTGACGCAGCAGCTATATAAATAACCCATGCTCAACTACCCACACCTTTTTCTTAGAAACTAGGATAAGGCTTGGCATAAACAATGAGCAGTGGAGGAAAGAATGAGCGATTTTCTAAGACTGGACATTGCCCAGTATACTCAGGTGAATCACGAAGCCGTAAGACTTTTAGTTAGAGATAAATTTAAATATTTCCATGCACACGGTGACATCACAAAACACGTTGATAGGTTAAAAAAAAATCGGAAAAGGGTTTTTGTGCCTATTTTAAGAATTCAACATTCAAGACCTGTTATGTTTGTTGCTTCGTGCATAACAGAAAGAGAGGACCTAGAATTCCCTATGTAAGGAAACCTAGTAAATACTATAGCGCCTAAAAAGTATGGAGATGACAAACCGTAACGTAAAGCCAATACCTAAGCAAGGTTAAACATGTATGAGGATATATATGAATGAAAATATATACTGAAATGTAAGGAGAAAAACATATATATAGAAATATATATACACATATAAATATGTATATATATAGATATATATAGACAAATATATATGTCTTCGCACAAGTAAAATATATATATATATATATATATATATATATATATATATAAGTCAGCAAAATACGTACAGTATATATATACACAAAATACAAAAAATACAAAAACCTGGAAGGCACAACATGTGCTAGTAAATACTTAAGTGAGTCCAGCTGGAGTGGACGAGGAACAAAGTTCTAATACTGGTAGTAGAATCGCAGAAGTCTTCTTTTGCGGCGTTCTTGAGAGGAGGGAGAGATGGTAAAAGTGATCTGACTCCTTGGACAGTAGGGCAGCTTTTCCCAGAAACTCTGGTCACCACAGAGTAATACTCTAGAGAATGAAACAAAAAAGGGGGGAGGAAGGAAAGCGCACACCAAATCCTAGAGCAGATCAATAAATTTATTCCAACAAAAGTTTGTATAACAAATGGACACTCACATGTGGGACCCTCTAGATAGAGGTGTCAGAAATCACTCATAAATTAGTTCTTGGTCTTTCACAAAAGTGGGCAATAAAGTGGTCGCCAGGCTTGAAATCTCTATAGATCTGGTCAGTGTGGTAGTCACCAAGCTTGGGATCTCTATAGAATATCAACTCTGGTATACTTAACTTCGGGATGCTGAGCCCAAAGAATATAAAGTATCAGAGGATCTATGGCCAAAAACTCAGTTGATAAATGGACGAAAGATCAAAAGAGCGAGGAGGCCAAAAAGTCCAAATAGAGTCAAGTCAAAGAATTGACATAATGGGCGACCCAATGGTGACCATCAGTCCAAAATGAGTGTCAATGTATCAAATAGATAGATACTCCAATAGAAGATAAAATGAGCAAATATTGGGCTCTGCAGAGGCAAAAATGCAAACAGTGCAAACATGCAAGAATAAAACTGAGAATGGAAAAAAATAATACTAATGAAAATGCAAAATTTAAAAATAAAATCACACAAAATAAAGATTAAAAATATCATCTACTGAGCTTTGTCAATGGTGATAAAAATCAATCATATCAGAAATGTAGAAATAAATGTAAAAATGGAAGTTTCAGTATGCTTCGTGCATAACCCTATACGGAATGTCAGTGATTTGCATTCATTTTTGCTTTGATACAACAGTTCAAAATGCAGGGGCCACTCATGTCATTTAATTAGATATTACACAAAGCGTAATAGAGATAACCAAAACATAAACTAAAGCATAGACCTAGGCAGATTGTCTTACATGGTGTAAAATATATTAAAGCATTTCAAGTGCAATGAAAAGTACATCACACTCTCAGTCTCTGATTTATTCCGTTACGTTCTCTTTCTCCTGCTTCCTCTTGTGCATTTCCCCCTCTCTTGACTGTTTCCTTTTGCATTATTTCCGCCCTCCATTTCCATTTCCTCTATTTTATCAGCTTCATATCTCTCTCTCCCATTTCCTCTCTTTCTTCCTTTTTCAAACCACTTTTTCTCACTTTACCATTTCCTTTCTCATTTTTTCTCTGTTGCATTATCTGCTCCTCTCCCTTCTCATCCTTTCCCCTCTTTCTTCTCCACTACCACTTTTGCATTTTCTTTCCCCATTTTTGCTACCCATAACCTCTCTTGCACTCCTCCCCATTTCTTCTCTTTTATCTTTATTTTATTCTCCCTCTCTCCCTCTCCACTAGTCTGTTTTTCCATCCTCTCTCTTACCAATTCCCTTCTTTTTTATGGCTTTTCTACTCCCTCTCTTCCATATTTCCTTTTCCATTCACCTTATTACCTCATTCGTTTTTGCATTTCCTCTCATATTGCAACATTTCAGTAACCTTTTTCAGACACAATTTTAGTAGTATATATGTTTAATATGTGCACACTGCTCTCTCTCATATATATATAATCGCATATATAGGTGTGGTAATTACAAATTGTCGGTCACGCCATGTTAAAAGTTACGGACTTGCGCATGCGCAATAAGCACCGAAGGCAAGGACGCTCCATGGATGGAGGATGGAAACAGATTGAAAAGGCCTTGTGATGAGCGCCATCAAGTCGCTAGTATGTATATGTGTATGTGTGTATATATATATATATATATATATATATATATATATATATGTGTGTGTGTATATATATATATATATATATATATATATATATATATATATATATATATACATATATATATATATATATACTGTAAACCAGACAACTCATGACCCTCGGTTTTACCTGATTCAGAGGTACAAGGTTAGATTAAAATAGAGATTTAAGTCTGATTTTTTAACAAGAGATACCAATATACAGTATGTATTCTGTGCATGCTATTCTATCATGTGATACTCCGAAACCAACAAGGAGAAATCCGTAACAAAGAAAGACATTCAGAGTCACAGTGTGTCAAAGTGTAACTTGAAACCACAGAAAGTACAACAACTTTTGGGATATTTATCTTGGGGTAGCAAATAGTTTATTATCTTTGATTATATAATAACTACCTCTAATTTTAGCTATGGGTTGTATATCAAAAACATCTGACTACAAAAAAAGATTAGCACCGATGCATATTTATTTTATGTAAAGAAACGAAGGAGATCGTATCTACTCTCTGTGGGTGTGTTTCCAGGTAGCACAGTAACAGGGAATCCCCACAAATGTCATGGAAATCATTACCTAGAAAAAAAGCATATAGATGTTAGAGCGCCCTCTAGTGACCACTCACATTAGTTGTGTTAAATTGTATTAATTGTAGTAAGTTCACATTAGTTGAAAAAGATCAATGCAAGGTATTTGCTCATACTAAGGCCTCCTTGTTGTAGCTGTTAAAACATGATTAATATACAGGTATAACATTTTCAAGGCAAGTCTTGCATGAAAGATGTAAATATATTTAGTTTGATTTTTAAATAAATAGACGTCATGTTATTTGTGGGAAGAATGTGGTTCTCTGTTTTAGCAATGTAAATCTTTATATATTCCACATTGTTTGTGATATCTTATTATGCAATAATTCAGAATAGTTTTGACTGTCTTATGCAGCTTGTGTACAAATAAATACATATATAACAAATGTGTTACTTTTTAGATCCTTTTTTATATGCTTTCACTGATAGATAAGATAAACAAACATCTTTCGCTCCAGTTTATCAGTAGACAGACAAGATGGAACCTTCAATACTTTACCAGTCATTCTCCCAAATGTGTTAGTTACATACTTTACAAGCATGTGAAATGTTTCTAATGTTCAATGGCCTTTTTATGTGTGCTTAATATATTTAAAAGCTATCACATCTGGGTACAGGAGGTACCACCGTGAGAGGCCAGTCTCTCAGTTTAAAGTATTATTACATGACCCTGGCAAGATCCATTAGGCGTTTAGATAAATAAACACACTGACTAAGTGTTTCTTGGGAAAATAACGGGCCACAGCTTTATTAAAGCAACCATAATCCAATAACCAATTACATAATTAACGTTGATACATCACAGCTCAATTAAACATCCCGGAGGAGGAGCCCGGTCCGGTCAGTAACCTCATGCCCTGGGCCCGCGCCCAGAGCCTCCCAGTGCTTTACTAAGCACGCCCATGAGGCAGGGCAACGCCCACTTAAGCCCGTGGGCCGGGTGACTCACCTCCCGCCAACCAAAGTTATTCCTAACTTGTCTCCTAACCTAGGAATCCTAAATTCCTTACCCTTCTACTCTTTCCCCCTTTTCCTTAAAAAAAAAAAACTTAAGCCACCTGAACTGAGTTTAACCAACCTTACCCCCTCCGACTATACCTTATTAACCTATCCACAACTTTTTTCTTTTTTTAAACTAACCACCAACTCAAAGGGGAAGGAGGGAATCAGCCCAATGGCCGGCACGGAGTGAGGAGGAAGCCCCCAAAACGGGCAGAAGTCCCTACTCCTCCTCCAGCCAATCAGAAGCGCCCAGGCTCCGCCGGGTCATGCAGCGATGCGTCAGCCCCGGCGTGCCTGGGGCTGCCTCCGCGCCGGCCAATATTGTGAACCACTGCTTAAAATGTATAAGTAGACACTTTCAATCATTGCATTTTAAAAATCCAGCACTATAGCAATTCCTGGCTTGAAAGTCAGTGGTCTTCCCCCAGGCTTCCTCAACTGCACAGGAAAATTCAGGGTGCAAACCATGGTATCAAGCGACATTGCTGGATGAGCCCAAGACAGCATAAGCAAAGCAACATTGGATGAGACTTCTACTCTCTGCCTCTGCAAAAGGGTACCAGTTTATAAAATAATAGCATTGACAGATGAGATTATATATTTATATGTAGTGTGCATACTTATTGAGTGCACCTATTATATCAATACATTTATTATTAAAATTACATTCATGGACTTATATAGATAAACATAGCTAAGCAGGATTAGAACAAAATGTGTATATGGAGAAAAGGGTCAGAGGCTCCTGCTGATACATTTGTATTGGGCCCTACGATTTCTGTACAGCTGATATATTTGTACTGG
Source organism: Discoglossus pictus (assembly GCA_027410445.1). Lineage (NCBI taxonomy): Eukaryota > Metazoa > Chordata > Amphibia > Anura > Alytidae > Discoglossus > Discoglossus pictus. The sequence continues at coordinate 204,478,034 of CM050169.1, read as the reverse complement.
GCCCTACATTTGTACTGGGCCCTGCATCACGTTCATGTGATACATACCGTATTTATCGGCGTATAACACACACTTTTTCTCCCTGAAAATAGGGGGCAGATGATGTGTGCGTGTTATACGCCGATATAATGTTAAGGACCGTCACGCCATTAGCATATACCGCATGTGACGTCACGCCATTAGCATATACCGGGTGCCGGCACCCGGTATATGCTAATGGCAAGGCGCGCATGTGACTGGCGCGCATGTGACATCACATGCGCGCCGGGTCAAGAAGGAGCGGAGGCCGGAGCAGAAGCATGTAAGTGAGGGGAAACGGAGAGGGGTAGTATTTAGGGGGGTTTAGGTTGAGGAGGGGGGTTGAGAAGGGAGGTTGAGGAGGGGGTTGAGGATGAGGAGGGAGGTTGAGGATGAGGAGGGGGGTTGAGGTTGATGTTGAGGAGGGGGTTGAGGATGGGGGGGTTGAGGAGGAGCAGCGATTTCTGAGTAAACTTTTGTAAAAACATATAATATCCAAGATTATTTGTTAAAACAGTTGCTTTTACTGTCATTTTCCGTTATTTACCTTATAAGTGTTAATAATATTAATAAAAAAAAGTTCTGAGCTACCCTTATTTTGCTTCAAAGTTCTTTATTTGAAATTTATTTATTTTTTCCTGAAATTTCCTTCTTAAAATGAGGTGCGTGTTATACGCTGATAAATACGGTATATATGAATATTATTCTGTGCTTCTCAATGAGATATTTCGGGTGGATGTCCCATAGTTTGCAAATCTGCTCTGATACAAAGTTGTCTTGTAGCCATCCATTGGTGCCACTATATTTTCTGAGCAATGGATGTTTTCATGTGATATAATTGTTGGTTTTAGTGTTTAGGTACATTTTCGAATAGCAAGTACAGATCTGTGTAGTAGATCTTTTAATAAAATAATCAAATATTGTAATAAGAAAATTGTTTACTTTTGTCGTTTATTTATTTTCTCATGTTAATTAATCCTGTCATTGGTTGTAAATAGTGTTGTACTTTACTTTCATTGCTCTCTATATTTATAGTATAGTTTATTTTACAGTAAATTAACAACCCAAGAAAAAAAGAAACTGTCTGGGAATATTGTAGAGTGACTGGAATGATAATTAAAAAGGATAATTATTCACTCTAGTGCACAACACGGAAGAACAACAATGACTTCACCATAAAAATCCAGTAGTGCGAGCATCTTTCACACATGGTAATAAAGTCACTTATATCTTAAAGTGCACGCTCATTATAGACTACGGATTATGAGCCCGATTCAATTGAGCTTTTGCATGTTACTGTAATCCATAAGTGAGGTTGCAAGTTTATTTGCTATTCAATTGGCTTATTTTTGCGGGATCCAAACAGATTATGAGTTAGGGCCTAGAAAAAATTGCGATGGTTAAACCAGTAATTTACAGTCCCCGAAGTCTTTCATATTTCACTTTCGCAAGAGTTATGATGGCTAAAATCGCGAATCGCTATTCAATTGCTCAATTTCCCCAAGCCCGCAAATGTTTTAACACTCGTAAATGGCAAAAGAAGGAGAAAATCCTACGAGTGCTAGAGAGGACCCCCAAAGGGGTTAAGAACCTATTCGTAGCACTGTAAATGCAAATAAAAAATCAATACTGCACTGTAAATAATAGGGAAAGCAATGATAGACATAAAAATTAATTGCACAACAGTCTCAAGCTCGCAAATCGGCAGGAATTTAACTTTTATGTTTCATTTTGGGGTTAAATCGATCTTGGGTATCAATGAGTTAATACATATCCGGCCACCCATATGGACTAGAACAGTATTGGCATTCATTTTCATAATTCTTTATTTTGCGGGTTTGCGAGTCTGATAGCATAACGAACCTAATTGATTGACATGTAACCTCCATGTTTTACTGCAGTAATAATGACGGTCTAATTTTCTATTGGCTGATTCTAAATGGGAGGTTACGGGCTTGCTTAATTGATCATGTTCCCGCCCTGAACTGCTACGAAAAAGTTCATGGTTTACGAAGTCGGCTTTGGGCCAGTAACTTGCGGCCTTCCACAATTGAATAGCTCCGGATTCGGAGACGAACGGGAGCCCGCAACAAAAACCGCAGACATTCGGCCTACAGCTATCGAGTTGCAGGCTTGCAATTGAATCGGGCCCAATGTGTCTGAGCAAAATATGTGGATGCCACTTTTCTGTATCACATATTATAATTGTCAAACTGTGATTTGTTGTCACGCTTGCGAGCCTTGCAAAGCGAGGCGAGCCATTGAGACATTGAAGCCTTCTGAGCTTGCAGGACTTAGGTAATGAGCGCCGAAGGTGCTCATTGCCCTGCGAGGCGAGCAGTTGAGGCATTGAAGCACATGGGATTTAGGCTGAAATGAGTGTTATATAGATCCCGGCAATCAATGTGTTAATACTCGCATGTAATAGAATATCATATTTACTGCTTTATTAATATTGCACTATATCTGGCCTGTAGGTCTGTTCGCAAACTGTACTTGAAGCACGTAGTTCTTCGAAATCTACGCTCCCCTTTCTCAGTGACGTAACGCTAACAATCTCTTTTTCCATTGGCTCTGTACCTACGTGCTTGCTTAATTGTTTGTGTGCGAGCACGCAACTCCGACGGCCGTAAACTGGTTTACGAAATAGCGTCTCTCCCTCGTAGCTCGCAGCCCTTTCTAATATAATAGCAACATAAGTAGGCCAAATCTCGAGCCCGCAGCCACTGCGAGGCTTACGTTGGACTTACGAGGCTGGAATTTAATGAGGTTGCTTGACTTAATAAATGGCTGTGTTAGTCCCTTAATTTTGTTTCTTTCAACATTATAATATAACAAATTTCAATAGTGGTTGTTACTTATTCTAAGGTATCTTTATGATTGATTCTTCTTAATACAGGAAAATCTCTATTGAGATAGGATATTCCATTGTAATGCTTTTTTGTTGTACAATTTATTTAAACGAAAAGGTCCTATGTAAAATTATCACATATAATAATTGTCAAACTGCGAGTTGTAGTCACGCTCTGCGAGCTTGCGAAGCCAGGGCCGCATTTGTGGAGGTTGGGGCTCCCACGTCAACTGCAATAAGCCAAAGGCTCATTGCAGGCCGCAAATGCGGACCTGGCGGAAAAAAAAAATACGAATGTAACCGTTGAAACGCGTACATCAAAAAACACCAAAACCACAGAAAAATAAAAACAATACATTAAAAAAATCACACACAGCACGGGGGGACAGGCAGGATGTCTGGGGGGTGAGGTTGCACGCAAATTAAAGTTGAATTTAAGGAGTTTCGCCACTTGAAAATCGCCTAAGCAAGAAAAAAAATGACGCCCGAAAAATATGAAAACGAGGCTACGCGACCCCGAAGAGAAGGAAACCCCAACAAGGACGTACAACTTTCTCAAACAACAATTATGACCCGCAGAACTTAACGTCCGAAACGCACACATCGACAAACACGAATAGCACAACAACAAAAAAATACAACATAAAACAAACATCACACAGCCAGGACGTCTGGGAGTGAGGTTGCATGCAAATTTAAGTCGCATTTAAGCCGTTTTGTCACTTGGAAATCGGCTAAGCGCCGAAAAAATTGGCGGGCGAAAAAAATGAAAACGAGGCTACAGGACACAGAGCCGCGAAAATCACTGCCAGCACATACGAGTTACACAGGAACATAGCAGATATGAAATATACTATTACAACAGACGAAAAATGCTCGCGAGCCAAATAACACATAGACAAAAGCAGCCATTTTTCAACACTAACTTACAACTCATAACATTAGGACCCTAAAATGCTGCTTTACACGCCTAAACAAACGGTTTGCGCTCGTGCACGCAGCCCATTTACATTGGACACTTGCCATATTGCTGACACCTTCTCCTCAGATGATCCACACTCCAACTGTACATTTTCAGATGCAGGAAAATCCAAATAGATTGTTAGCTCTTCAGCATATTGATTGCTGCATATTAAATATAAATAGGTAAAGTATATTAATTTATTAATTCATATTACTTTAGTAATTCACTGTACTCACATTTTTTTTTTTTTTTTACACTGTACTTATAGATCTGTCTTCGCAATGCGCGCCAAAGGTGATCGTTGCAAAGCCGGACAATTGAAGTACAGTGCGGGGCTCACAATGACCGCTGAAGGTGCACAGAGGAGCAAAAGCCTTACATTGTGTGGCAAACAGCTTTGCCATGGCTTAAAATTGTATTGCCCCAACATTTTTGACAGGCAAGTCGCTAATCACATATATTGTTATATATAATTGTTGTAATTGCGAGTTTGTCTGTTACGAAGGTGCTCATCGCGAGGCCCGGAAGTTAGAGTGGCGAGAACCTTCGATTGTGTGGCAAACAGCATTGCCAGGCTTCAAATGCTATTGCTGTCATTTTTGACGGGCAAGTCGCTAGTATTATTATATTGCTTGTCTGAGAGATTTCTAATGCCCATACTGTGAGTGTTCTTTCTATTTTAATCATGACAGTATTGTGTTTCTGCTATTTTGCCTTCTTGTGAATATTTTTTAAAGGTGAAATAAACAAACTCAGTGAATTACTGCTACTGTGGCAGCTTCTAACACAACACACTTCTGTGAAAACAAAATATAATAAATAAATTCTTGTGAAACGAGTGATGTCTTTTTATTCTCATTTCCCACTTTGGACCTTGCGTGTTTCATCAGCGCCACCATCCTTGTGCGTGCAGCGATCGCGGGATGAAAGTATTATGCACACGTGCATGTCTTCAGCGTGTGTCTTCAGCGCCATCTAGTGGCTGTAAATATTTATTGCAACTGGTTTTCTTATACCCATACTGAAAATGGTCAGATAAAACATAACAGCCTCAATATAATATAAAGCTTTTATTAGTATATAAAAACATACATTATATATTTAACCCTAACCACTAACCTTAACCCCAAACCGTAACCCCCTAACCCTAAACCTAACCCCCTAACCCTAAACCCCTAACCTTAACCCTAAACCCCGAACCCTAACCCTAAATCCCTAAACCTAACCCACTAGCCCTACCCCTAAAACCCTAACCTCTACCATTAACACTAACCCTAAACCCCTTACCATAAAACCCCTAACCCTAAACTCCTAACCCTAAATAATATTGGTATAGTATCAAATGTTGAAATACAGTAACCTTTGGGGAACAGTAATCACAACACAGTCTCATTTGAGATTGAATTAAAAAAAAACATAACTGTAAGGGGCCAACGGAAACTCTTAATTTTAAAAGGGCAGATTTGAATGGTCTAAGGGCAGCAATACAAAGTATAGACTGGGACAGAGAACTGGCAGGTAAAAACACTGAACATAAATGGACAACGTTCAAATCCTTACTAAATAAACACTTATCACCATATCCCATGTTTAAATAAAAGTAGAAGGAGTAAATCACAACCCATGTGGCTTAGCAATGAATTTAAGATGAGGAGTAAAAAACAAGCATTTAAATTATACAAACAAGAGGGGACAGAGACTGCTTTACGGGAGTACAAGGAAATCAACAAGGCTTGCAAAAGGGCGATTAGCCTGGCTAAAATAGAAAATGAAAAGTTAGTTGCAAAGGAGAGTAAGACTAACCTTAAAATATGTTTTGTATATAACAATGGGAAGAAGGCCAGGAAGGAAGCTATAGGAACATTACAATGTGACACAGGCCGTCTGATAATTAGTGACCAAGAAAAGGCAGATGAGCTAAATAGGTTATTTTCTTCAGTATATACACATATACAAGAGAGGTACCAGTGGTTGGGTCACTGCAACATAATGGGGCTACACTACCTTTACCAAATAACTGGTTAACGCAGGAAGAAATGAAAAAGAGGTTAGAAAAAATAAATGTTAATAAAGTCCTGGGTCCTGATGGAATACATCCACGGGTACTGAGGGAACTGGGCTCTGTAATAGCCAAACCATTATATCTAATGTTTCAAGATTCACTCAACACAGGGTCTCTGCCAGATGACTGGAGAAAGGCAGAGGTGATACCTATATTTAAGAAGGGAGCAAGAGCAAATCCGGGGGAATTATAGACCAGTGAGTCTCACTTCAGTAGTTGGAAAGCTTTTAGAAGGGTTAATAAGGGATAATATACAAGAATATATCTATTCAAACAGGATTATAAGTAGGAGCCAACCTGGATTTATGAAGGATAGGTCATGTCAAACAAACCTAATTAGTTTCTATGCGGAGGTTAGTAGGAACTTGGATCAAGGCAACTCAGTGGATGTAGAGTATTTGGATTTTGCAAAGGCTTTTGATACAGTGCCACATGGGAGACTATTGAGCAAACCAAGGGATACAGGAATTGCCATACATATTTGCTTATGGATTGAGAGCTGGCTAAAAGACAGGAAGCAAAGGGTTGTGGTAAATGGAACATACTCAGATTGGACTAATGTGGTAAGTGGGGTTCCTCAGGGTTAAGTATTAGGTCCCTTCCTATTTAACATATTTAATAATGACTTGGAAGTAGGATTGGAGTGTGGTGTCTCCATTTTTGCTGACACAAAGTTGTGCAAGGTAAATAAATCAGAAAATTATGTACTATTCCTCCAAAGGGATTTGCATAAATTAGAGGAATGGGCATCTAAGTGGCAGATGAGATTTAATACGAATAAATGTAAAGTTATGCATCTGGGAAGGAAAAATAGTCATGCAGTTTATAATCTTAATGGAGCAAATCTTGGGGTATCAGTAATTGTGGACAACCAGCTAGGTAATAGTGCTCAATGCCAAGCAGCATCTGCAAAGGCAAGTAAAATATTATCATGTATTAAGAAGACTATAGAAGCAAGGGAAGCAAATATAATTCTGCCACTATATAAATCTCTAGTACACCCTCATATGGAGTAAAATTTTGGGCCCCACTACATAAAAATGACATTTTAGAGCTGGAAAAAGTACAGAGAATGGCAACAAAGCTCATAAAGGGAATGGAGGGGCTAAGTTATGAAGAAAGGCTAACCAAATTACACTTATTTACTCTAGAAAAAAGGCGTCTAAGAGGGGATATGATTACCTTATATAAATATATCCAGAGTCAATACAAGGCTTTGTCAAGGGAACTTTTTATGCCAAGAGGTTTTCAACTGACAAGGGGACATCCTTTGAGATTAGAAGTAAAAAGAGTTTGCCTTAAAGAAAGAAAAGGGTTCTTCACAGTAAGGGTGGTTATTCAGTGGAATTCTCTACCAAAGGAGGTGGTGACAGAGGATTCGATAGATAACTTTAAAAAGGGATTGGATATATTTTTAAATAAAAAGGGCATTAAGAGCTATCCTGGATAAATAGAGAGGGGTATTGATCCAGGGATGAATCAGATCTCCAGTATCTGGGGTCAGGAAGGAATTTCATATTTTTTTCCCTGTTGAGACAATTGGCAAAGTTTCACTGGGGTTTTTTTTCTGTTTGCCTTCCTCTGGATCAATTAACAATAAATCTGCATATTGAAGATCAGAGGAGATCTAAAAAGGTTGAACTTGATGGACTAAAGTCTTATTTCAACCTAAAATACTATTTAACTATGTAAAACCCTAACCCTAAACACATAGCCTAACCTTAAACCCTTAACCCTAAACCCATAAACCCATAACCCCTAACCCTAAACTCCTAACCCTAAATCTAAACTCCTAACCCTAAACCCCTGACTATAACCCTAAATCGAAACTCCTAACCCTTAACCCTAAAACTAAATCCCAGACCCTAAACCCCTACCCTATACCCTAACCAAACCCTAAACCCCTAACACTAACCCTAAACCCCTAACCCTAACTGTAACCCTAAACCTAACCATAACCCTAAACCCATTACTATAAACCTAAACCCCTAACCCTAAACACCTAACCCTAAACCCCATGCACTTTACCCCTAACCCTATGCCTAAACCCCAACCCTAAACCCCTTCCCTAAACTCTAACCCTAAACCCCTACCCTAATCCTAATCCTAAACCCCTAAACCCTTAACCCCTAACTCTAGGGTTGAGGTTTGTGGGTTTAGGTTTAGGGATTTAGGGTTAACCAAACCCTAACCCTAAACCCCTAACACTAACCCTAAATCCCTAACTGTTACCCTAAAGCCCTAACCTTAAACTCCTAAACCCCTAAACCTAACCGTAACCCTAAACCCTTAACCCTAAACACCTAACCCTAACCCTAAACCCCTAGCCCTAAACCCCTACCCTCTAACTCCCTAACCCTATGCCTAAACCCCTAACCCTAAATCCCTACCCTAACCCTAAACCCCTACGCAAAACCCTCCGCCTTAACCCTAACCTAGGATTAATATTAGGGGGTTAGTGGTTTAGGGTTAGGGTTAGAGGGTTTAGGGTTAAATAGATAATGTATATTTGTATATACTAATAGCAGCTTCATATTATATTGAGGCTGTTATGTTTTATATGACCATGTTCAGCATGGGTATAAGAAAACCAGTTGCAATAAATATTTTTAGCCACTAGATGGCGCTGAAGACACGTGCTGAAGACACCCATACATGCATAACACTGTCGGGCCTGCGATTGCTGCGCACACACGGGTGATGGCGCTGATGAAACACGCAAGGTCCCTCACTTTAATTTATATATCGCTATAATATTATTGAACCTTATATACCTACTAGCGACTTGCCCGTCAAAAATGACGGCAATAAAATCTGAAGCCATGGCAATGCTGTTTGCCACACAATGTAAGGCTTTTGTTCCTCTGAGGACCTTCGGCACTCATTGAGAGCCTTTCCCCCCTTTGGCGCTCATTTCTTCCTAAGTCCCGCGTGTTTCAATGCCTCAACTGCTCTCCTCGTTTCAAGAGGCTCGCAGGCAATGAGCACCTTTGGCACTTATCGCCTAAGTCCTCCGAGCTCAGAAGGCTTCTATGCGTTAACGGCTCGACTCGCTTCCCCAATCTCAGTTTGACAATTATAATATGTGATACCTCATGAATAATGATCCACTACACAGTTACCTTTGGAAATCTTACTTGAGTTGTTTGAAATCCTATAATTATGCTTCGCTTCATAGTATGCCTGCTACATTACCATTCTCTATGTTAGATCTATAATTACTAAGTGTCATTACGTGGTTCGATTTTGATGACGTCATTTATGCATCCAGTCGCGGTCCCGTTGATCGCTACATGCTGGCATTCCTCTTTCTGAGATATGTACTATATTTCAATGCTGCTGTACTTTGATACGTGTTAGTTATAGGATTTCTGTGTACTATACGTATGCCTAATCTATTTATGGTTATTGCACTTTATAGTTGAGAGTAGTACCTTCACACTGCTGCTTGTAGGATAGGAAATGTCACAATCTGCTTCTTTAAGGGGGCTTGATATGAACCTAGTTCAAACCTACCCCAGCAAAATCGTGTAGTTCCTGTTCTCTGGCAAAAAAGATGGCTTCTGAAGAGGGCAAGGATACAAGTTACTAGTGACCCATGGCAAGACCACTCCAAGTCAGGATACAAAACACAGAAATAGTCTCACACTGTGGATATATAGCTGAAAACGTTACTGAATTATCAAAACATCATATGTATACTCTCCCATACCACTCCCTTGTGTACCTTTGTGTATGTGTGTGATGAAACACATCTGCCCTGTAGCCTTGGTTAATATAAAAACTCTTGAGATCAAATTCTCCAGATATCTAAAGTTGACTAGTGAAACAGCCTTGATTTTAATATCAAATATTTGGTTAGGACTACTTGAAGTACATGCATCTGTCTTGACTGAAGGCCTGTATCTGTACAGATGCAATGTCCTGCAGATAATTTCTGTGCAGAGCATTCTTACCAATTCCACATATATTCTATAACAGATTTTTCCTCTTATCACATATATAGTTCTCAGCAATACGGGTCGATGCTAACGCTTGCGGGCTCACAAAACAGGATAGTACAACAAAGATTGTTAACACATACGAAATGGAAGAATGAATTCTGTTTTGTCTGCACCAACCTCTAAGCCTAACCCATAAACTAAACCTCTAATGACAACAGTGGTGTACACAAAACAGGATAGTACAACAAATATTGTTAAAACATACAGAATGGAATTAAAAATCCCATTTGGTGTGCCCTAACCTATAAGCCTAACACCAGAACCTAAACATATCATGTCAACAGTGACGTACACAAAACAGGATAGTACAACAGATATTGTTAACAGATACAAAATGGAAGAAAAAAATCTATTTTGTGTGCCGTAACCTATAAGCCTAACCCCAGAACCTAAACCTCTAATGCCAACAGTGCTGCACACAAAACAGGATACTACAACAAATGTTCTTAAAACATAACACGTGCAACCATCTATCCTATAAATATGCACCACTCTCTAAGCCTAACCCCATAACCTAAACCTCTCTGAATACATAACAAATCGAAGTATATTTCCTGTTTTCCATGCTCTTAGTACAAAAACAAATTTGATTTACATTTGACTTCAACATTTGCATCTCTCTCTTTAATTCTCAACAGACACTGCCTGAAGACTCTCTGCATCGCTACAGCAATTTCCACACAACAGATTTCAAGAAAGGCAGTACAGTATTACAAGTTACACAAAAAATAAAATACTGCTATTTACACATATAAAATGGAAGGACCTATCCTGTTTTTTGTCTGACTGTGGAAACGTACTGCAACCTAACTAACACTATAAGCAGTAAACCCCTAATGACAACATTGCCACATGCAAAACAGGATAGCAACAACAAAAACAAAGGCATACCCTAACCCCTAATGCCAATAGTGTTGCACACAAAAAAGAAAACACCAATTATGTTAACATATACAAACTTAAAGGATATATACTCTTTTTCCTGCACAAAGATTGAAGCCCAACTCCATAACCTAAACACGTATTGACAACAGTAGCACACAAAAAATCATATAAAGCACATATCATCTTTCGTGTGCCACTTTCACAAAATACACTGCGACCTAACTAAGCTGCTAAGTCCAACCTCATAAAGCTAACCTCATAATGCAAACAGTGCTGCACATAAAACAGGATAGCAGAAAAAAAATAACAAAAAATGCAGTTAAAACAAATAAATAAACGAAGGAGAATAAATACTAATATACTAATTTTATTTACAGATTAATATGGCAGATACTGACAAGAATCAGGAAAAGAAAATACGTCAAAAAACATGGGCAGACCATCAGACGCCTAAGAAGAAGGAAATTTGATGACAAAAAGAACGGGACTCGCAAGCAAAAGACTACCAGCTGACAAACTGACATCCAACCCCAAGAAGGCAACTAAAAAACAAAAGCATTTAGAAAATGTTCATGAACAATCAGATAAGAATTCTATTGATGATTTAGACAGTCACATTGATATATCTTCTCACAATTGTCCTTTACTTAAATCTTTAACAATAGAGGTTCATAATTATGGTGATATGAATATTGTTTGTCAGTTTTGTGGGGCTTATCATTTCAAAAAGGAAAGACCCAGAGATGGCGAGTTTGTTAGTTGCTTGCAAAAAGGCAAGGTAAGACTTCCACAAAGACAACAATTCCCACCATATTTACAAAGCATTATGACTGAGCCTACTTTCCCCAACTACCAAAATGTCTAAACAAACATAAGATCCTATAATAGTGCCATATCCTTTGCATCTATAAGTTAAACATTAGCTGCTAATGTGCCAGGACATGGCCCTCAATGCTATAAAGTACAAGGACAAATTTACCATCGTACTTCTCATTTACATCCAGAGGAAGGAGAGCAAAGAAAATGTGCTCAACTATATGTCCTAGATGCAATGGAAGCTGTTGAACAACGTATGCAGCTTCCTGAAGATAAAAAAAATGCTTACCCATTGTTTTTATAGAGCTTGATAAAATTATGGCAAAAAACCCATACTATGAAGCCTATAAAAAATTGGCAGAAGTAGAAAAGAAAAAAACAAATCATGCATAAATACATAAATTGCCAATCCCAAAAGTCAATATGGTGCTTAAAAGAGATCGCCATACTGATAAACACTGTTATAACGTGCCAACAGCAAATGAGTGAGGTTGCAATGGTCTTTCAAAGTGACGAAGGAGAACCACCATTTCAGAGAGATATTAGAATACTAGCGAATTGCCAGGCAATAAAATTGTAAGTGAGCTAATGCTGTTTGGTGTATAATAATAAAATAAGTAATAGATTAATAAAGTAATATACTTTATGTATTTTGAAGTAATATATGCAGGAAGCATTCTGTTGAAGAGCTGGCAATCTGTTTTGATGTTGCTGCAGAATTAGTGGTGTGGAGCTGCTGTGTAAGCATGATGAATGTGTGGAGTGTAATAGTGTGCGTGCTCGAGACAAAACTGTTAGCGTAGCTGTGTACTTCCGCATTGTATAAGTTATTATTCTAAAATGGCGGCTAATGCGGCTGTGGCTGATTTAGCGTCCTTCGTTTTAAATGTTGTCCGACTTGTTTGGTGGTGTTTTGCGTGTTTAGAGTCCTGTAGCCTCGTTTTCGTTTTGTTCGGCGGCCATTTGATCTCTCGCTTACGGGATTTTCGGGTGTTTAAACTCCGAAATTTGTACTTAAATCAAGGTGTAACTTTACTTGCAGAGGTCCTGGGTGCACCAACTTGCTGTGGGTAAGCTTGTTATATGTTTGTTGTGTGTATTTATTGTGTTTCTAATGTGTTTGGGGTCGCGCGGGTTGCGTCTTTGTTTTCGAATCTCGTATGTCTTTTTCTGCAATTACGTAGGTGTTTGGTGGTGTTTTGCGTCTTTAGACTGCTGTAGCCTCGTTTTCGTTTTTTTCGTCTGCCATTTTTTCTCTCGCTTAGAGGATTTTTCAGTGTCTAAACTCTTTTATTTTGAGTTAAATTGAGGTGTAACTTCAGTTTTTGAGGTCCTGGATGCCCCCTCTTCCTGTAGGTATGCTTTTTATGCAGGTGTTGTGTGTATTTATTGTGTTTTTTTCAGTTTTTCATGTGCGCGGGTTGCGCCCGATTTTTGCGAGGTCGTAATTGGTCGTAACATGTCTCGTTTTTTTTTGCGAGGTCCGCAGTTGCTGGCAAGGAGCGCCTTTGGCTTCGCAAGTTAGCAACAGCTCGCTTGCTCACAACTATATATGTGATATCCCAGAAATGAGGAGCAACCTTTCATTAAGTATCTTAAGAACGAATTTGGACCCAATGATATATCCCATATTTTTCCCACATGGGGAAGCAGGTTGGCAACCCAAATTAACACTTGTTAGTTAACCAAATTCCAAAGTGCGTGTGAGAATTTTTTCCATGCTTGAATTTAAAGTTGCTCAAACTGCCATTCGAGATGGATTCAATCCCATTTTATGCAGAGGAAAACTGACACAACAATGGATCATTGATTCATATTTGCAAGTTGAGGCAAATAACTTAAACTTCATTAAATATCAACAAGATAAACTACGTGTAGAACAGTATTGTGCATTAAAGGATTATGTCGCTGAGGTTGCTACAAGCAGAGACATAACAGCTGGGAAAGCCATAATTTCACCATCTTCTTTCCAGGGATCTCCTCGCAATATGCAAGAAAGATACAATGATGCCATGGCTATTGTCACCAAATTTGGAAAACCTGATTTATTTATTACATTTACATGTAATCCACAATGGCCAGAGATTACACAAAATTTACTCATTGGCCAAACTGCTTCCGATAGACCAGATTTAGTAGCCAGAGTATTTAAAATAAAATTTAATGAATTAATACGTGACATAACCATAACTTAGTTATTTGGCAAATGTCTGGCTTATGTTTATACCATTGAATTTCAAAAAAGAGGACTTGCACATGCACATATTCTTATAATCCTTCAAGAAAAACATAAGTTAGATACTGGTGAGAAAGTAGATTCTGTCATTATTGCTGTACTACCAAATCCAGAAATACATGGTAGACTATATGAGATTGTAACTCCTCGTATGATTCACGGACCATGTGGAGATCTTAATCCACAGTCACCATGTATGGAAAATAAGAAATGTACTAAAGAATTCCCCAAAGATTATCGAGATAAAACTTATGCTAATTGTGATGGCTATCCATTATATAGCAGAAGAGAAGGCCAAACTGCCATTATCCGTGGCAAATATGTCGACAACAGATATGTTGTACCATACAATCCACATTTACTCATGAAGTATAATGAACACATTAATGTTGGAGCCTGCACTTCCATAAAATCCATGAAATATGTCTACAAATATATTTACAAAGGCTATGATGCAGCTACTGTAGTTGTCAAAAGTGCAGAAAATAACAAACACAGTGAGTACAAGCTATGTGGCGTCTACTAAAATTTGAAATGCACGATCGATCACATGCAGTATATCGATTAGCTGTACATTTGCCACAAAGACATTTAGTGTATTTCCATGCTGGCAATGAAGCAAATGCTGTAGCACAAAGTGAGCAGCGCCACACTACACTAACTGCATGGTTCCAATTAAATTCTACTGACTTAGAGGCAAGATAATTCTTATACATTGACATTCCATACCATTATGTTTTCATTAATGGATTATGGCAAAAAAGAAAAAGGCCTGGAAATAAAATAATCCCAAGAATTTACACAGTAAGTGCAAGAGACCTTGAACGTTTCTGCTTAAGACTACTACTTCTAAATGTTCCTGGTGCACAAAGTTTTGAACACTTAAGAACTGTTAATGACATAGTAAATGAATAATTTCATTTAGCTGCGCGCCATAGAAACTTCCTAGCTGATGATACAGAATGGGAAAGATGTCTAGAAGAAGCAGCACTATGTCAAATGCCACGGCAGATGAGGGAATTATTTGCATTTATTTGTATCTTCTCAAATGCTCCTAATGCATTAGCTTTGTGGGACAAATTTAAAACTAATATGACTGAAGACTTTTTGCAACGATACAATTGAGCCTATTGCACAATTAAAAGCATTCATTGAAATCCAAGAGATTATTATTATTATTATTATTATTGTTTATTTGTAACGCGCCAACATATTCCGTAGTGCTATACATAAATTAAGTTACAGGCAATGACAAGTTAAAGATTCATACATTGCAAGAGTGGATGGCCCTGTCTTTGAGCTTGGAATCCAGTGTCCATAGCGCTTTCCCTAAAGCACTGCGCAGGATTGAAACTCGCAGACTTACAATCTAAAGGAGAGATCTTTTTAACTCGTGGATTAAGTTGTGCAAGTTTTAATCTGCCAGATCCAGGTCTCATAGACGACATAAACTTTGAAGACTATGACACTCAGCTTCAAAGAGAAAGAGCAGAAGAAAGACTTGCAACTTTAAATACATTACAATTGCAAGCATTTAATGCAATACAAAATGCCCTGAAGGATGACATGCTCAAAAAGCGTTATTTCTATCTAGATGGACCTGGCGGATCAGGAAAAACTTATCTCTATAATTTATTGATGAGTTTTGTTCGAGCACAAGGTCAAATAGCACTGCCATTTTCAACCACTCGAATTACTGCACTTTTGTTAGAAGGTGGAAGAACTGTGCATAGTGTATTTAAACTGCCAGTTCCCATTCTGGAAACATCAGTGTCGGATATTCAAATTACATCATTGCAAGCAAAAACAATTTAAAAGTAAATTAATTATAATAGACGAAGTTACAATGATGTCATGCCATGCCCTACAATGTATTAACTACGTGAAGTCATGGACAATGATTTTCCATTTGGTACAAAGGTAATGTTGATAGGTGGAGATTTTAGACCAACATTAACTGTCGTTGTACATGGAAATCGAACCGACATTGCCGAAACATGTGTAAAGTCAAGTACACTATGGAAACTATTCACCCATCTTCAATTACAACAAAATATAAGATCAAAAGGAGAAAATGAGTTCAATGATTGAAAAAAATGCACCACAAAACAATTATTATCACAGTGCTGATTCTGTACTTGGTGATGACAAAGAAAGTCAGACAAACTTTTTAACCAAATTCATTAACTCATTAAACTTCTCTGGAATGCCACCACATATTTTGCAGCTAAAGAAAGGTGCAATTGTTATGTTACTGCGAAATATGAACTAAAAAAAAGGCCTATGTAATGGGACCAGTTTAATTGTTCAAGAATTAAAGGACCATTTCATACATGCTGAAATTCTAACTGGTACCCATAAAGGAGAGAGCATTTCAATACCAAGAATAGATTTGGCACCATGTGAAAGTAGCCTCCCTTTTGTTTTGTACTTCAAAGGAGACAAGTTCCCATCATCATGGCATTTGCCATGACCATTAATAAATCATAAGGACAAACTTTCAAATCTGTGGGTATCTTTTTAGAAGAACCACTATTTGCACATGGCCAGCTGTATGTTGCATTCTCAAGATGCAAGAATCCAAAGGCTATTAAAGTTTACATTGAAAACAACCAAAGTCAAGGTGAGTTATTAGATGATGGTCGCATTTTTACAAAAAAACATTGTCTACTATGAGGTACTATAACTTAAATTCAACAAAATATAATAATACAAGACATGGCAAAGAACAAAAAAAAAAAGATCTTTCACCTCAACAAAAATTTCACAAGAAAAAATAAATAAATAGAGCACAGTGGTTTGATTTCGAGCACAAACTTTTATGTCACTCAGGCTCTTTTTAGAGGACCACTATTTCAATAAGAAACTCTATAAAATGGCAAAAAACATAGAGAACAGTGGTTTTACTTCCAGGAAAAAATTAGAAATCTCTAGGACTCTTTTACGAGGACCACTATTTCACATAGGAAACTCTATGTGCCATTTTCCAAAAACACCTTAATCTCAAGAACAAATTTACAACAACAAAAAAAAGCAAATATAGAGAACAGTAGTTTGATTTCGAGTATAACATTTTATGTCATTCAGACTCTTTTTAGAGGACTGCTATTTCCATAGGAAACTCTATAAAATGGCAAAAACCATAGAGAACAGTGGTTATACCCCGCGGACGAACTTTGATGTCTGGCGGTATCTTTTTAGAGGACCACTATTTCACATAGGAAACTCTATGTGCCATTTTCAAAAATTACAACAATAACAACAGGATTCAATACCGATTTAGTTTAGCAGTTGTTAATCTACAAGTTGCATGTTACAAAACATTATGTCATGTTTACAATACTCATTAATACAATGTTGACCTTTTCTTAAATTAAAATTTTACTACTATTAAAGATGATTTACCAGTTGGTCACCTACAAGTTGCATGTTAAAAAAATAAACATGTTTCATATAATAATTGTACTTCTTTATAGAGAGGAAAAAGGTTAAAAGTGTCAACTACGCATAGTACGTGCAAAACAGAATTCAAAACATACACATTTAATTGCCGTCATTTTTTGACGGGCAAGTAGCTGGTAATATATAATAACTAGTATACATAATAACCATGTACAGGCAACATATAACCACACAAAATAACACATAATCCCAATGCAACAATGTCATGCTCCCTTGTTTATATTCGTAATTACTGGCAATATCAGTCCTTAAACAATTAAATCATGACAGGGGATAAGTGGCACCAGCCCTTGTGTATTCTAAGGTTTTCTTAGATTTTTTTTTTAGGATTGTAGTGTAGATAGCTTATTCCTGTAATAAGGGAGTAAACAGTGGGCTCCATAAGCTGCTGCACTAGTATTTGTAGGGTTTCTTTAGAACATTTTTTTTTGTTAGTTTTTTTGTTTGTGTGCTTTTTTGAGTATTTGTGATTTTTGTTTTGTCACTTTATAGCTGCTGCTTATTTTTGGATTACAGTTTTATTGTATCAATTGGATTTTTCATGGCATACACTTTATTGACCCTTTCACATTGATGTATTGATAACATTAGCCATATTTTTTTCATGAGAGTGATTATGTTCTGTCTCCATACAGTACTGTATTTTGAGTATATTTGGTTTACCACCATTGAGACGCATGTACTTTAACTTTGAATTTATCATTATTGAGATGTTTGCACTTTAAATTTTGACATTATCATTCATGGGAGCCCCTTTTTGTTTTGTTTTTAATGACTTATTTTTATGGTTTTATTAATAAAAGTTATGTTTTACGCATCCAGATCTATTGTATGCTTTGTTTATAATGTCTCTATGGGGTTGTGCCTGATGGTTTAATTGGCGCTCTTTTTCTTTTTTTATGTAAGATTATGCAATAATCCACTTCACATTATATAATTGTTTTTATTGAGACAGTTCCATGTGTTATAATTTACAGCTCTATTTGGTTAGCTGTGAAGACAGTGTTGTAAATATTAGAACATTATATATATACTAGCGACTTGCCCGTCAAAAAATGACGGCAATGTGATGTATATGTTTGTGAAGTTGTTTAGTTATTTAAATATATTTTTGACCCTTGTAGGTATTGTGATATGAACGTGTATTTTTGTAAAACGTTGATGTAATGTTTTTTTTAAATGAATTTTGTATTTGAAGAATTGTTCACTTTAATATACATAGAATCCACAGGAAAGTAAAAAGTAAAAAGACTTTTTGAAACGTGCCGAATTTTAACATGAAGTTTAAAATATATGTAAGCAATAACCTTGAAAGTATATATTTTTAAAATTGAACTTTATTTTTTATGTAACTTTGGAAGTTTTGCAAAACATTTGTCTAATTTTCAACATTATAAACAGGAACATAGTAAATACATTTTGTAATATAATTTTGAATTAAAAGTATTAACATTTGAATGTAAAAACAGTTTAACTTTAAATTAATCAGTATTAACATGCAATTTGTATCAGAATTATTGTTAAGTTTAATATACATTGAATGTAGAGGAAGGCATACAGTAAAAACTCTCCTTAAACCGTACGTAATTAAAGTAATTCATTACTGAGCACATAAACTGTCGATAAACATTAATGTAGGTAGTAATGTTAAGATAACAGAGAATATTTACATTGTGACTTAAAAGGTGCTTGAGCTCTTAACATGAACTTTGTAATATGTTGAATGAAATAACTTGAAAATATTGTTTTTAAACTTGTAACATTAGAAACATTAACATAGTGACTTAACATTTTAACATAATTTTTCACAGAAATGCAAGTTAAGTATTTTGTGAGGCGAATTATCCATAAACATGACTTCCATTAATTATGACTGAATTAAACAACTAATTGTTTTGTATTTTTGAATGTTTTTCCAAAATATTTGCATGGCTTTAGTTTGTATCCTGCAAAGTTATAGTACTTCATAGTAGACAATGTTTTTAGTAAAAATACGTCCATCTTCTAATAAATCACCTTGACTTTCATTGTTTTCAATGTAAACTTTAATAGCCTGTGGATTTTTGCACCGTGACAACGCAACGTACAATTGACCATGTGCAAAAACTGGTTCTTCTAAGTAAATACCCACAGATTTGAAAGTCTGACCTTGTGATTTATTAATGGTCATGGCAAATGCCATAATAATGGGAAATTGTCTTCTTTGAAGTATAAAAGGGAGACTACTTTCACTTGGTGCTAAATCTATTCTTGGTATGAAAACTCTCTCTCCTTTATGGGTCCCAGTTAAAATTTCAGCATCTATAAAATGGTCCTTTAATTGTTGAACAATTAATCTTGTGCCATTGCATAGGCCTTTTTTGGGGTTCATATTTCGCAGTAACATGATAATTGCACCTTTCTTTAGCTGCAAAATATGTGGTGGCATTCCAGAAGGAGTTAAAGAGTTAATGAATTCAGTTGAAAAGTTTGCCTGACTTTCATTGTCATCAGCAAGTACAGAATCAGCACTGTGATAATTTCTTTGTGGTGCATTAATTTTTTTTAAGATTTCATTATTGAGTATTAATGCATCTTTATTTTTACACGTCAGTATGACTTGGTTGGCAAGCTCAGAATATTCTTCGTTATTTATGCTTCCTTCAAATATTGCCGATATAATATCTTGTTGACAAATCATCTGAGGTGGGATCTCTACAGTGTCGTCAGGTAAATGTAGTATTTTTTCTGTTCTTCCTTCTCCAATTTTAATAAGCCAATCATTGAAATCAGTTTGGCCTTCTGATCTCATATTTTGTTGCAGTTGAAGATGGGTAAAATGTTTCCATACTGTACTTGACTTTATACATGTTTCAATAATGTCTGTTCGATTTCCATGTACAACGACAGGTAATGTTTGTCTAAAATCGCCACCCAACAAAATTACCTTTCCACCAAATGGAAAAATATTATCCATGACTTCACGAAGCAAACGGTCAATACATTGGAGGGCATAGCATGACATCATTGTGGCCTCATCTATTATAATTAATTTACATTTCTTCAATTTCTTTGCTTGTAAGGATGTCATGCGAATATCTGACACTGAATTTTCCAAAATAGGCACTGGCAGTTTGAATCCACTATGAACAGTTCTTCCACCTTCTAATAAAAGTGCAGCAATTCCAGTAGTGGCAAACGCCATTGCTATTTGTCCTTGTGCTCGTACTGAACTCATTAATAAATTGTACAAATATGTTTTTCCTGATCCGCCAGGTCCATCAAGATAGAAATAACGCTCTGTCACCATGTCATCATCTATAGCATTTTTAATGGCATGAAATGCTTGCAATTGTAGTGTATTTAAAGTTGCAAGTCTTTCTTGTGTTCTTTCTGCTTGTAGTTGAATGTCATAGTCTTCAAAGTTAATGTCATCTATTAGACCTGGATCAGGCAAATTAAAACTTGCACAACTTAATCCATGAGTTAAAAAGACTTCTTGAATTTCCATTAAGGCTTTTAAGTGTGCAATGGGTTCATTGTATCGTCGCATAAAGTCTTCAGCCATATTACTTTTAAAAGTCTCCCACAAAGCTAATGCATTTGGAGCATTTGAGAAGATACAAATAAAAGCAAATTGTTCTCTCATCTGTCGTGGCATTTGACATTGTGCTGCTTCTTCTAAACATCTTTCCCACTCTGTATCATCAGCGAGTAAGTTTCTATTTCTTGCAGCTAAATGGAAGGATTCATATACAATGTCATTAACAGTTCTTAAGTGTTCAAAACTTTGTGCTCCTGGAACATTTAAAAGTAATATCCGTAAGCAAAATCGTTCAACATCTCTTGGACTGACTGTGTAAATTCGTGGAATTATTTTATTGCCTCTGGTTTTTCTTGCTCTCCATAATCCATTCACAAAAACATAGTGATATGGAATTTCAATATATAAGTATTGTGTTGCTTGAGCATCAGTGGAATTTAATGCAAACCATGCAGTTAGTGTAGTGTGACGATCTTCACTTTGGGCCAATGCATTCATTTCATGTCCAGAATGGAAATAGACTAAATGTCGTTGTGGCAAATGTACTGCTAACCTATATACTGCATGTGATCTATCATGCATTTCAAATTTTAGAAGCCGCCACATAGCTTCTGGCGCACTGACATAGCGAGCATCTACATGAGATGCAAGTTCATCATGTACTAACTCACTACTTTCAGGGTTGTCTGCACTTTTGACGACTACAGTAGCTGCATCGTAACCTTTGTAAATATATTTGTAGACATATTTAATGGATTTGATGGAAGTGCAGGCTTCTACGTTGATGTGGGCGTTGTACTTCATGAGTAAATGTGGATTGTAGGGTACTACATATCTATTGTCCACTTTTTTTCCACGAATAATGGCACTATCTCCTTCTCTTCTTTTATAAAGTGGATATCCATCACAATTGGCATATGTTTTGTCTCTATAATCTTTTGGAAAATCTTTTGAACATTGATTATTTTCCATACATGGTGATTGTGGATTAAGGTCTCCACAGGGTCCATGAATCATGCGATGAGTAACAATCTCATATAGTCTACCATATAGTTCTGGATCCGGTAGTTCAGCAACTATGACTGCATCCACTTTGTCCGAAGTATCTAATTTATCTTTCTCTTGAAGTATTATGAGAAGATGTGCATGTGGAAGGCCTCTTTTTTGAAATTCAATGGTATATACATAAGCAAGACATTTGCCAAATAACTGATTTATAGTAAAGTCACGTATTAATTCATTTAATTTTATCTTAAAAACTCTGGCTACTAAATCTGGTCGATCTGAAGCAGTTTGTCCAAGAAGTAGATTTTGATTAATTTCTGGCCATTGTGGATTACATGTAAATGTCACAAATAAATCTGGTTTTCCAAATTTTGTCACAATAGCCATAGCATCATTGTATCTTTCTCTCATATTTCGAGGAGATCCTTGAAAGGAAGATGGTAAAATGATGGCTTTGCCAGCTGTCATGTCTCTGCTTGTAGCCACGTCAGCAACATAGTCCATGAGTCCACAATATTGTTCTACACGTAGTTTATCTTGTTGATATTTTATAAAGTTTAAATTATTTGCCTCAACTTGCAAATATGAATCAATAATCCATTGTTGTGTTAGTTTTCCACCACATAAAATGGGATTAAATTCATCTCTAATGGCAATTTGAGCAACTTTAAATTCAAGCATAGAAACATTATTTCGGATTCTGGCTTTAGCATTTGGGTAACTGGGAAGGGTTAATTTTGGTTGCCAACCTGCTTCTCCGTGTGGGAAAAAGATGGGATATGTCATTGGATCTAAATTTGGACTTAAGATATTAATATTAATAAATGGTTGGTCCTCATTTCTGGGATATACTCTAATGTCTCTTTGAAATGGTGGTTCTCCTTCATCATTGTGAAACACCATTGCAACCTCATTTGTTGTTGGCAAGTTATAACGACGTTTATCAGTATGTCTGTCTCTTTTAAGCACCATATTAACCTTTGGCATGGGTAATTGATGTCTTTGTGCATGAAGTAGTTGTTCATTTTCTACTTCTGCCAATTTTTTGTAAGCTTTACTGTAGGGATTGTTGTCCATAATGTTATTTAGCTCTATAAAAACACTGGGTAAGCATTTTTTATTTTCTTCCATCTGCATACGTTGGTCAACAGCTTCCATTGTATCTAGGACATATAGTTGAGCGAATTTTCTTTGCTCTCCTTCCTCTGGATGTAAATGTGAAGTCCGATGATAAATTTGTCCTTGGACTTTAAAACAGTAAGGACCATGTCCTGGTACATTAGCAGCCAATGTTGCCCCCATAGATGCAAATGATATGGCACTATTGTAGGATCTTATGTTTGTCTTAAAATTTTTGTAATTTGGAAAAGTAGGTTCAGTCAGAATATTTAGTAAATAGGTTGGAAATTGTTTCCTTTGTGGAAGTTTGAACTTTCCTTTTTGACAACAACTAATAAATTGTCCATCTCGGGGTCTCTCCTGTTTAAAATAATAAGCCTCACAAAATTGACATTGAGTAGTCATGTCCCCACAACTATGAACCTCTACTGCTAAAGACTTCATTAAAGGACAATTTGCAATGCATATTGGATGTTGACTTTGATATTCATCAGATGAAAAGTCATGAAATGTTTCAACAACAGGTTCTAAATGTTTACTTTTTTTCGTACATTTTCTTGGTATATGTTGGACTTGTTCGGTTGAAATTTCCTGTAAGTTTTTAGTAAGAGTTTGTAAATGTTTTTTTTTGGTAGTTTTTTTTTTTGGTCTGTCTTGACTGGTATGTTGTAAAATGTCATCTGATGTTTTAGGAACAGTTTGTAAATGCTTTATTATTTTTTTATTTATTTTGGTTGTATCTTTCATTTTTGCAGCGGATATTCTTTTATTTGCAAGTCTTTTGCGTTCTTTTTCTCTTCTAATTTCTTTCTCCTCCGGTGTCTGCTGGGCGGCCCATCTCTCTTGTCTTTCTCTAGTTTGACGTCTTTTCTTCTCTTCTTTGGTCTCGTTATCAGCCATATTAATCTGTAAACGGAAACAAATAAATGTAATTGTGTATATTTAAATTTGTAATTCCTGTTAAAGATTATTGTGCACAATTGTTGAAATAAAAGGCAAATCATGAATGTATCATTGATATTTAGTTAAATTTATAATTCCTGTCTTCAGTGGCTCATAATTTTTGCAATGGAATACTGCTGTAAATAAGCATGTAACATATTTATTTAAAATAATGGTTTTATTTATTAAAAACTTTGTTTGTGGATAGATATTTACCACTGCAAAACTTCTTTGCTGAAAAAAAAAGTGATGTGGTTATTGAGCTATGTATTGCATAGTAGCAATTTAAATAAAATAAGGGAGATAGTAAATTAATTAATTTATTTTTCTGTTGAGACGGATGCAACTGAAAGCAGTTTCTTTACTGTTATTCTTTAGTAGTTATTATAGTTTACCTTGGTTGAAGTGTGATTTAAATCCGAATGTTTGTTGGTCCTCGTTTCCAAATCGTTGTCCAATGGTGTGGTCCTCTGTCGGAAGTCCTCGTCCGATGGTGTGGTCCTGTGGCGATAGCCCCTGTCCGATATTGTGGTCCTGTGGCGATATCCCTCGTCCGATGTTGTGGTCCGTTGGTGAAAGTCCTCGTCCGATGGTCTGGTCCTGTGTTGAAATTCCTCGTCTGCTGGTCTGGTCCTGTGTTGAAATTCCTCGTCTGCTGGTCTGGTCCGAGTCCTCGTCCGATGGTCCGGTCCTGTGGAAAAAGTCCTCGTCCGATTGTCTTCACGCAGTATCTGTTGTAATGTAAAATAGAAAATGTTGTTTGAGTGAAATGTCTTTTAAATAAGTAAAGAATGTATTAATTTTGCTGTATTGTATCAGTTATGGTTATTTTTTTCAAAAAATTTTTTTTTTACTTTCTGTACAATCCCAAGACTTTTGTTATTCTTATTTAAGGTTCTTAGTAAGGCTTGTGGGTTGTGATATATTACATAAGAATATGAATTTATTTTGCTATGTGTTTATGTTAGTTTTTGTACAATCCTGTTTTGTGCGCACCACTTGTGGTATACTTATTTAACCTTTTTTTGGATAGTTATAGTTAGTGTAACATGAAATAATATAATGAATGTAGTTTGCTATGTGTTTGTGTTAGTTATTGACAATCCTGTTTGGT
Organism: Discoglossus pictus; assembly: GCA_027410445.1. Classification (NCBI taxonomy): domain Eukaryota; kingdom Metazoa; phylum Chordata; class Amphibia; order Anura; family Alytidae; genus Discoglossus; species Discoglossus pictus. Next base: position 204,453,033 of record CM050169.1, on the reverse strand, counting down.
GCACATCACTTGTGCAAAACGAATTTCTTCTTGATTGTACAGGTTATAGGTTGTTAAACATTAAAGAAGAATGTTAATATAGTTTGCTATGAGTTTGTGTGCTTTTTTATACAATGCTATTAGGTGCACAACACTTTTGTTATTCTTATTTTTGGTTATTTGTAAGGCTTATAGGTTGTTAAACATTTAGTCCCTCATTCAATTGCGATTTTGCCAATTGAATACGGCTCTAAATAAGCACATAATATATATTTTTTAAAGAAGTTTTTAGGTAGTGAAAACCGTGCTTTTGGATAGATGCTTAATAACTAAAAACTTCTTAAAAAAATATATGTGATGTGCTTATTTAGACCCCTATTCAATTGGCAAAATTGCAATTGAATGAGGGCCTTAATAAGAAATTCTGTTTTGTGTGTAGCAGTTTGTGTGTCATTGAATTGCGATTTGGCTAATTGAATTGTGCTGTAAATGAGCACATAGCATATTAGCATATTAGTAAAAATAATTTTGTAGTCATTGAAAAACTGTATTTTTGATATTTTTTTATTAACTAAAACCTTAGTTTTAAGCTACTGTTATGTTGTTATTTAGAGCCCTATTCAATTGGGCAAATTGCAATTGAATGAGGGCCTTTGTGTGTACCATATGTAGCATAGTTTGGCCCTCATGCAATTGCATTTTTTACAATGTAATAGTACTGTAAGGCCGTAATTGAATTGAAATGTAGAAATTTGAATAGGGTTGTAAATAAGCACATCACATATATTTGTTAAAATAGAGTAAAGGCCTAAAAGTTCTTATTTATAGCCATATTTAATTTTCCAAAATAGCAATTGAATAAGGGCCTTTGGTTACTGCATTTGTTATATTGTGAGCTCCTTATTCAATTGTGTTTTGGCCAATGGAATAGAGCTCAATATCAGCACAGAGCATATGTTTGTACGGAATTTTGTATTTAGTGAACTTGTATCCAAAAGGAACGTGTTCACAAAAGAAAAATTTCCTAAAAAATATGCTCTGTGCTTATATAGAGCCCTATTGAAATGGGCAAATCACATTTGAGTGAGGCCCTTGGGCATTAAAGACATATAGGTCCTCATTGAATTGCAATTTTGCCAATTGAAGAGGGCTCTATATAATTACATAACATATTTATTGAGCAAAGTTTTTAGTTATTGAAAACCTTGATTGTGGTTAGAAGTTCAGTAACTAAAAAGTTCTGTTTGAAAAATATGTTATGTGCTTATATAGAGCCCTATTGAAATGGGCAAATCACATTTCAGTGAGGCCCTTGGCCATTAAAGACATATAGGTCCTCATTGAATTGCAATTTTGCCAATTGAAGAGGGCTCTATATAATCACATAACATATTTATTGAGCAAAGTTTTTAGTTATTGAAAACCTTGATTGTGGTTAGAAATTCAGTAACTAAAAAGTTCTGTATAAAAAAAATGTTATGTGCTTATATAGAGCCCTATTCAAATGAGGAAGTTGCAATTGAATAAGGCTCATGGTTATTTCTTGTTTATACTTAATACTTTACCTTGATAGAAGTTTTGAATGACAGACGGTCCCCTCCTGCCAATCTTAATCCGCCGGTCTTCTTTTAGTGTCTGTTTGAAAAAGAAAGTGAAATAGTTATTTGTATATTTATAATTTGTCATCTAGCAAAGCATGTCCTTTTGAGCATGTAATGTGTTCTTGTATCTTACCTCTTCAAATTTGTTGGTGTTCTTTAAAAGGGATTGTGCTTCACAGTGCACGGTGCAAATTGTTGAGAGACGCTGTTGATGCAGAGTCTGTTTGAATATGAAACGAAATAGAAAGATTCAGCTTTATCTGATGTATTGAATTGCAGTAAATTAATTCAATTAACCTTATTTTTTGTTGGGGGCTACACACATATGTCACATACATGAAGCACATTACATAGTTTAATGTAATTATTTTGTGTACGTGTGACATATCAGTATACATGAGTCAAATTTAAATGGTTAAATTAACCTTATATTTTTTTTTTCCAACACACATAAATGTGTGTGTGTGAGATGTAACTATAGATGATACACATATATGTGCGTGTGACATATCAGTATACATGACATATAATGTCATTAAAATGTAGTTGTTTACTGATTTTGTTGTAAGGTAATTTTGTTGCATTGGTAATACACATAAATGTGCGTGTCACATGTCACTATACATTATAGACATATATGTCGGTGTCAGATGTCACTATGAAGGGGCAATACACAGAAATGTGCGTGTCACATGTCACTATACATTATAGACATATATGTGCGTGTCACATGTCACTATACATTATACACATATACGTGCGTGTCACATGTCACTATGAAGGGGCAATACACAGAAATGTGTGTGTCAAATGTCACTATACATTATAGACATATATGTGCGTGTCACATGTAACTATACATTATAGACATATATGTGCGTGTCAGATGTCACTATACATAAAGCTCTGTTTATTTTTTTTTGGGAGCCTATACACATAAATGTGCCATACATGATGACTACATAAATCCTAGTTTATTTTTTTATTTGTTTGACCTGACCTGATAATAAAATGTAATATATTATAGCTTACCTGTCAGTTGTAATTTGCACAATGTAAAGTAGTAAATTAGTAAAGAATTGTCTTCTCAAGTAAAAGCATCAGTTATCTCAGAAGTCACTCCGTTGATCACCTGAGGAGAAATGTATTTTTTAGTTGGAAATAGGCAGTATTTATAAACTTGTAGAAAGTTCTGGAAAGTGAGACCGTTAGAACGCAATACGCATGCGCTATTTGCGTTCCAGCTTACAATTTGCGTTCCATCCGCCATTTTAGGCGTATTACTGTTCAAAATGGTGTTTAATATGATTGTGATACGTTCCGCATAGTATGTGTTTCATTATTGCGAGTAAGTGTAGTGTAGTTACGTCTGAAGCGTCGTTTTCGTTTTGTTCGTCGGCCATTTTTTCTCTCGCTTAGCGATGGTATTAGTGTCTAAAGTGTTTATTTTGATTTAAATGTAGGTGTAACTTGTTTTTTTGAGCTGCTGGCTGGTTCCTGTTGCTGTAGGTAAGCTTTTTATGTGTTTGTTGTGTGTCTTTGTTAAGTTTTAAATGTTTGTATGTCGGCGTGTTGCGTCCGATGTTTGCGAAGTCGTAATGTGTGGTAACGTGTCTCGTATGGTGTTTGCGTGTGTAGCATGGTGTTTGCGTGTGTAGCCTCGTTTTCGTTTTATTCGTCGGCCATTTTTTTTGTCGCTTAACAAACTATTTAGTGTCGAAACTCTTTTATTTTGAGTGCAATTAACTTGTAAGTTGCATTTTTGAGGTCCTGGGTGCTTCCTGTTTGTGTAGGTAAGGTTTTTATGTATGTGCTGTGTGTATGTATTGTGTTTGTAATTTTGTAATGTTCGCGAGTTGCGTCCGAGTGTTGCGAGTCCGTAATGTGTGTGAACGTGTGTCGTATGTTGTTTGCGAGTGTCGTAATGTGTTTGAACGTGTGTCGTATGTTGTTTGCGAGTGTCGTAATGTGTTTGGACGTAAACTTTTTTTTTCAAGGGTCGCAGTTGCTGCAACTGAAGACCTCGCTTTGCGAGGTCCTCAGGTGCTGGCATGGAGCGCCTGCGGCGCTCCAAGCCAGCAACTGAGAACCTGGCACAGTGCCCTCGCTACGCGAGGCCCGCGACTCGCTGCGCGAGCCCGCAGCGTTAGCAACAACTCGTACGCTCACAACTATATATGTGATATATATATATATATATATATATATATATATATACATTTAAACACAAAATAAACACATTTATATGTATTGAATCTGTAAATACAATTGTCACATCTATTTAATGTCAAGAAAATATAAATAAATAAATATATAAAATAATATAGTTATATTTATAAATATAATGGTTCCTTGCCGCAGTTACAGTGCTTGTTCTCACTCATAATAAGCATGACGTTCTCATTTTCTGTTGGCTCCTAGAGCCGTTTCTCATCTATAAAGTTAGTTTGATACCCCCTACACTGAAATCTCTTGCAGATAAGGCCAGATTTAAGGATGTGGCCAGGGTGCCCTAATTTGGGGGAGCTAAAGATTTACATTGATGTGTAATGTGGGCAAAAAAAGCTCCCGCAGCCGATTTACGGCAATGCTGTAATGTATACCAGACGATTAGCATGGGGCAAAATGTCTTTGAAAACAAACTGTCTGAGCAGGAATGTTTCTAGATTGCAGCTGCTTAGCAAAACAGTGATCGCTCTCTTTTTATTCTCTGATATTTCCTAAATGTCTATAAGCTTTCTAGTAAAGAACCTCTACGGGAGAAATCACACAAATGACCTGCAAAAGCCTCTGGGACTCTGTGTTTATTTTCATATTTTATGTTACTTATAAAGTTGTAAAAATTTTACTTTTCCTCAGATCTCCTGAGAGTAAGAGATTTTGTCATTAAAAGCACAGTAGAATCTAGATTATCCCACCTAAATGGGACCAACATGCTGTAGGATAGAGAAAATATTTGATAATCCATGAACAAATGTTAGAGTTTTGGAAGTTGATGAAAAAACACTACCTAGTAAGACAAACATGGCAGAATGAAATTAAATGCAACTTTTAACTTTATTGTTGATTCTTCCCAAAGAGTCTTTTTCAGGTCACCACACTCTAAAGTATATGTAAGATCGCTGTGTTAGATAACACAAATTGTTGGATAATCTGGAATCAAGACTCTACTGTATTTATGTCTTAATAAGGTGTTCTCTCTCCATCTATAACTGACCTGGTTATTGATGCTGATATTGGTTTTACTGCCTGACTTGAAGAGCCACTGTAGTGAAACATTTTCTATCATGAATTGAAACAATCATGTTTCAATAGTTACATAGTTACATAGTTACATAGGGCCTCATTCTATTATAGGACGTAAATCGGCCGTAAGGCTGCGATTCCTTGCGGGGGTTCAGTTAACTCGCGATTCTATTATACGGCCCCGCAAGGATCTCATCTTGGAACCGGCCGTAAGCTGTGAAATATAAAAACTGAAAAATAAATTCAAGCCTGCACTGTACAGCTCTGTAAATGCTAGGGATCATATTGGGGGACATGAGGATTAATAGTAACCCACTCTCAAGCTTGCACATCAGCCCAAACCCGAGTTCAAATTAACTGTTTATTTTCCGGCTGCGGCGTGGGCATGTCTGAGGTGCTCCAAGCACTCTGGACTTTTTACATGGATATTTTACGGATATTAAAAATAAAATATTTTACGGATTTGAGTATAGGATAATTATGTGCTATTTTTTCTAACACCGAAAATCCCTTTATAGTTTTCTCAAAGTGCAGGATGGCTTTATTTGAGCTATTTTATGTGCTTAATTGGTGCTAGCGGGACCTCTTTCCTGCAAGTAAGCTGCGGCTCGTTTTTAGCCTTGCAGAGAGGTTTCCCGGAGCAATTGAATTGCAAAACTCTTGCGGCCGTTTTAGATCAAAGGCTTTCCTCTGGCGCGAGCGGCCGCAAGAGATAGCAAGGCACCGGCCGCAAGCCTGCCGGAGCCTCCGGCCGTAAGGGAATAGAATAGCAGAATAGCTTGGGGCCGGTCCTTGCGGCCCCGCAACGGCTGCGGCCGCTAATAGAATGAGGCCCATAGTAATTAAGTTTGAACCTTTTAAGATCTCCTCTGATCTGCAATATGATGACTAGTTATTAATTAATTCATTGTTAATTATTAATTAATTATTAATCAACAAATTTTTTTAAAATTAATTAATGAATCCAGAGGAAGGCAAACAGAAAAAAACCTTAGCCAGTCACCTCAAAGGGAAAAAAAAATAATTCCTTCCTGACCCCAGATACTGGCGATCAGATTTCTCCCTGGATCAATACACTCTCTCTAATTATCCATGATAACCCTAAATTCCCTTCTTAATTAGAAATAAATCCAGTCCCCTTTTAAAGTTATCTATTGAATCTGCTGACACTACCTCCTGTGGTAGAGAATTCCCCAGATTAACCACCCTTTTTTTCTAGAGAAAATAAGCTTAATTTGCATAACTTAGCCCCTCCATTCCCCTTATTAGTTTTGTTGCCCTCCTCTACAGAAAAAAAAAATTACACACCTGAAAAGGAAATACATAGAATACATACAATACAATACAAATAAAAGCAAATACAATACCCCCATAATTAAACTTAAAATCAATCCTATCTATCCTAAATACATCCCCCAATCTATCTAATATTCAATAAATCCTATCTCAAAAACATACCGCTATCTATCTAATATACAATAAATCCTAACTATCTAAAACACATACCCCTATCTATCGAATATACAATAAATCCTAACTATTTCAAATACATGCCCCTATCTAACTACTATACAATAAATCCTATCTAAAATACATACGCCTATCTATCTAATATACAATAAATCCTAACTAGCTAAAATACATAGCCCTATCTATCTAATATACAATAAATCCTAACTATCTAAAATACATACCCCTATCTAACATACAATAAATGCTATCTCTATTTACAAACCCTAATTCTAAGCTAAAAAAAAATAATTAAGACCACTTACCTTTGCAGATGTCCCTTCAGATCAGCAACCTAGGGGAAAAGAAAAACAAATTAGTACAACACATTTACAGAAAATAAATAAACATTCTAAATATTCTAAATATTCTACTAATCTGCCACACATTTGGAAAATCCCACCACACATTTAGGTGGGTGCCCCTCTCGCCTCATTGGAATAATCAGACTTGGGATCATTGGATTTGGAATAATCCACATATTGTAATGTCTTGTCGGGGTTTGAGATAATTTACATATTGTACTTTCTTGTAGGGTTATATCTCATGAATATCTTATATACCTTTTATAATTACAGCAGATCGCTAGAGACTTTTGGATATCCCAAATCTCCTGCCATCATCTTCAGGTACAGTGTCACCAAAATCTCTCATGGTATAGTATACTATTAGAGATCCCTATGAACCCTTTTGGCATAGGGGCTCATTTTGGGTATAGTCTATTTACCAAGGAGGTAGTGAGTATTTAGGGGGAATCCTGGGGAAAATCCGGGCTCGTAGTGAATAGTAGGCATTGAGGAGGAATCCCAGGGGATACCCAGTTCATACAGCGTTGTCGGTTTTTGCCCGGAGGCGTCATAAACCCCTTCATAGTTTTTTTATTTAACCCCTTCCCTGCCATGGGAAGGGTTCAAATAAATAGATAGATAGATAGATAGATAGATATATTCTCCTTAGTTTTTGCAGGAGCCATGGAATAAAGCCCCAGGTCAGCAAGAACAGTCTCTATCCTTAATCTTCTGGGTTTCCTGGGCAGGCACTAACTGTCAAAAGACTTTCCATAGACTTAAATTAGGGAAACACCCCTGCAACCTGATTGATTGTAGTAATGAAGCAGAGCCAAGCCCCCCTTGTGTCCGACCTGGAATGGTTTTTGGAAAGATTTTATTTAATTTAATTTCTCTGTGAAAAATGCAACTATTTCAAACATTCAAAAAGTATTTCTACATGTTTTTAAGATATCTTTAATGTATAGATTTGTCACCTGGGACCACTTATTGGACTGATGTCCAATCTATGCCACCACCACCATCATTTCCTCCTTCCACCACTGGCACGTCCTGGGCACCACCACCACCAGGCTTACCACCACCACCATAAGCATGCAGTGCTCAGAACCTCCCCATTGAGCTTCCGCCGCCACCTCCCACAGCAATGCCCGGCCATCAATGGACTCCATCCCAAGGCACACCATTGAAGGCCACCATGGGGGAGATGCTGGTCCTTATGAGAGTCTGTAGAGACACTATGCTGGGGATCAGGCCAGTGTCTCCTCCCACAAAGCCTTGATGGGCCACAGACTCAGGAGGCTCAATAGGGAAGTGATTAGGCACAACCATCAGGTGGAGCCCTACCTGGCCAGATTGCTCCAGGCAGTGCACTCACCCAACCCAGCATGCTCTGGTTCCCAGCACCACCTCCTCCACCCCAGAGCCCTCCCTGCACACCCGTAGACTGGTCCCTCCTTGACTCGCTCCATGCAAGCCCCCCTCCACTAGGGACACAGCACAATATTTTCCCTTAGCAATAACTTTTTTATATATATATATATATATATATATATATTTTTTTTTATTATTATTATTAGGTACAAGGCAGGTCCATGAAGGTATCCTCTTCATCTGCATCAAGCTACCAAATAATGTGAGTGAAATATACACACACCGACTATCAATGACATCCCCCCAGCAGAATGATCTCACATGCCATTAAATAATCATATATAATTTTTAATAACACATGTTTGTTGTTAAGTTTAACTTATACAAATGCAGATATGATGCGGGACTAGCAAAGTCAAAAAATGGGACAGAATTAATACATGCATAAAAATCTTATTCAGAGAGGATGATAGTACTCTGTTCCCACTGACTGTGGTCACAGCTAAGCAATCCTTGTGAGATGCCACATCAATACTAGTGGTGATGGCAAGCGATTTCTAATCACATATATAGTTGTAAGTTCAAAAACGTTGGTCACGTTTGCAGGTTTGTCACGCTTAGCGAGCCTGTTTGTGGCCCATAGGGCTGCAACTGCGAGCCTCGCGAAGCAAGGCGAGCTGTCGACCGTGCAGGACTTCGGCTGCAATGGGCATCAAAGAACTTAGCCTCGCGAGGGAGCCTGTGACTGAGTTTGTAACTTAATTTGAGGCATATTAGCCGTTTTTCATGATCAAAAATCATTAAAAAAAAAAAAAATGGCGGACGAAAAAACGCAAAAGGATGAAAACGAGGCAGAAGCTCGCAGAAAACAGCCCCAAACCCGTAACACTTAAGGAAAACTAGTAACACTTCCTACGCAACAGTAACATTTACACCAATGCAGTAACACTTTACCAAAAGCAGTAACACTTAACCCAAGCCAGTAACACTTAACCCAAGCTTGTAACACTCATGGTGAGGCCCCTAAACTACACAGGGGGAGAGGCCCGCAATGAGCGCCTAAGACGATTATCGCGGGCCCTGTAAACTACACGGGGAGAGAGGCTTGCAATGAGTACCAAAGACCAACAGCACGGGGATTGCGATGAGCGCAGAAGGTGCTCAGAGGGCCCTTAGTCTCGCATTGTGTGACAAACAGCATTGCTAGCCTTACAATTTTACTCCCGTCAATTTTGACGGGCAAATTCCTAGTGACATATAACAGTTTGCACTGCTTGTGCAGTAAGTTGGTTTATTGTTACAGTTACAGTATTTACCACTGTACTGTACATACTGATGTTTAGATTGATTTTTTTCTCCTCCTTTTTAGCTTATTACCACCGTTTTTAAATTTGGATTCTCTGAGTACACTCTAAGGGCCTCATTCAAATGTGATTTGGCCAATTGAATAGGGCTCTATATAAGCACATAGCATGTTTTTTTACAGAAGTTTTTAGTTAGTGAAGAAACTGCTCTTTGTAACTGTATTAAATGCTTTGATATATTTTAAGGTTTCTATCCTACCCACTCCCATTTCCATTACCCACTTCCATTCTCTCAGTTATACATAATTAGGTCATGAAGCCTTTCCACTTGAGCTTTGTCTTTTAATATATGTGCAATTTTACAGCCTTATTAAATTGCGATTCGGCCAATTGAATAGGGCTCTATATAAGCACAGAGCATATTTTATTTACAGAAGTTTTTAGTTAGTGAAGACCTTGCTTTTGGATAGAAGTTCCCTAACTAAAAACTTCTGTAAAAAAAAAATGCTTTGTGCTTATATAGAGCCCTTTTCAATTGGCCAAATCACATTTGAATGAGGCCCTAAGTGTGTAATTGAACTGGATTACATAATCAAGGATTTTAAACATCTGTGTAATGGAGAAGGTGAATACATGACCTATGTGTTATGCACATTACAGATTACTTCTATTATATGGAGTTTGGAATGACGAGATTTGATTCACCTTACTATGGTTGCTGTGGTGTAATGACCACATATGACCCTAGTAGATGCTATGTGTCATTATTATTATACAGCATTGCCTTTACCCCTTTAGGTTCCACCAGTTTTTACAGCCTCTTGTCCTCTTGGATTTACCCACACCATACCCATGATATTAATGCGTGGTTGGATATGTTTATGACTATGCTCTGTATACAATAAATTATGATATTGTTATACCGTTATCCATGTTTCCGTATGTTTCTCATGGTTAGTGATTTGGAACATCAATATGCATAGCAATTATTTCACTATTATGTTTTGGGATCTTGGTCATCATCTTGTATATGCAGCCCTTCATGCATTGTATGATTCCAAAACATTCCAGTGACACATGCATGGTTTTCAAGTGATCACATGTCTTAATACAACCATTATGTGTTCACACACTTATTAAATTGTTATTATCACTATTTTCTAAACCACGGACCTAAAACTTGTTGTGGGGACAGTGACTTGATTGTTGTTTTTTTTGTGTAGTGTAGTGTGGGTCACAGTAATTCATTTTGGGGTTGCTACATCATGTTATGTGCACTGTAATAATGTTATCTTACCTGTAACTAGTGGAGATACAGTTTCTGCCATGATTGTTGGACAAGAAGGGGGTTACGTTTCTCGACAATCATTTATATGGTCCCTTGGAGCCGGCCAAGCATGAATCCTCTGGCTGCAGTCATGGAGTGGGGAAGCTAGTTTATAGCCCTCTGTAAAAGGAGATTCTAATAACCAGGGGTATTGCAAGCTATTTGCACAGGTGGATGGGCTAGAACTGGGGGGAAGTCTGAGGTGTTATCTGAAAATGTGTCTTGAAAAAAAAGAAGTGCCAGTCTGATTCGGACACTAAGTAATGGTGTTATCTTAGTCTACAAAGGAATGTCGGCCTGTGTCTTTCTTCTGAAGCGAGTTAGCAACTTCTGATGTCCTGAGTTCTCCTAAGAAGGTGTTCTGGCTGGGTTGCTGAGATCTGAACAACAAAAGATACAACCTAGAGAGAAAGAATTGGGGTAAGCGTAGTCCCCAAATCTGGTGGTCGTAATAGCTGGGAGTTAATACTTTGATACATATACATTGTGACACTAATGGGCCTCACCATTCCACTGAAGTTTTTTTATCCCTATGATTTATATAATTTATGATTCATTAAGACTGTCACTAATTGTCACATGATTATTATTTGTATACATGTTGCCACTTGCACACCAGCAATGGCTTGAGACTTGCCAGGACAGGTGTACCCATGATTCCCGTTGAAGGAGATAAGAATTCGGATTCTCCATGTGCCTCTCCACAAACTCCTTTTGCGTTTGTAGGCCTTCCTGAACACCTTCTTCACATTAGTGTAATCCCCATTGTCATGATCCTTCCCTATATGGCAATGTCTCTGTGTCTATAACACCCAGGTCCTTAAATGCTCCATTTGAAGATCCAGTGCCTGTCCTGTTATCTATTGTACTGCCAGTGGCGTTCACCTCCCCCATTTATCCACCATCGGTATCTCCCAGTCCTCTGTTTGAAGCCTCATGCTACCCTTGATTATATATCTAAACCCCACTGTGTGTCACCCCAGGTTAATGTGTAGATGCCGTACCATCCCATGGATGTGTCATAGATAGTGATGTCCCGAACAGTTCGCCGGCGGACTATTCACATCGATTTTTGCATGTTCGCGTTCGCAACGAACGGCGAACACATGCGCTTTTCGGTCCGCCCCCTATTCTTTATCATTGAGGAAACTTTGACCCTGCACCTTGTAGTCAGCAGACACATTACAGCCAATCAGCAGCATACACTCCCTTCCAGAGCCTTCCATCTAAAGGACAGCCTCCATTTTAGAATCATTCTGAAGCTACATTCGTTGAGAGAGGACATATATTCTAGCTGCTGCTGATTTAATAGGGAAATAGATAGCCAAGCTGTGTATTTAGCTTTCACTACACACCTGAAGGACTCTTCTGATATCTGCTGCAAGGACAGCAACCCAAAAAGCCCTTTTTAGGGCTAGAACATCATTTATTTTATTTTATTATTTTTTTCCGTGTAATCTAATTGCATATGCCCGCCTGCCTGTGTGTGTGTGACAGGCTAACACCTAACAGCTTCTATTGTGCTCAGTGAAATAAAACAACACTTTTTTGACTGTAATAGATTGAATAGCAATTGCCTGCCTCCAGGCTTGTGTGTGAGGCCTATTGCATCTACTCTGCCAACTTTTGCCAGTGCACAGTGACACTCATATCTGGTGCAACCTAGTGTACAGTGAAATAAAAGAACCCTTTTTTTTCTGTAATCGATTGAATATCAGTTGCCTGCCTACAGGCTTGTGTGTGAGGCCTACAGCGCCTACTCTGCCAACTTTTGCCAGTGCACAGTGACACTCATATCTGGTGTCACAGTAGCTTGCACGCATAGTACCACTAATCGAAAAAAAAATGACAGGCAGAAGCAGGCCACCCCGCAGGGGCCGTCGTGGTCGTGGTGCTGTGATTCCCTTTGGCCCTAGAATAATGCCCAGTTTTCAGAGGCAACGTACCCTGAACTTGAAAAGTTCTGAGGACATGGTTGACTGGCTAACACAGGACACCCAATCTTCTACAGCTTCCGCTCGGAACCTAGACGCACCATCCTCCTCCAGCTTAGCTTCGGGCACCTCTCAAGTTACCACTCGCCCGCCTGCCGCCACCACCAACACTAGCACCACAGCCGCTTCACTTGATACGTCAGCAGAGTTATTTACACATCTGTTGGAAGAAATAAGTGATGCACAAACATTAGTGCCAGAGGATGTAGATAACAGGGATATGTCCCAGTCAGGCAGCATAACACACATGGACGTACAGTCTGATGATGATGATGATGATGATGTTGTACACGGTGCTGCTTCCTTTGTTGAGTTGTCAGATACAAGTGAAGCGGTTGATGATGACGATGCGTCCGTGGATGTCACGTGGGTGCCCGCTATAAGAGAAGAAGAACAGGAGGAAAGTTCAGATGGGGAGACAGAGAGGAGGAGGAGACGAGTTGGAAGCAGCGAGAGGTCGTCAAAGTAGCTAGTGGCACAGACAGAGAGCATGCATCGGCGCCCGGGGTCAGCCAGACAGCACGCCAGTCAACGCATGCTGTTGCCACCACCAGAATGCCGTACTTGCAGAGCTCAGAGTGATGCCATTTGCAATCTTTGCGAAAAGAAACTGAGTCGTGGGAAGTCCAACACCCACCTAGGAACAACTTCTTTGCGAAGGCACATGATGTCACATCACAAACGCCTATGGGATCAACACATGAGTACAAGCAGCACACAAAGTCAAAGCCGCCATCCTCCTCCTGGTCCAGCATCTTCAGCCACGTCAACCACTGCTGCCCTGCTTGCCCCCTCTCAACCATCCGCCACTCCGTGTCTCGCCATGAGCAGTCCCTGCTCATCTGCCCACAGTCAGGTGTCTGTCAAGGACATGTTTGAGCGTAAGAAGCCAATGTCACAAAGTCACCCCCTTGCCTGGCAACTGACAGCTGGCTTGTCTGAACTCTTAGCCCGCCAGCTTTTACCATAAAAGCTGGTGGAGTCTGAGGCGTTCAAAAAAATTGTAGCTATTGGGACACCGCAGTGGAAGGTACCCGGCCTAAATTTCTTTGCACGAAAGGCAATCCCCAACCTGTACTCGATTGTGCAAAAGGAAGTAATGGCATCTCTGGCACACAGTGTTGGGGCAAGGGTCCATCTGACCACGGATACCTGGTCTGCAAAGCATGGTCAGGGCAGGTATATCACCTACACTGCGCATTGGGTAAACCTGGTGACGGCTGCCAAGCATGGAATACGTGGCTCTGCAGAGGAGTTGGTGACACCGCCACGACTTGCAGGCAGGCCTGCTGCCACCTCCTCTACTCTTCCTACTCCAACCTCTATCCATAACTTCCTCGGCTGAGTCCTCTTCTGCTGCTGCTATGTATTGCTCCACATCAACGGCACCACCCCAGCTCCACAGGTACTATTCCACATCCCGGATACAGCAGTTCTTCCTGGAGCGTGCCCTGCGAAGAGTGCTGGATCAGGCCGTAGATGAGCGTGAAGAGGAAGAGTTGTGGTCACCATCACCACCAGAAACAGCCTTATCAGCATCGCTTGCTGGACCTACGGCAACGCTGGAAGAGGATTGTGAGGAAGAGGAGTCAGAGGAGGAATGTGGCTTTGAGGAGGAGGAGGAAGACCAACCACAACAGGCATCCCAGGGTGCTCGTTGTCACCTATCTGGTACCCGTGGTGTTGTACGTGGCTGGGGGGAAGAACATACCTTCAGTGAGATCACTGAGGACGAGGAACAGGACATGACTAGCTTGACTGATTTTGCCGCCGGTTGCTTCTGAAGGGTCTCCAGGGCTCCCCCACTCCGGTCCTTCCCCCAGTGTTGCTTCAACCAGTAACAAATGTTTTATATTTGTAAAGCGACCCAATGATCCCCCTTGATAGAGGTTTTTTTTGGAGAACCAATTTAGTGTGTGAAATGCCTCAGCCTACAGTAATTGTAATGTTCTGACAGCGGTAGCTCATGCTTGTCCCTCAGTTCCTCATAGGTGAGCATCTGGCCCTTTACTAACCAGTCTCCCAGTCTATCTAGTTTCCTTGACCTCCACCAGTGTTGTGATGTTGTGCTCATGTGTTTCGGGGCCTGAGGGTGGTCAAGAATTGGGGTCATTTGGGTGGATCCAGGGAACAAACCTGTGTGTTTCTTGGCCCATTTCCAGTATGATAGTGAGTGTCTGATTAGGGGGTTTGGCAAGTTTTTAAGGCTCTGAGGCAATTCTGATAGCCAAGCCACCTTGTCCTAGGTTAAGGGCCTTAAAGTGTGGTTCTCTAAATACACCCAGGTCGGTTGATGACATATAGAATGTGCTATTGGGAGGAAAGATAGGTGACGGAACAGGTATTAAACTGATAGGAATAAATAGTACAACTGAACACACCACTCCTATCTGTTGGCACCTTAGATTGCACGCACAGTGCCCCAAATTCGAAGTAGGAGGTCCGACCAAGCATCTTTTTCCATCTCCCTGTTCCAAAAATCCATGCCATATACACGTCCCCTGATAGGTGACGTAACAGGTATTAAACTGATAGGAATAAATAGTACAACTTAATACACCACTCCTATCTGGTGGCACATTACATTGCACGTGCAGTGCCCCAAATTCGAAGTAGGAGGTCCGACCAAGCATCTTTTTCCATCTCCCTGTTCCAAAAAGCAATGCCATATACACGTCCCCTTATAGTGGACGTAACAGGGATTAAACCGATAGGAATAGTACTACTTAACAGTACACACCTTATAATAACGCAGACAGAGGCAACGCAGAGAGAGAGAAGTCTGAAGAAGAGGAGTCAGAGGAGGAAGGTGGCTTTGAGGAGGTGGAAGACCAAACACAGCAGGCATCCCAGGGGGCTTGTTGTCACCTTTCGGGGACCCTTGGTGGCTGGGTGGAGGAAGAGACCTTCAATGACATCAGTGAGGACAAGGAACGGGACATGGCTAGCTTGGTATCCAACCTTGTGCAAATGGGGAGTTTGCGGTTGTGCAAAGGGACTGTTTGCGGTTGTTTGCGGTGCATTAAACGGGGAGATTAGTCTGTTACTGTGAAGCGGGTGTAACCCTTACACTACCTGATCGATACAACATCATACCTTATGTTTTAAAGCATGTTATTCCAAACAATTTAGGAATGTTAGGTGATTTATGCCCTTTATGGCTTAAAACCAGACTCTGCATCAACTATGTAATTTTTCGTGGGAGTTTTGCCATGGATCCCCCTCCGGCATGCCACAGTCCAGGTGTTAGTCCCCTTGAAACAACTTTCCCATCACTATTGTGGCCAGAAAGAGTCCCTGTGGCTTTTGAAATTCGCCTGCCCATTGAAGTCTATGGCGGTTCGCAGATGTTCGGCCGTTCGCGAACATTTCATGAAATTCGCATCCGCTATTCGCGAACCGAAATTTTGATGTTCGCGACATCACTAGTCATAAATGATCTCTGTGAGTTCAGTGTTGTAGTGATGAGAAATGCTGTTGTTGAGTATTGTTTGTGGTGTGTCTATAAATTTAATATGTGTTTGCTGATTGCTATTAACCTGTTGCGTACTGTGGCCTATGTTCCCCAAGAAATTATGTGGAGGTGTGATGTTTCCAGTAGTTTGTGTTCTAATATATATGTGTTGAGTCAAACATATCGATATATAAATATAATTTTTATTTTCCACATTTGTGTCTTTGTGACTGTAATATATTATTTGTAAGAGCAAAGCAAATCTCCCTAGCTATGTTAATCACCCATCGTGAAAACATTGCAATAGAACTGCTACGAGTGACTGCGGCAAGACTAAGCCAAAAATTACTGCAAACTTTTCCAGTGATTTTTGCAATTCGGAAACATTACTCCGTGTTCTAACTCTATTCTAATAAGACTTTTCGGATCACACGCAAATTAGGGCAGTGCCGTAACTACAAAAACCTGAAGAAAATATTACAGTTACTAAAAACCACTCGCAGGACCACAGCACCACTTAAAGCAATATATATGCACATATAGACAATGGAGACATCTAAAAGAGTGTATAAAGTTAGCAAGGGAAGATGTAGAAGTTGTTTAAACATTTTTAAATTGCTGAACAATTGCAATTTTTACTTGTTGTTTCTATAGTCCCTACAGTCTTCTTACAAGAAATTGTATAGATAATTAGCATCAGATTGTAACTGAAACACTAATACTTTGCATTATAGATTTCTATACTCATTACTTATCATGCAGTAATGTGCTAGTGGACAGACTATTTATTTTAGAACAGTAGGTTATAAGTCCTGGAGATCTTAGAGAAGAGGATGGTACAAAATTGGATTATTCGTGAATACTTTTAAACATAATGTCAACAATAAAACCAATGGCAGGTGCTGAATATATACAGAAATTATGTAATGTGTTTTATGCCACATAAATTAAACAAACTGAAAATTAAAGTAATTTATAGTATGTGAAAAGAAAGTCTTGTTTTGGCTGAAGTCAACCAGGTGGTGTCACTGTAGCCATTTTAATGATGAAAAACAACATCTAAACAACATTTTATCATAGAAAAGGAATTATGATATAATCATAAAAGAAAAAGAAATTGCTAATTAAGTTAGCTGTTTTAAGTATTATTGTTGGACAGGAGGGGCTACTAAAATGAATATTGGAGCATTGTAGATGAGTTGGTGTTGCAGTGTAGATGAGCCCTTTTCCACTCTAAAACCGGTACTTGCTGCTGATGTTGCATATAAATAACTGAAAACGTAATGGCTTGGGTGGCCGCTGTACTTTTGAGTCTTAAACAACTTCATAAACTGGGTAAGCGGATATACGGTAAGTTTAGCCCTTGCTGAAAACCAGAA
This sequence comes from Discoglossus pictus, assembly GCA_027410445.1. Classification (NCBI taxonomy): domain Eukaryota; kingdom Metazoa; phylum Chordata; class Amphibia; order Anura; family Alytidae; genus Discoglossus; species Discoglossus pictus. The sequence continues at coordinate 204,435,579 of CM050169.1, read as the reverse complement.
GACATATTATCACTGGCAATTTATTTTACACCAAGGGGCACGTTTTCCAACTAGGGTTTCCATATGCATCATTAATGTGCCCAATTTTCAGTTATTTAAAAATGCTACATTAAAAACTAAATTAAAATTGAATGTTTGATATTTTAATCACAATATTAGACACCTTATTAGCTCTTCTTATTGAAGGGACAGAGGGATAGAAGATAGGTGTTCCTCAAAATGTCTAATATACTGTATTTTTTTTGGAATCTAATGTGCACCTTTTTTATAGAACATCGGGTCCCAAATTTGGGGTGCGTATTAGATCCAATGGCGCACTAGAATCAATGGCAAAAAGGAAAGCACAGGACATACAGCGACACCACCATCTGTCACTTCCCGGGTCTCTAGAGTGGGTGACCACTGGAGGAAGTGGCACCCAGAGAGCACAGTGGCATATAGAGCCTGGCACCCAGAGAGTCCCAGCACAGTGGCACACATATCCTGGCACCCAGAGAGCCCCAGCACAGTGGCATATATATCCTGGCACCCAGAGAGCCCCAGCACAGTGGCATAAGTTGGTAACATACCATAAGTTGGTAACATAAACTCACTGTTCAGTACTTCTTGTACAAATGACAAATGCGAATTACATTCAGCAGCAAAAAAACAATTTGATTCATGGGTTCCAAATTTGGGGTGCGCATTAGATTTCATGGCGCACTAGATTCACGTAAATACAGTAGGTAGCAGAGGAGCTACAGCAAGTACAATGGGTGTAAAACAAAGTGGGCCCTAAATTATTTTCACCAGGGCCTTCCATTGATTAGCTCCATCGCTGTATAAAGGTGTTCCTTAACAAAGAAAAAGAAAAAACGAACTTACTGATTGATGTATTACTCTCAATTTTCAGGTCCTTTCATAAAACCACATTAAATCTATACTTTTTAATGAAATACTCATAGGAGCCATAGCAAGGCCGTCTAACAGCCTTATTAAATTGTGATTTGGCCAATTAAATAGGGCTCTATATAAACATACAACTTTTTTTTTACAGATGTTTTTAGATAGTGAACTTTTATCCAAAAGCAAGGTCTTCACTAACTAAAAACTTCTGTAAAGAAAATATGCTCTGTGCTTAGATAGAGCCCTATTTTATTAGGCGAGTCGCAATTTAATAAGGCTGTAAAATTGCACATGTATTAAAAGACAAAGCTCAAGTGGAAAGGCTTCATGACCTGATTATGTATAACAAAGAGAATGAAAGTGGGTAATAGACATGGGAGTGGGTAGGATAGAAACTGTCAAATATATTAAAACATGTAATACAGTTAAAAAGAGAAGTATCTTACAGAAAAAGAGGAAAACAAAAATAAGAGGTGATGATTTGAATAGGGAAGGTGAAAGATTTAGGATAATGCAAGAGAGTAGACTACATTTTAAAAAAAGTAAATGTTTTTTTCTTTTTTAATTGCTTATTTTTTTCTCAAGCAGAGCCATCACATTTGTGACTCCACTTCCTTGTGACTTGTTAGGGGGTGTGGGCAACTGAAAGGGAGCTGGCCCATAATGGAGTTTTGAAGCAGTTTGAAATATGATGTTACTGGTCCTACCCTGTGACATCATTAGCTCTGCCCCCACTGTTTTCAACAAGGTAACAGCTCTATTGCAACATGCTTGCAGCTGTGTACCTACCCAGTGAAAGTGCATGAGTCATCGGAGCTCTGCCCCCTTTAACTGAGCATGCTCAGTCTGAACCAGTCTGACTAGTCAGAATGTTTTTAATTCATCTTCCAGGCAGACCTGATCATGCCCCCTGATAGACACAGGTCCTGGTATATAGCTCTACTTGCAGAAAAGCTAGCACAATTAAAATTATGAAAAAATATTAACTATTATTTATTTTAAACTGTATACTATGTTTATTAGTCTATTGTCTACAAACAAACATCAGCGGTTGTTTATGGAATTTTAGTATCCTTGGGATAAGCATAAGGCTACCGTGGGCTTAGTTAAGTCAAACGTGTAGGGAGATACAATGGGCAGACGAGATGGCCCTTGTTGGTCCTTTCCTGTTGGCAAATCTGTTTCTGAGTACACTCCACCTTGCCGTAATAGTACTAACCATTTAAACAAGATAAGAGTTGTAGTTCTTTCAAGTTTTATACTGTTGCTTTTCTGAGTATAAGTAATACTACTCTTGTAATTGTGGAATATATTTATTATACCATATAAATGGTTTTAATGGTAAACACAGGCGGGTTGGTACAGTAACAGTATATAAAATGAGCACATAGTCACAAAAATATTGTTTCTAATATTCATTTTATAATAATACTCTATGACAATTATGACTTTTTGATGCCACACTATGTTTTCATATTAACCTGCAGTTATAACATTAATTTCAATCAGTTATTTATATCTCTGATTGGGTACAGTTAAAATACCTTCCTGCATTAGCAAATGGTAATGATAGTAAATGATGCTGATTTAAAGGTCAAAGTCAAAGCTTTCACATTTAAAGGTACAGTACATAAACTGTTCGTTATAAAAACTCTAAATTCCTCTCTCTCAATATATTATTTTTTTCCTGAAACCATTTTATTAAGAGGGTATGACCATAAGCAGCGCCACAAAATTAGCTGCAATTTTCCCAAATGATGCCAGTGTCATAAATACATGTCTTTTTAGATACAATTCCCTTACAGTGGTATTCCCTTTACTTAAATGTAAGCATGTACTATATATATATATATATATATATATATATATATATATATATATATATTTATATTTACCTAGGGCTAGACTTGGACTTCACTAATAGTGAGTTTTTTTTTGTTTTTTTTTGTCCTTCTGTATCTCAAGTTAAAGGGACGCTGCCAGTGAATGCTTGTAAATATAAATAGGCATTGGTATGATTTAAAAAAAAAAATCAAATGAAAAATAAAAGACTTTATGATTAAAATAACTTTTTTTAATAAAAAAAAAGCAGCAAAAGAGTTGAGTTTTTGATGCTCCTCTAAAGTGAAGTGTTCTGAAACAAAAATTTAGAGTAATAGTAGTAGTCTTGGCAGTTGCCGACACTCAGCCCAATTAAATTCCCCTAACGTGTAAAACCGTAGCCCGTAATGTAGCCCGCAAGACTTGCGGCTATTAAATTGGCCCCGTAAAGCAGGCTACTGCCGATCTGTGAGTTATGAGTGTAAGAAGCCAGCGGGACGTGGAACGTGGAACTTTGCGGCCACAAATCCTTTGTTCTGTCAAGCCCGTAACTGCTACGTTCCAATTTGGCTATTAAATTGCAACAAATTCACTGGCGTTCAAGCCCGTGAATGGAGTCAAGAACCAAACGGGTACTAGAGAGGACTCGCAAGGGTGGTAAACTCCAATCTGTAGCACTGTAAATGCAAATAAACACAAACTACTGTACATATAATGAAAGGGAAAGTGATGTTAGGTCTTAGAATTAATAGTACAACATTTTCAAGCTCGCAAATTGGCCCCGAAAAATACTTTATTTCATGTTTAATTTCTGTGTTATATCGATCCAGGCAATCAATGTGTTAATACATATAATGGAACTCACATGTAATAGTGCATCATATTTACTGATTTATCAATATTGCATTACATCTGGAGTGTGGGTCCAATCGTAACTCGTATTTGAACCCCGTAAGACAATGATGACAATCTCTGTTTCCATTGGCTCCATCTAAACCCAATACTACGGGTTTGACTAATTGATCATGTTCACAGCTGTACATCCAATGGTCAAAACATTTTTTACGGGTTTGCGTCTCAAGCCCGTAACTCATGGCCTGTTTGATAATTTAATAGCTATGTAACTCGGACAAATTTCAAGCCCGCAGCGCTTGCATACTTTCCAATGCTGCTACGTGCTACTGATTTAATAGGGCTGACTATGTGTCTATGTTTACTATCAATGCTTCTGTACACTTGGGATATATATAGACAGACAGACAGACAGACAGATAGATAGATAGATAGATAGATAGATAGATAGATAGATAGAGATTGAGATATATATATATATATATATATATATATATATATATATATATATATATATATATATATATGATTCTTAGTGCTACATTTGCTACAGAGCAGTAAAGTGAAAATACATGCCCAATTAACATTATTAAGATGAAAATAATCTCTTTAAGGCTGGGGGCTGTTAAAACTATTGAAGAAACAGGCATAAATAAGGTATTTAAATAATATTTGTTGAAGAAACAGGCATAAATAAGGTATTTAAATAATTATATATGGATATAGATATATAGATAGATAGATATAGATAGATAGATATCTTCTATGTTTAATATTAGCTTTAGAAACTATATATTTGTGCAGCTCTCTATCTATTAGTACAAAATATTACATTTAATCTGTCTGAGACCAGACTCCTTGCTGCATAGCGAGAACATATGAAGCATTCTCTCTATCTAACTCCGCATTATTCAGTCATTAGTCAGTAGACATCCAATCGAAGTTGCAGTTACTTATTAGCTGTAATATCAATGGCAAGGCTGGATAAGTCTGCTTTATATCAACTTGTGAATGTAAGAATCCTGAAACATACGCTATTCCCTAAAGAAAGTCTCACACAGAAAGTTTGTCAATAACAACAGTCTGAAGTCCAATGGTCTAATCTCTGGCATCAGATTTAGGCACAGATTTGCCAAATGCCTGAAATTCTAAGATTGCTTTGTCGTGAAATTCCAGAAAACACCCACAGACACAAAGTCTCGGGTACATCTCTGCTCATAAAACTGCAGCTCGTGGGCTGGTGTTTTGTGCTCTGTTCTCCAACACAGACTTGGTGGGAAAAAAAGCATTTTCATGTAAAATCTGTATTAAAAGAGAGTCTGCTTGAGTCTAAAGGGTCTACATATAACCTAATCAAGAGCAGGAGGTAGGGGGTATTGTTGATTTATTGGTGGAATTAGATAAGTTTTCAGCAAAGAACATCCCCGCACTCTCTCATACACACAGCTGAAGCAGTAAGTATACTTACAAGCCTTGCTTGCCCTGTTCTGTAACCGTCCCCTTTTGCCTAAGACTAAACATTATAATGGGCAAAAATGGTTTTAGTAAAAAAAATAAAAAATGAACACAACATTTACATTTTACAACTTTTATATGCAATCATTCTTCGCTGTAAGCTTCAGTCTTGCTCCTTATTTCTCTTAGGAGGGTGTGTTCTCGTAACCTAATGAACTTACATTGTGTCTGTTGAAAGCATGGATAGATACAACTGCCACATTCCCACTGTGCAGACAGATATTTCTGGTGTGTTCAACATATCCTTCCACTTCAGGAAACTTATCTACTGCAGCCAAAATGGTAGATGCTGTTGTACAATCCACTATAACATTTGACAAAGTGTGAGTAACGCCTGAGCAGTGCTTGCTGCGCAGGGTCACAATCACAATTGTCAGTAAATCACGGCCAGAGAGAGACAGAGAGGGCACACAAAGATAAACAGAGGGAGAGGGCACAAAGAGAGGGAGAGGGATCCATTATTACATTGTAGATGTGATCATATCCCAAAGTGGATCACTACCAATACTAACAGAACAGTGTGAATATTTAAAGCTGCCAATAGCAATGATGTATTTATAAAGATATTAGGGACATGGAGCTTGGTGCTTATACAGGTTAACCCTCACATAACCAAAACCAAGCAGAGTGATAACATTCATGGGGACTTCACAGCGTCAGACTTTATGATGTCCACAGTTATTAGATCTAGTTCATACTCTTTTCATACTACCCTCTGGATACAAGTGGATTCTAACCTATAATATTAATTAAAAACTTGTCAAAATTAAACTCCTTTGAATAGTTCAAATATTGGTCAGGATTGTAGGTTCTAATATCTATGCCTGGTTTGCAGAGTAATCTATTATATTGAGGGATGTCTCTCATGTCTAATTAGCTATTGCAGTACACTCTCCCTATGTAGTTATTTTCCCAGTATATCCTGGAACACTAATACAGAGCCTTGCAAAAGTATTCACCCCCCTTGACTTTTTACCTATTTTGTTACATTACAGCCTTAAGTTCAATGTTTTGTTAATGTGAATTTAATGTGATGGATCAGAACACAATAGTCTAAGTTGGTGAAGTGAAAGGAGAAAAATATATACATAAAACTATTTTTAGAAATAGAAAACAGAAAATTGGTATGTGCGTATGTAGTCACCCCCTTTGTTATGAAGCCCATAAAAACTCGTGTGCAACCAATTACCTTCAGAAGTCACATAATTAGTGAGATGATATCCACATGTGTGCAATCTAAGTGTCACATGATTTGTCATTACATATACACACCTTTTTTGAAAGGCCCCAGAGACTGCAACACCTAAGCAAGAGGCACCACTAACCAAACACTGTCATGAAGACCAAGGAAATAATTAAGGGACAATGTTGTTGAGTACAAGTCAGGATAAGATTAAAAAAATATCCAAATATTTTATGATCCCCAGGAGAACCATCAAATCTATCATAACCAAATGGAAAGAACATGGCACAACAGGAAACCTGCCAAGAGACGGCCACCCACCAAAACTCACGGACCGGGCAAGGAGGGCATTAATCAGAGAGGCAGCACAGAGACCTAAGGTAACCCTGGAGGAGCTGCAGAGTTCCACAGCAGAGACTGGAGTATCTATACATAGGATGACAATAAGCCGTACACTCCATAGAGTTGGGCTTTATGGCTGAGTGGCCAGAAGAAAGTCATTCCTTTCAGCAAAAAACAAAATGGCACATTTTGAGTTTGTGAAAAGGCATGTGGGAGACTCCCAAAATGTATGGAGGAAGGTGCTCTGGTCTGATGAGACTAAAATTGAACTTGAAAAAGCTTTGCCTTCGTATTACTTATCTATTATTCTTCCCCAGGTCTCTGCCCCTTTAATTCCCTTTAGATTGTAAGTAGAAAGTTTCCAGTCTTGTAGGGTGCTTTGGAAAAAAGCACTTTCTACAAAGATTCTAAACTCAAAACAGGGCCTTTCATTTTCTGATTTTGTTAATATTGTATTTTCCATGTTCTTATCCCCTGTACAGCGATACGGAAGATGTTGACGCAATACAAATAAAAGTTAATAATAATATTAATAATAATTATGCTGCAGTAAAATCTGACAGGTTAATTTTCACTGATCTACACTAGGAATAGAGTTTGAAAGCACGGGAACCTTGTGGACAATGGGAATGTGGCATATAAAACTGCCAGTGTTTTATTAGGACTAATAGAAAGTTCATTTTTTATAAGAATGTACTTTCCTGAGAAAGTAGCTTACACAAGCAGCCCAGTAAAGCTAATAGAAGCCTCCAGTACAGAGTAATTGCATATAAATATGAAAACTTTAAGAGGATTGTTCACTGTGAGAGATAACTAATCACGAAATAAAGTGATTGAGAGAGGACAGCTTCAATGTATGCTTATAATAACCAAGCTGAATTATCTAACACTTCCATTCAACATGTTTTTCATACTACGCCAGTTGTGCTTTCAAAGCAGCTTGAATTTGTGATCACTTCTCTGGCTTTTTCTAAAAACATTTATTTTGAAATGCTTTAGAAACAATTTAGGACCCCAGTGTCCTGTTAGCTGCAACTTTTCTATCATGACTTACAATTTTCTATATGTAAAAGAATGGTCTACATTATAGAAAACTTAACTGTATATGGAACTTTTCCTGCTTTTACCTTTTTCTTATATAGGCACAGTCTACCTACCAATAGAAATACTGCATTTGGGTACGGATTTTAACTCTTTACTAGCCTTTCAGCCAGCAGCAGCACAATGCAGAGGTCTTCAGGACAGCCTAGCTCCTCCTTGCTTCCTTCAACTCATCGCATTATTACTTCCTGCACAAACTGTCATCACAGATGGAAACAATGTATTAGCTGCCTGTGATTGGCCAACATGAATTATGAATTTTAAGCTAATTTTAGCAAAGATTAGCCTGGGTGTTAACTCTGAAAATCAACTGCTTGCAAACGCAAAAGATTTAGCAGAGTTTAGGGTAAGTGTAATAATAGCAATATTTTTGGTATTTCATGCAAAAAATGTTTTCATACAATACTGATTCTCCTCTATCAGATGCATTCATAATCCAGCAAATTTGGATATGCCTTTAAATTAACATGTGAGAGGAATAGTTTCTCCTATACAGTGACTGCAAGTCTGCAAGTTTCAATGCTGCAAGGTGCTTTGGGAAAGCAGTATGGACACTGGATTTGAGGCTCAGAGAGAACCCTCCTCGCTTTACTATGTTTAATTTGTATTTATCTTTGTCTTAAACTTTCTTATGTACAGCGTTATGGAATATGTTGGCACGTTATAAATAAACGATAATAATAATTCCACAAACAGTGAAACGTGGTGGCAGCATCATGCTGTGGGGATGTTTTTCAGCAGCCGGGACTGGGAAACTGGTCAGAGTTGAGGGAAAGATGGATGGTGCTAAATACAGGGATATTCATGAGCAAAACCTGTACCACTCTGTGCGTGATTTGAGGCTAGGACGGAGGTTCACCTTCCAGCACGACAATGACCCCAAACACACTGCTAAAGCAACACTTGAGTGGTTTAAGGGGAAACATGTAAATGTGTTGGAATGGCCTAGTCAAAGTCCAGACCTCAATCCAATAGAAAATCTGTGGTCAGATTTAAAGATTGCGGTTCACAAGCGCAAACCATCCAACTTGAAGGAGCTGGAGCAGTTTTGCAAGGAGGAATGGGCAAAAATCCCAGTGGTGAGATGTGGCGAGCTCATAGAGACTTATCCAAAGTGACTTGGAGCTGTGATTGCCGCAAAATGTGGCTCTACAAAGTAATGACTTTAGGGGGTGAATAGTTATGCACATTGACTTTTTCTGTTATTTTGTCCTATTTGGTGCTTGCTTCACAATAAAAAAAACATATTCAAGGTTGTGGGCATGTTCTGTAAATTAAATGATGCAAGTCCTCAAACAATCCATGTTAATTCCAGGATGTGAAGCAACAACACACAAAAAATGCCAAGGGGGGGGGGGGGGGGGGGTGAATACTTTTGCAAGGCACTGTACGTTCTATTTCAGTCAGTTGACGGAATACTAATATAGGGAGGTAATAGTCAAGTCTTTCACTCACATTACACACGGTCTGGTAAGCCATGACGGTGTCCATAACCGGAGCACAACCCCTTTTCCTGCATCAGTGTTGCGTCTAATGCCACGCCCCTTAACACGTGTTTCTGCATCCTGATTTTAAAGTAGAAATTTTAGTGTTTTTTAAATATCGTCGCTGTCTTAAGAGAAATAAAGATTTACATAGTTACAAATAACCCTATTAATATTTGTTAAATCAATTAGTAGTGTGAGGCACTAATGGGATTAGGTTTCCTAGGAGTATAGATTACAGTCTCAAAACATTATATTTTAAAAAATATGTTCACAGTGATTATTTAATCGTGGAGAAAGCACCCACCATAGTTCACATAGGTGAACTCTAATTCAATAAAAGTTACTCCTGCACATCCCGTGTTGCACTGGCCCCTTGCAAGTACTGAGTACAACTTACCGTATAATAATTTAATGAGACTGAATAAAGTGATTTAAAATAAGAATCAGAACCACAGAAATTCATGCCATGATAAAAAGGTATAGAGTGACACGGAAATTATATTTTATTGTGATTACTATAATGACACAACGGAGCTATTATGTTTGCAAATAATAATAATTATATATATATATATATATATATATATATATACATACATATATATACACAGTCAGGTCCATAAATATTGGGACATCGACATAATTCTAATCTTTTTGGCTCTATACATAACCACAATGGATTTGAAATAAAACGAACAAGATGTGCTTTAACTGCAGACTTTCAGCTTTAATTTGGGTATTTACATCCAAATCAGGTGAACGGTGTAGGATTTACAACAGTTTGTATATGTGCCTCCCACTTTTTAAGGGACCAAAAGTAATTGGACAATTGGCTGCTCAGCTGTTCAATGGCCGGGTGTGTGTTATTCCCTTATTATCCCCATTTACAAAGAGCAGATAAAAGGTCCAGTTTTCATTTCAAGTGTGCTATTTGCATTTGTTGCTGTTAACTCTCAATATGAGATCCAAAGAGCTGTCACTATCAGTGAAGCAAGCCATCACTAGGCTGAATTAAACAAACCCATCAGAGAGATAGCAAAAACATTAGGTGTGGCCAAATCAACTGTTTGGAACATACTTAAAAAGAAAGAATGCACCGGTGAGCTCAGCAACACCAAAAGACCCGGAAGACAATGGTGGATGACCGAAGAATTATTTCCCTGGTGAAGAAAACACCCTTCACAACAGTTGTCCAGACCAAGAACACTCCCCAGGAGGTAGCTATATGTGTGTCAAAGTCAACAATCAAGAGAAGACTTCAGAGTAAATACAGAGGGTTCACCACAAGATGTAAACCATTGGTGAGCCTCAAAAACAGGAAGGCCAGATTAGAGTTTTCCAAACAACACCTAAAAAAGCCTGGAACAACATCCGTTGGACAGATAAGACTAAGAGTACCAGAGTGATGGGAAGCGAAGAGTATGGAGACAGAAAGGAACTGCTCATGATCCAAAGCATACCACCTCATCAGTGAAGCATGGTGGTGGTAGTGTCATGGCATGGGCATGTATGGCTGCCAATGGAACTGGTTCTCTTGTATTTATTGATGATGTGACTGCTGACAAAAGCAGCAGGATGAATTCTGAAGTGTTTCGGGCAATATTATCTGCTCATATTCAGCCAAATGCTTCAGAACTCATTGGACGGCGCTTCACAGTGCAGATGGACAATGACCCGAAGCATACTGCAAAAGCAACCAAAGAGTTTTTTAAGGGAAAGAAGTGCAATGTTATGCAATGGCCAAGTCAATCACCTGATCTGAATCCGATTGAGCATGCATTTCACTTGCTGAAGACAAAACTGAAGGGAAAATGCCCCAAGAACAAGCAGGAACTGAAGACAGTTGCAATAGAGGTCTGGCAGAGCATCACCAGGGATGAAACCCAGCGTCTGGTGATGTCTATGCGTTCCAGACTTCAGGCTGTAATTGACTGCAAAGGATTTGCAACCAAGTATTAAAAAGTGAAAGTTTGTTTTATGACTGTTAATCTGTCCCATTACTTTTGGTCCCTTAAAAAGTGGGAGGCACATATACAAACTGTTGTAATTCCCACACCGTTCACCTGATTTGGATGTAAATACCCTCAAATTAAAGCTGAAAGTCTGCAGTTAAAGCACATCTTGTTCGTTTCATTTCAAATCCATTGTGGTGGTGTATAGAGCCCAAAAGATTAGAATTATGTCGATGTCCCAATATTTATGGACCTGACTGTATATATATACACCGTATATATAAAGTTGGAATAGTGATGGACAAATAAAAAAATCGGGGAGCCTGGATTAGTCAGACTGCAGAGATCCATGTAAAAGCAGTGGCTCGTTTTCTGTTGCATCATTTGTGACTTGAAGACGACAGAATAAGAAGCAATGACGAATAGTTCATTTTCCGGTGTCACAGGCCAGCTATATTTTGCCAATAAAAAAGGCTATCTAAAGATTTTAAACTTCTTATAAAGTTTAACTGTAGTATTTTATTTATGGCCAGAAAGCAAAAAATAAAAATAAAATTATATATATATATTGTTGAATAATCAGTGTATTGCAGTGAATAGAGATACCTTTTTTATTGGACAAACGTATTTATAATAAAATAACAATTGTCCAATAAAAATTATCAGTTTGTTTTTCAATTGAGTTGTACAGTTTATAGGTCACATTAAAGGTGGAAAAAGTTCTGAAATGATTTATCTTTGTCTCATTATTTTACAGCACAGAAACCTGACATTTTAACAGGGGCGTGTAGACTTTTTATATCCACTGTAAATACAGAAACAAAAAATAGACACACCTTTTCCATTTTTATGTTTTATACCATGTTATTCTTTACTGCTGTCATCTGTGTCTGATTTTTGTTCAGTTACTTTCTCAAAACGAATTAGCTTTCCATCACTGCTACAAAAAGCTATGTCAGTTGTAGATGCCTCATTCCCTTACAGTTAAAGTGTCCACTGATCTCAAGACGTTGATCTGCAGAAACCAAAACTGACCCCACAGCAGTTTAATTGCATTTAAAAAGGTAACATTAAATGATGTATTACTTTATTTTTCATTCTGAAAATGTTCAGGGGTAGTTCTCCAAGATATTTTAAAGATATGACCAAGGTGTACCTTTAATTACATACAGCAGCTATACCTGGTTTAATGCTGTGGATAGGTTCCAAGCAATAGGAGTGTTAAGCGAAAAAGCTATAAACGGGGCAGTGTAACATGGGGAAGATGGGGATAGGGGAACTCATGACAACAAATACACAATTGAAATTTAAACTTTTTTTTGTTTTATATGAAGTTTAAACAAACAGCAAACATAACACTAACACAAACTGAACATTAGCAGAAATATAAAAACTTTCCATTTGTAATGTTGAAGCTTCTCGGTCATCCTAGATTCTGCTTTTTTTTTTTTTTGAGAATCAGAGAATCAAAAGGGGTTTGGCAGCAAAAACAGCGTTATAGCGATGCAATGCGTTATACAGGGAATTACAGGTCAAAATAGTGTTATAGCGAACCGTCTCTAAAAGGGGTAGCGTTAAGCAAGGTGTACTGTATATAAATATAGGCATACCACTTTTAACTCTACAGAGGGGTTCCTAGAAGACCAAGCGCTAAATGAAACAGTGTTAAACGGGTCAATTTTAAAATAAAATCACAGACAAACTTAATTTTTTAATTCCTTCCATGGCTCTTGGTGTTTGGGAATGATACACAAGCATCGGATCAGTGTTACTCGGGGATGTGTTATTTCCAATGGGGGATATGCCAGGCAAAAACAGCTTTATAGTGAATAAGTGTTATGCGGGGTCTGTTTGTACGCAATTTGCAAAGAAAAACAACTTTATATTTAATTATTTTGAAGATGTTCAAAAATCCCCTAGTAATGACAACTGATGATGACCAGAATGTTAATATACATACTATCCTCATTTTTTTCATGAAACCCCAGAGTATAATATACCTGTGTATCCATTTACTTGTATGTACTTTGATTGTCTGCAGTGAAAAAAAAGAGCTTATAAGCACTTCTTACTAAAATAAACATGTATGGGTCTACCCACTGCAGAATATACAGACACAGGCTCTGGAGGGTTGGATGTGCAGTAGCAGTGTCCTAGCCTATTGCAGAATGATGTTGATGGTCACTGATAGGCTAGTATGAGACACTACACAAGTACTACAGAGCCTGTGCCTAAATATATAGCAGTGTGCAGATCCATACAGGGAAAAACAGAGCTCATAAGCACCTCCTAATAAAATACATAAAAGAAAATAGATACACAGATGTTATATACCGGGTAAAATTCAGAAACCACCCATTTCCATTTGATATTGAGCAAGAAGAGAGGAAGTCACCACTTGATCCTGCCCACCATATTGTGCCCCTACAAATATAAGGAGAGTATGTACATAGTAGCAGTGGTCATAATACACGCTTAATAAATAGATAGGGAAAGCTTCACTTTTAACAAGGCTGTTATAGTTGCTGCTAGAGATTCCCAGACGGTGGTTCCTTGCCCACTAAGTGGTCTCTGGGCTCTATTCAGGTTGTTGACAGTACAACTTATAAAACAAAAACGAAAAAAAATAATCCATTAATAAAAATGGATATAAACCAGTGAAGAAGTGTCTAGATAGTAGATTGTATAGTCTTTAAATAAACAATATTCAAGTATTACACAACAATATAATTGTTAAGTAGGCAGACAACTCACAAAGTGGTCTGTAAAGACACCAACATTCAAGTGGTCCTCCAAAAATTATAAATAGTAGGCTACAGGTAAAAAAAAAAAAAAAAATTGGAAACCACTCCATTAGGTTCACTGTATAACTGGAGTGTGACAAGATGACGCAAAGCACACACAACATGTCACATTGTACACAGGTTATTTTATTCACAGGTAAAAGTCAACACATAAAAATAGAACAATTTGATCCTGGGCCAAAGGATGGACTACGAACACAAACTGTGCTGTATAAAAGCTTACACACTATAAATATACACAGATATGTGCAGTTGTGTTTTTTTCACAAGTGGTTATAATTGCATTTACTTTTGCTGGCAGTCAAGTTGTACCTACAGTACCAAGTCTATTTAATACTCAAACTTATTGGATGAGTGCATACACTTCAAATATATATAGCTATGTTAAAAATGTATATGTACAGATTGATATATGTATATATTTACATAGGTCTGTACAGGTATATATATATGTAGGTATTTATTTGTGTATACATTTATGTACAAGCAAATATAAATACACATTTCTATGTATGTGTGTACGCATAAGTATATATAAAAATTACCGGTATATACAAGCTTTATATACAGATTTCGAGTAGCTGGTAATCAAACACTGAGGTAAATAAGTGCACTGCTGTGATTGCTAATAATTGTATAAAGAAGTGCTCTGCTCTCAGCGCATGCTCCTATGGGATGTATGTGGCAGCGCCATACACTTTCTTCCTATATGCAATACTCTGGTTAGCCCTTCCAGTGTAATGAGCTATGGGCTCTCCGGGTACCTAGTCTGCAAAGCTCTGCTCTCTTTGTAACTTGCTATGGGTATCTGGGTAGTATGATCTGCAAAGCTATGGTATGCAAACTGCTCTGCATTGCAATATACTCTGCAAACCGCCTCTCATTGGTGTACTATGTGGATGTCCCATACTTTGCTCTGGCCTTTCTGCTAGTGAGCTGTACTCTCGCTCTGTGTGCTATGACGAACAGCGGGAACAAGAGAATGTGAGGTGAAGGATGCAGATTGTTCCAAGGACTTTTACCCCTTTACAAGGACTGGCTGCTGCACACTAAATACACAAAGCAAGACACACAGATCACACAGCCATCCACTTGCATGTACATTCAACAATGAGGAAATATAGAGCTCTGGATCACTGTGCATTTGCAATCCAAATTTACTTAACAGCAATGTTTATTTGGAAAGATTATCTTTTGTTTGTCTGTGGATGTTCATTCTTGAGCAAATAAGAGCCCATAAAGAATCCTTACAATCTGTCCCGGTCTTTCTTCCTTAATTATTTTCTAAATCTAACTCATGTAAACTGATAATGACCCTATTAGATACACTGCAATTTTTACCCAAAGCAATTTTTTTTTAATGAAAAAACAAACAAAAGTTAAACTATTAGGGGCTCATTCTATTAACGACCGTAGGAGATGCGGGGCCGTAAGGACCGGCCACAAGCTATTCGGCTATTCTATTCCCCTCCGGCCGGGGATTCCGGCAGGCTTGCGGCCGGCGCCTTGTTATCCCTTGCGGACGCTCGCGCAGGAGGAAAGCCTTTGATCTAAAACGGCCGCAAGAAAATCCCGGTTGCTATTCTATTGCTCCGGGAACCCTCTCTGCAAGGCTAAAAGCGAGCCACAGCTTACTTGCAGGAAAAAGGTCCCGCTAGCACCAATTAAGCACATTATAAAGCCAAAATAAAGCCATCCTACACTCTGAGGAGACTATAAAGTGATTGTAGGTTTTAGCAAAAATAGCACAACATTCCCCTATACTCAAATCCGTAAATAAATTATTTTTTAATTTATGTCAAATATCCATGGAAAAAGTCCAGAGTGCTTGGAGCACTTCAGACCCGCCCACGCTGCGGCCGGAAAATAAACAGTTAATGTAATCTCGGATTTGGGCTGATGTGCAAGCTTGAGAGGGGGTTACTATTAATCCTCATGTCCCCCAATATGATCCCTAGCATTTACAGAGCTGTACAGTGCCGTCTTGAATTTATTTTTGCCTTTTTAAGTTTTCTGAGCTTACGGCCGGTTGCAAGATATGCGGCCGGCCGTAAGGGGAGATCGCAGCTTTGCGGCCGATTTACGGCCGATAATAGAATGAGGCCCTTAGTATTTTAAGATACTGTATTTTTCCAGTGCCAAAAATAAACATAAATATTAGTAGGGTCACTTAAATAAAGCAATATATTCCCTTACAGTTTTTCACATGTGAAAGGAATGGTTAAAAGTAAGCGCATCATCAGGAAACAGCCACATGGCGAATATTTTGTCTTACTGGATTTCACAAACACCCTCGCCCCAGTACTTAGTACATTTGTTTTGTAATGTGCACCTCTAGGCTGGCGAGTTTTCCATTTGGATATTTGCTCACCCCTAAAAGAAAAGACAAATTGTCCAAAGTCTACTATTGATGAAAATTACAATTAAAATAATGATGAGTTTAGTAACTTGAACCTATTATTGAATTTACCCATGATTTAGCCTAATTGATCTTTCCATTTTCATCGATCACTTAGAGTGGTTGGTTTGCTAGCACATGCTCATAAAGTCTAAAGCAATTTGCTGTTAAATGTGTTTTCTTACCCTCACAACAAGATGCTTAAATCACTATGAGAATGTGCTTTCCCTGAAACTGTCAAGGGGGAGATCACACCTACCAGCAGGAGATGTAAGAGGAAAGATTAATGAGGCTTATTCATGGACATAAAATAAATATAGTCTATGATTTTACCTAGTAGATTATTTTACTACAGTTAAAACACATTTTTTTTTAACATGTTATCAATGATACCAGACTTGGGACATTTTCTGTATTTTTTAATAGCCTTATTCAATGGGGAAAATATCCTGACTTTCTGTATCTTTAGATTGTAAGTGTGAGTTTTTATTCTTGCACGGTGCTTTGAGGAAAGCATTATATTCACTGGATTCTTAACTCAAAAGACAGGGCCCTCCATTCTTTGCAACCTGTTAATTTTGTTTTGCCTGAATCACAACTTATGTATAGCGCTACGGAATATGTTGGCGTGTTACAAATAAACAATGATAATAATAATAATAACTGATGAGCTAAATAACTGCTTCCTTATTTCCTTTAACCAATTTAATTTGGTTCCCCACGTCTCATTATAGAATTAATTTGCAATCATGATATGATATTTAGACACGGATGTCAGACACATTTTATAATTTTGTCTCTGGAAATAAATGTGGGGAGGGGCTTTGGATACCAGGGGGTGTTGTCAAAAATATCTCAGATCTGTTATGTGTTTTATAATTTAAAATTGTGACAGGACTATCACAGTGGCTAGATAAAAAACATTGCCATGTCATAATGAATTATACAATATTAAACTGCTTAAGTGTACACACCCACAAATACATCTAAATATCTGCCTATATTTTTCCAAAGTATGATGCATCTTTGAAAATTTGAAAACGTCTTAGACATTTTGTCCAACCCGTATGTGTAGATACACAAATGCACGTATATACTACATATTGATTACCTTCTTTAACCTTCTATATATACATATATGTCAGATTTATATCTCTGTGTGTAATTTATATATATATATATATATATAAAAAGGAGGACAACATTACGCAACCCTTAAAAAACAGAAATATTTTATAACAGCCAGATAAATTGTTTCTAGGAACCTGGAAGGATGCTCCTGATAAAAATTCATAATAATTTGGAAAACTATTTAGGAGTGAGAAATAAAAAAATTTAGGAGCCCTGGCTCAGAAGAATTTATTACATATACATACACAGACTCACACACACATAATTTATATATATATATATATATATATATATATATATACGCATGCACACATACATAAATACACACACCAAGAGCAATTAAAAAATTGTATCAGGAGTCTTATAAAAAAAAAAAGTCTATATATAATCACATAAGAGGAATCTAAAATACTTACAGAAGATGGATGTAAAATTATATATACAAATATAAAGACACACACACACAGACATGCATGCTCACGTTCCTACATACATAGTGCAGCAGTCCATCCAGACATATGTCTAACTATTTGGGAAGAAATTGCTATTAGAAGAAGCTCCAAACTACTTTATACACGACTCATCATAAAATATTGACAATAAATGGCAGGGAAAATATAAATATGTATTCAGTAGTTAATTATAACTCCCCTCACATGTAGTAACAAAGTGCCTCCACAAATGCACAGATTTATTATTTACTATTATATATTTACTTGGGTCTTTGTTTTTT
The DNA here is from genome assembly GCA_027410445.1 of Discoglossus pictus. NCBI lineage: Eukaryota > Metazoa > Chordata > Amphibia > Anura > Alytidae > Discoglossus > Discoglossus pictus. Next base: position 204,417,375 of record CM050169.1, on the reverse strand, counting down.
CTTTGCTCACTTTGTTCTTTGTTTACTCACTCATTTTTACTATTCCATCCATTTCCTCACTTTTCTAATTGAGCAGCAGCAGTTCTTATACTTCTCCCTGTTTGACACACCAATATCTATCCCATGTGCACAGCCCTCTAATGAGCAGACCAGCTCCTGAATGGTTAATGTAGCAATGCGGTGACCATGCAAATCTCTGCAGTTACACCACCTGCATGTAATGTACTATAACTGGTGGGCCACCTATTGTAATGAAAGTGTAAGAGGAGTGATCCATGTGTGAAATGATATAGGTTTCCTTATTGCACAACAGGCTCACACAGCTTGGAAGTGTTTCAGGCTCCAATCTCTCTCTCTGTAACAGTGGAGATCTTCCCAAGTGTCCTCTCCAACTTGCGGTGTTTTCGGGGAGCAGCAGGAGGTGGGGCAGGGGTATCCTCACGCAGTATCTGCCTAATGCGCCGTACACAGACAGATGTGGCCTCTCGGGTTTCTCTGGAGAGTTGTGACAGACTGAGGAAGCCATGTGGGAGATCCTCCACTACCTGCAATGTGACTGGTCGAGATAGTGACCTCAGACGTTTAGCAAACATCACAGAGTCATCCAACATGGGATCCAGGGCACAAGCCTACAAGCGGGAGGAAAAATATATATGAGACCAAAATGAAATCAATTTGCATTAGTGACAGATAAGTGCAGTTGGCTGGAAGTGAGAGTTAAAGAATGGTCTGAGAGTAAAACCGGCATCGGGAGTGACAGAATAAGCAAGCTAAGTATTAGATTAATCAAGTAAAAGTGAGTGGTCTGTTCGAATAAAATATGCTGGTATCTATTTGTTCACTATCAATGAGTATAGTACTGTTCATTGAGGTATAGCTTATGTTCTTACACCAAAAAGCTTACAATCAAGTTCATGGGGTAGAGAGCTACAGATATAGGAGTGCAAAATAATGCACTTAGTAGAAAGATGCCTTTCACGTGCACGTGCTCTATAAAAGCTGTTGGAAAGAGACAATGAAGAGTCTGTAAAGTGTGATGAATTTCCAGTAGCTTTCCCCAAGTAGTGAGTGAGGAAGGTTTTAGAAAATAAAGCAATACAAAATCTGTGGTCTGGTGAGGAAGAGAATAACGTTGGTAAAGTAAGAGGTGAGGTCTTATATATAGCAGTGGTGGGACCAATGTCATTACTGATAATAAAAAGGTGATACAATACGTTTTAGGGCCAAGTAGAAAAATATTAGATTTGATTAAAAAAAAGCTTAAAAATACTAGTTGCTCCAGACATTCGTAAACAAAAGGAACCAGTCAAGATTTAGGGAGGATAGTTGAGACCACAACACAAAAATAAGAACGAGAAGTGGAGGTTAAAAAATGTGAGTGAGAGTAAGTAAAAGAGAAGTTTAGTCTTTATCTTGTTGAGGAATGATAATAGATATTTTGAAGTTTATTTTAACAGTAAAATACTACAAAATGTAGTGCATTTTTTTCTAATTGTCTGAAAATTCTGAGAGGCACTTTAATAATGATAGCAGAATATAAGGGTGTGCTAAGGTGTAGAAAAGTGATTGGACTGGAGGAAAAAAGTTGTAAGTGAAGATTGTTGGAGAAAGGAGGGCAAGACAACTAAGGGAAGGTAGTTGTGACTATCTTGGTGGAGACAAAAAAAAAAATTTGAAAAAAGCCAATCTCCAAAAGCAAAACATAGTAAAATCTTCAATAAAGGCCTAACTACCAAGCTGTCAGGTGGAGTATTCTATCTAAATGAGGCAAATATATTGTGTACTGGATTTCTAAATGTAGAGGAATCTTTACAGGGTATGGGGACTGAAAATCCATAGTGTCAGAAGTGTTAAGAAACCTAAAGGCCAATGGAAGAGGCTACCGTTGTAGTTCTGGTCAAGTGTTAACAATAGAGGAAAAAGGATGAGAGGGGATAGAGTATATTTTATTTAACAGATCAGGTATGTTGACAAAATACACTTCTGCAGTAGGTTGAGTTGGCAGAGAGGAGAAAATGTTTTAGTATAAAAAAGAGATTATGTGATGATTTCTTGTTGTGATACTTATAAATCACAGTGAGAGCAGTAAGTGTGTTAAAAATCAAGACCAAATAGTTGGCATTCTTATGTTTACCGCCAATTGTTCACTGTTGAAAATGAGAAAAAGTAGGTTGGATGCCATAATAAGAGCCGGGAGTCAATGAACCAGGAGAAATTGTTATGGTTCAGATACAAACTATTAAAGAAGAGGAAGAATTTTATGTAAACTTGATAGTCGGTAAAATGCAAAAAAACTGAAGAGAAAGGTGTAAAAGAGAAGTGCTGAACAGTGCAAATCTCAAATGCTTGAAAATTAAGAGGGGAAGGCAGAGAAATAATGCAGTAGTGGTATATGGAGAAGATGATTTCAGAGAGGGTCTCAAAGAAAGAGATATGGTTGCAGAGGTGAGAAATCTTCTCTTCAGGCTGATACAACTTCATACATAAAAGATTCAGTTAGTAACATGGAGTAGATCATAGATTTTCTAAGCCTGATTATGGCATATTAGATGGTTGAAATCCATCAGCTACATTATGTACATGGGTGCAGCCAATTGGGAGACAGCACCAGCTAATGTACAAGTTTTAATGTACAATAAGTGATGTACAATAATGAAAATGCAACAAGAATATATGTTTCCAAATCAGATTAAATTCCTTTTTCCTTTTTGTGCCCCATACAATAGTTTTAAGTAACAATGGGGTACAATAAACCTAATTTCAATAGAGAAATTAGAACCACACTTCAGAAGCATCTAAAACATTACATGTAAACCTTTTTTTCATGGATTAATATTTAGTTTTTCCATTTATTAAGGAATACAGGTTACATTTTAAGTAACAGCTTTAGACAATTTCTGTAAGTTTGTTTGGTCAACTCCCCATAGTCCCTTTGTACTTACCACAATGTGTACAGGAGGTAGGCCCTGCAGCATACTATCGGGAGCCAGTAATGGTGACATGTAGGGATTGTGCACAATGGCAGAGGTCTGTAGGGTCATGTGGGCTGCACCATTCTCAGATCGAAGTGGCTGGAATCCCTCTGGGAATCCCAATGAGTTTGGGATGGAGTGTGATGATGGCTTGTCCTCACTGGACTGAGTAGAGGGGATATTTTGAGTGGAAGGGATATTCTCTTTGCAGTGTGTAGGATGTTTTTCATCACAGGAGTGTTCAGATGGTTCACCCTCACTCTCACTCTCTGTAAGAAAGAAATTGATCTGCGACTGGGGGCTGCAAGGAGAGAGTGGCTCTCTGTCCTTAGATCCTGGTTCCATTGACAAGGAAGAGGGAGGCTGTTGGGTTTTATCCTGGTTACTGTTGGAGTTCTGTGCTTGGTGCTGCTCATTGTGCTGGTTGAGAGAATCAATTTGCATACTGAATTGGTGCCGACTTAGGTCCTGGCAAGTCTTGCTCTTTTGAGACACCCTGTGATTTGAAGAATTCTGATCTGAAAGAGCCGCCTCGGATACACTCTTCCTTACAGTATCTGCAAAATACATTGGATGGAATTAGTTACAAGCCCCGTTATACAGAGGAGAATGATTTAGGACTCACCCACTCTACAGCTGTGACAAAAAAGTGAAATTAGAAGCAGCCGCTCCTGTAACCGTATATGCTTGTTTGTACAGCTCTGCCCTCATTTATACTTTTTTTTTTCTCCTCTTCACCTAGTAGTCCACATCAGTCAATACACCCTCCTAATCTTATGTGTACCTTTGCCGCTACTGTCTTTTCCTTCACTCCTTACACCTCCTTCAGCTGTCTCACTTTGCATTCTTGGCCATTCCTCACTGATTCTTCTCTAATTCTATGCCTCTCCCATTGTTAATCCCTCAAACATTTCTTCTACCCCAGATTCTTCTTAACTCGACAACCTTTTATGCCTCCATTTCTCCTTCCTCACTTCTCTTGCCAGCCCTTGCTCTCCAGTTTTTCCCTTCCTTTTCCTTGCATTTAATGTACCCATTGATAGTGATTTTGTTTCTAAGGGAACACAGTGATCTAATCAGACACACAATGCTTAATGAACTGCAGTTTAAGAAAATATAAAAGATACTTGTTTATGTAATATGTACTAAACCAACAATATCAGCAGCTGTGTAAGCCAAGGACTTAAACCATTATTTGGGAAAATCTGAATTTGTGATGACTCTGTTATAAGTACAGGAATCCATTATATGTTTGTTACATCTCTTCCTGAGAGGTGGATACTAGTTGTTTGTAGTTTTCAGTGGAAGGAGCGTTGGGAGATGAGCAAAAAGGAAAAAGTCCACAGCTTTTGTCTGATAACTGGATAAGGCCGAAATTGACACTACACCCCTTCCGCCTTACTGGCACAGAAGCAGGATGCAACCATAGCTCTCCAGAAATGTAAACACCCCTCTCACAAACACAACCGCCACCAGTGTATCATGGATCCCTCCGGGATCCTACAGAGGGAGCAACATTTATTTTTAATTAAAAACTATCTGTATGACTTTTTCTCTGCTTAATTATGATCTTAGTCTCAACACTCAAACTTTACATATGAAGTCATGTGGATAGGTGGGATTTATACTTCTATGAACTATAATTATGTATACCAATCTCAAAAAAGAATGTAATGAACATAATAAATATTTACACCCGCTGACCAATATTCTTAAACAATAAATAAACTCAAAGGCTCCATGTAACTAAATGTTCCTTCAGCAAGATTTTCTCTACCTACACCTTATTCTGGGAAAACCAGAAAGCCCAGACAGCTGTCCAGGGACAGTGACTAAATGTGCCATTTTTGTTCTCGTCTCACCTGGACTCCATTTCTCTTTGCCTCCGTCCATCAGAGAACTCAGCCAGGATGTGGCTCCCTGTCGAATATCTCTGAGAAACATTGCAGTCCCTCTCTTTACTTGACTCACAGTGCTCTGTTTTTCAAGGACTGGATCTTCAGCTGGGACTCGTTCAGTACCTGCAGGAGATACAGTGTTAGAGATCAGTGGAAAGTCAGTCATCTTACAGAAAACAACAACAACAGTGACCTAAAGGAATGTGGTAAATATATATGTCTTCTATGACCTCTACAGTAATTCTCTTTCAGGTCCACTAAGGTCTAAAATGTTTAATATTTGTTTTGAAGAACTAGATTAAGCAAAGTGCAATATGTTATTTGGCAGGTAAAAAATAGAAAGCATTTTTTTCTATATTATGTATAATAAGTTGACTTTCGCTACACCCAATAACGGTCCTGTCCTCCTTGCTTCACCCACTGGCCCTGAAAACTCTGCGTCACCCACTGAACCTGTACCTGCATAAGCGCTCAAACATTTTGACAGCACACTGAGTGGCAACAGGGGATCCATCAGAGTTAGCAGACGGGAAGGAGAGGCTGTAGCTTGCAGCAATGTAGCTGGATAGGCCACCATGATCCCATCTGGCAAACGTATCCCAACAGAAGCAGCACGGAGCGACACTGTAATACATAGGTTACCTCCGGCACTGTCACCAGCCAGACACACACGCTCTGCTGTGGAGCCTTAAAAAGAAAAAAAATATTTTATAAATATGTAATGTTAAAACTGGACACTCCATACCCAATAGACAATGATTAAATAAGCTTGTACTGACCCAACAGCCGGCAATTTCTCAGTGCCCAGCAGTATGCATAAAAACATTCTTCCAGGGCCCGTGGAAAAGGAGCCTCTGGAGCCAAGGAGTAATCCACAGAAAGAATTGGGGCTCCAAGTTCTTGAGCCCATGTTTTTAAGTATGGCTCGTGTGACTTGGAGGTTTGAGCCACAAAGCCCCCACCATGGAAATGAATGATCAGGTCTGGGGAAAGGGGAGCAGGGTTGGATCTAAGGCGCAGGTCCAGGCCCAAGGAACCCTCAGACTTCCACAGAGCATTCAGCTGCTCACTCTCCTAAGGAAAAAAGTAGACATTTTACAGGATAGGAAGTGACATGTGGAGCTAAAGATACAGTGCTCTCCTAATAAATGCATTTTCTCTATCAGTAATTTGCAAAATCAGATAAACAAAGCTTAGTTTAGAATGCTATATATGACATATCCCATAACAGTTGTGTGATCCAAGCCATGGAATGGGTGGCATTTTATGCCTCACAACACTGTATTAACACTGGTTCAAAACTACAATCTTATCATCCCCTTCTAATATTACAACCCCATAGCCATCCCTTTCTGTAGAGAGGAGATGAAGGAAAAGCTTAGCGATTAAAAATGTCTGGATTTCCCAGCATGTCTTACCTGCCCTTCTCGCAGCTGGTAGGAGATGAGTCGCATTTGCACAGGACCAGGGCCAGTGTGAGCCACTGGGGGTGTTATGGTAACTGTACACTGTGGATCAGATGAAAGGGGCATCTCCAGAGGCTCCGGGGGCACCGATAAAGTCTTATTGATGCGGACATTGGTGGATGCAATTCCAACTAATGACTGTGAGATGAAAGAATAAAAAACAAGTGAGGACCATGTCAGAGAGAAAAACAAGAAAAAAACAGTTGTGATAATCTCAGGACGTGCAAAGGAAGAGATTAAGAGAAAGAGAGAGGAGAAAGAACATAAAAGCATTGCAGTAAAAAGCAGAAATTCTACTCTCTTCATCTTAACTTTGTTCTTACCTACATTCTAACCAGATTTGTGTTCTCCCCACACAATAAAGTAAACATTTATCAACAGCTCTCTCACCTACACAAATAAAGGAAATAATAATAGCATACATTTTACTTTTGAAGAACTTGAAAATACACTTTGAATGGGGAAAGGAAGCTTATATCTGCAGCAGTAACAACTGCCAGTGCTATCATTGGCACAGATGCAAAGCTAATTCATTTTCAAGGATGTACTGCCAAGCAAAATAAGCATGTAGTAAAAATAATTGAATATAGAAGTGATGCATTTAAAGACTATATTTATTTTTACATTTCTAAAAACATTTATTATGAAGTTTTATTTTTCAAGATACCATATAGATAAAATTTGACAACAGTGGTCCTTTAAACTATTCCTCAATCCTCGTTCATGATGTACTTAACTGTGTTTCCACTCCTAACCACTGCTGCTACAGTCCTTATCCTCTCTTCTTCAAAGTTTTGGTTGTCCCACTCATCCCATACTTTCTGTGCTCCTACCCACCCTTTACTCCCTTTCCCGGTAGCACGTCCTGAGTGCGCTCGACAACAGCGCACCAGTGAAGAGTGCACCCAACAACTGCACGCTGCCCGGACTGCAGGTAAGGTGGGCTTAGGGGTTTTAGGCTTAGAGGTTTTAGGATTAGGGGTCTTTGGGTTAGGCTTACAGGTTAAAGGGTTAGAGTTAGGCATGCGGGTCTAAGGGTTAGGGTAGGAGGGGTTTAGGGCGTTAGGGGATACAACATTTGAAAACTTGCGCTCTTTTGACGGCGCGCATTTGGCACTCATTTTTTAACAGTGCGCAGCTGTCGGCGCCCTGTTGTGCACGCAAAGGTCAGGTGCCCCTTTCCCAGGTCTTACTGTAAGCACTTCCATCTCTGTAATGTTCCAGAACGTTTTCCAGAAGTTCACATCCAGGTTCTGCGTGATTCTCTCAAACTCAGCTCCTCGTAACTCTGGATCAATAGCGTATCTTCCACTTATAAAGAACGAACTGGCAGCTACACCTGATGAAATGATAGAGAGGATTTTAGTTATGAATTAAAGCAATTAACTATTTATTTACAGCTACTGATCATCCAGCTCTATAAATATCAGAAAAAAACGAAGTGCACTCCTCCACTAAAATCTTTTTCGGCGGGATTGGAGTCAGAGATTGGGAGCTCTTTACACAGGATATACACTTACCGTAGTAAGTCCCAAGAGCTCCCTCAGCTGCTAGCGAGTGCATTGAGATGAAGAAGAAGGGAATCAGTCAAGTTAAGGAGGAGAATTAACCTCCTCCTTTCCACAAACATACATGCAATTAATAAAAGAAGTTCCAAAATGCTGTAAAGTTGGTATAAAAAAGCTAAGTCAGTGCTGTCCAACTAGTGGCCACAGGGCGGAGAGAAACAAGATTTGATGGCAGATATGAGCCCAAAAGGCCCAACTTGTCTGAAATGGTATCTATTTAACAGTGATAAGACTTCCTATTTTCAACTTCCAATTATGAACTCTTGTTCTTGCGTTCCTCATTTTCTTGAAGACACTACCCTCTTGAACTTTATTATTTACTTTGGTTTATTTCAAAATTGCTATCATATCATTTCCCTCTTCTGCCCTCTAATCTATACATATTCAGGTCATGAAGTATTTCCTTTTATGTTCTGCCTTTTGGCAATGCTCCATTTTAATTGCCCTTCTTTAAAAAGCTGTTGCAGAGTGTGAAGCACAAGTACCTCAATCTGAATTTATAATGCACAGTATTAGTCAAAATATGGAGCGGCACATTCTGCAGTGAGACTTGAATTGAATGAACTTTAACACCCAGACCTGCAATGCCTAAGTGCCCTTACCAACTCAGTTTTGTGGTGCACCTCCTCACAAGCCTAACATTATTAAAATTAAACATTTGTTACAAGTTCCCAAAACGTTAGCTACTTCATACTGTATACCTAGATTTTTCAACTTGAGTATTTTAAACCTGGCCCACCAACTCACTGGCCATGAAGTTGGACAGCACTGTTCATGATTACATAGAAGCTACTTGTATGCAATAAGAACATCATTTATTACTACACATGCTTAGTCACACTATGACACAACGCGTTTAAACACTAACTCGGTAACATGCAGACTGTTAAAGACTGGAGACCTCGCTGTGGAAGTTCCATAAACATGCCAACACATGCATTCACTGTGCACCCCCCCCCCCCCCCCCCCCCAAAAAAACACCCTATTACCCCCCCCAACCCCCCATTACCCTTAAACTCTACTACTCACTTATTCCAGACTCGTGCCTCTTGTAATTCTCTCCGAAGGACACCAGACTGATAGAGATAGTCTGCAGGAATGGGCGGATGGAGGGGGTGAACTGAGGACAAAGATCACAAGTTAGTAAATGAGAACTGAGTGTAAATGTCACAGATATAGGTGTTAAAAATATAAATAGCAGAATGGGAAGGAGATGGGAAACAAAACAAGAGAGGTGTTATTTGGGGTACAAGAACAGAATGAATGAGGAACTCCAATTAACAATTCATTATACTTTACTTTCCATAGGAAAGAGAGACTATTTACTACTTACAAAATTTTTTTTTATATATATATATATATATATATATATATATATATATATATATATATATATAAAAATTGTATATATATATATATATATATATACATACATATATACATGTATATATATATATATATATATATATATATATATATATATATATACATACATATATACATATATATATATATATATATATATTTGTAAGAACAAAAATACAAAAGGACTACTTATTTAATAGGGTTCAGTGAAAATAAAGGCCTAAAAACCAGGAGAGTGTGTAATGTCAAGTTCCAGTCTTAGGTGCCTTAAGTCGGAAAAGGAACATGGTGAGTCACAGATATGGAGAAATTCAAGGAAATCTCATGCAGATCTTATCACTGGCACTGATAACGTGTTATGATGTCAGCAACATAGATGCCCAAGAGAAGATCAAGGTTGCTCATAGTGTCAGGGTCACAAGCATTGCACTACCAGAAAAGGGAGAGACAAGAGGAAAGTGAAAGCCTAAAAGACAAAAGTCTGCCAGGGAAAAAGAAAGAGAAAAAAGGATCAAGGGAAATATAACAGATGCAAAAATGAAAATAATGAATTAATGACAGGAGAAATGTGTAGAACAGGGGAAAAAAATGAAAGGAGGAATGAGAAGAAAATAATACAAACTATGAAGTGAAGGGTGGACCAGTGACATAACAATATGCCAAGACTGGCAAAAGGTCTTTAAAATAAGAGAGAGAAAGAAGATTTGGGTGTGTTTGTGTTTACAAAATAAAAAATGATATTAATGAAAGTTATTAAGGAGAATGGAGTTTAGCAGAAAGAATGAAGTGATTCAGACAACTGGATATCTAGTGAAGGTAAAGTGGCATTTCCTCAGTCTAAGATAGGACACTTTTTACCTGGAAACCAAGGCAGCGGCCATAGAAACAGCCCTTGTGCATGGTGCTGTACTCTCGCAGGAACTCTTCAGACAGTCCCCGCTCTTGTCGGAAGAAAAGGTCTCCATGTCGGTTGGCGGTGAGCAGACGTTGTGCAAAGCAGAGCAGGGCCCGGAGCTGAGTGAGTGCGGCTAAGTAGGCTTCCAGTTCTGAACAGTTGTGCGCAGCTCGAAAGAACAGACTGCGCCGGCTGGCTGTGACATAGCGGCACTTATGCAAGATATGCTGGGTACAGGAGAGAACCACTTTCAGCAGGCTGCGGTAGCCATTAGCTGGAGTGTCCGGGTCTAAATCAAAGAGAGGGCACACTGCAGCCAGAGCACGTACAGCTGGTTCTATACCACGTGCCTGATCCTGGAGACGGGAGAACGTTTGCACCAACCGGGAGCCCACCTCAGAGCTGGTCTCCTCAAAGTAACTAATATTATCCTGGCATAGGGCATCTACTGCCTGGAACAGAGGCCGAGGGTCCATCTGCTCTGGGGGCACAATCATAACACCTAGGAGGAAACAACACAAATTAAGGAATTAAACAAAGAGCCAAAGCAATTTCAGATTTGTTCAAAAAACAGTAATTGATAAAAAAAAACAAAAACAAAAAAAAACAATCAAACTATACATAATGGTTCACATAGTGTTTAGAAAAATGATTAAAAACCAAACATTGCAAATACAGAAAAGAAAAGAATTTGAGAATATTTCTGAAAAAATCTGCTTCTCAACAGAATGTCACAGTCAATGTAAAGACAATTAAGGGGTCTTATAGTTTTTTTCTTCCACCCAGATTCAAGCAAGAACGCTGTAAGTTCCCAGACTACATGGTAGATATGCAGTGCCACATAACCCCCTCATAAATAGATGTTGTGACCTTGAGTTTGATCAGCATAAGGGGCAGCCTGTTTTAACAAGCATACAGTCATGTCACATGCAGGCTTAAAATACTGACAAGCATGTTATTGTGACTAAAACCCATTGGCACATTGAAAAAATGTGTTTTTATTCCTTGCCATAAGAAATAAATGATAGTATTCTGAGACAGAGTTAAGTAAAACGATCATGCATTAATGTCTACATTATATAAAGGGTTAAATCCTCACTACTATACTAGGTCTGCAGGAGGGAGCCATTCACTGCACCTCTGTAAAGGACTGTCATACGGGCAGGACAGAAGCGAGAAGAAGCGAGGCAATCCGATCACACATTCAAACACGCAGGACTTAGCCAAACACTTAGAACACGCGGGATCGCCTTAGGCTGCAAGCAGTTGACAAACGCGGGACTAAGGAAAAAAAATTATGAGACACAGGACTTGAAAAAAAAAAAAAGAATAGGAACTTAACGGCCGGACCGTGCAGACCAAAAAACACAAAAAAACACACACACAAAAAAAAAAAACATCACACACAGCACGGGGGAACAGCCAGGACGTCTGAGAGTGAGATGGAACGCAAATTTAAGTAGATTTTGTCGAGTTTCGGCACTCGAAAATCGCCTAAGCAAAAAAAAAAAAAAAATGGGCGGCAAAAAAATTTAAAACGAGGCTACACGACCCCAGGCCGCACAAAACACCGCCAACCGCGTACCACTTTCACACAGGAACGTACGAGGTACAAAATACACGATTACAAAGGACAGCAAATGCTTGCGAACCGCGTAGCACATAGACAAAAGCCGCAATTTTACAACACTTACTTGCAACTAATAACATTACAAATCTAAAATGGCGCTTTACACAACTAAACCAACGGTTTGCCCTCGCGCACGCAGCCTATTTCTAATGCACAGTTGAGACATTGATGACACTTTCTCCTCAGGGCAGCAACAGTACAACTGTACATAGTATGTACATAGCTGTCTTTGTGATGAGCGCTGAAGGCGCTCAGAGGAGCAAAACTACACGAGAGGAGAGTCTCGCAATGAGCGCTGGAGGACAGAGAGAGAACAGAGAGAGAGAGAGGACAGAGAGAGGACAGAGAGAGAACAGAGAGAGAGAGAGAGAGGACAGAGAGAGAACAGAGAGAGAACAGAGAGAGAACAGAGAGAGGACAGAGAGAGAACAGAGAGAGAACAGAGAGAGAGAGAGAGAGGACAGAGAGAGAGAGAGAGGAGAGAGAGAGAGAGAGAGAGAGAGGACAGAGAGAGAGAGAGAGAGAGGACAGAGAGAAAGAGAGAGAGAGAGAGAGAGAGAGAGGAGAGAGAGAGAGGAGAGAGAGAGAGGACAGAGAGAGAGAGAGAGGACAGAGAGAGAGAGAGAGGACAGAGAGAGAGAGAGAGAGAGGACAGAGAGAGAGAGAGAGAGAGAGGACAGAGAGAGAGAGAGAGAGGACACAGAGAGAGAGGACAGAGAGAGAGGACAGAGAGAGAGAGAGGACACACAGAGAGAGAGAGAGAGGACAGAGAGAGAGAGAGAGAGAGAGGACAGAGAGAGAGAGAGAGGAGAGAGAGAGAGAGAGAGAGAGAGAGAGGACAGAGAGAGAGAGAGAGGAGAGAGAGAGAGAGAGAGAGAGAGAGAGGACAGAGAGAGAGAGAGAGAGAGGACAGAGAGAAAGAGAGAGAGAGAGAGAGAGAGAGAGGAGAGAGAGAGAGAGGAGAGAGAGAGAGGAGAGAGAGAGAGGACAGAGAGAGAGAGAGAGGACAGAGAGAGAGAGAGAGGACAGAGAGAGAGAGAGAGAGAGGACAGAGAGAGAGAGAGAGGACAGAGAGAGAGAGAGAGAGGACACAGAGAGAGAGAGAGAGGACACAGAGAGAGAGAGAGAGGACAGAGAGAGAGAGAGAGAGGACACAGAGAGAGAGAGAGAGGACACAGAGAGAGAGGACACAGAGAGAGAGGACAGAGAGAGAGGACAGAGAGAGAGGACAGAGAGAGAGGACAGAGAGAGAGAGAGAGGACACACAGAGAGAGAGAGAGAGAGAGAGAGAGAGAGAGAGAGAGAGAGAGAGGACAGAGAGAGGACAGAGAGAGAGAACAGAGAGAGGACAGAGAGAGAGGACAGAGAGAGAGAGAGAGAGAGGACACACAGAGAGATAGAGAGAAAACAGAGAGATAGAGAGGACACAGAGAGAGAGAGAGGACACAGAGAGAGAGAGAGAGAGGGGAGGAGAGAGGGGGGAGAGAGAAGAAGGGGGGGGAGAGGAAAGGGGGGGGGAGAGGAAAGGGGGGGGAGAGGAAAGGGGGGGGAGAGGAAAGGGGGGGGGGGGAGAGGAAAGGGGGGGGAGAGGAAAGGGGGGGGAAAGGGGGGGGGGGGAGAGGAAAGGAGGGGGAGAGGAAAGGAGGGGGAGAGGAAAGGAGGGGGAGAGGAAAGGAGGGGGAGAGGAAAGGAGGGGGGAGAGGAAAGGAGGGGGAGAGGAAAGGAGGGGGGAGAGGAAAGGAGGGGGAGAGGAAAGGAGGGGGAGAGGAAAGGGGGGGAGAGAGGAAAGGGGGGGAGAGAGGAAAGGGGGGGGGGAGAGGAAAGGGGGGGGGGAGAGGAAAGGGGGGGGAGAGAGGAAAGGGGGGGAGAGAGGAAAGGGGGGGAGAGAGGAAAGGGGGGGAGAGAGGAAAGGGGGGGGAGAGAGGAAAGAGGGGGAGAGAGGAAAGAGGGGGAGAGAGGAAAGGGGGGGGAGAGAGAGGAAAGGGGGGGAGAGAGAGGAAAGGGGGGGAGAGAGAGCAAAGGGGGGGAGAGAGGAAAGGGGGGGAGAGAGAGGAAAGGGGGGGAGAGAGAGGAAAGGGGGGGAGAGAGAGGAAAGGGGGGGAGAGAGGAAAGAGGGGGAGAGAGGAAAGAGGGGGAGAGAGGAAAGAGGGGGAGAGAGGAAAGGGGGGGAGAGAGAGGAAAGGGGGGGAGAGAGAGGAAAGGGGGGGAGAGAGAGGAAAGGGGGGGAGAGAGAGCAAAGGGGGGGAGAGAGAGCAAAGGGGGGGAGAGAGAGCAAAGGGGGGGAGAGAGAGCAAAGGGGGGGAGAGAGGAAAGGGGGGGAGAGAGGAAAGGGGGGGAGAGAGGAAAGGGGGGGAGAGAGGAAAGAGGGGGAGAGAGGAAAGAGGGGGAGAGAGGAAAGAGGGGGAGAGAGGAAAGAGGGGGAGAGAGGAAAGGGGGGGAGAGAGAGGAAAGGGGGGGGAGAGAGAGGAAAGGGGGGGGAGAGAGAGGAAAGGGGGGGGAGAGAGAGGAAAGGGGGGGGAGAGAGAGGAAAGGGGGGGAGAGAGAGGAAAGGGGGGGAGAGAGAGGAAAGGGGGGGAGAGAAAGGAAAGGGGGGGAGAGAGAGGAAAGGGGGGGAGAGAGAGGAAAGGGGGGGAGAGAGAGATTTTTCAGATTAAATAATTTAGGCAGACAAATACATTCAGAGCTAAAGCATATATACAACTGGCAGGTGCAATATAAAGAGGTTGGTACAAAGGTAAAGGACACAAAGTCAGCTGAGCTACATGCAGCAGGTGGAATGCAATTATACACAAGGTAACATACTGCAGCCACCCAATCACAAAGAGTTAAATTACTGAGCAGCGTACAGTTAAACAATGTAAACTTAACAGGTCTGTCAGGTTGTACTGTAGCATACACTGACCCCGAGAAGAGAAAAAGTAGTGAAGAGACGTTTACATCAGCTGTATACCAGAATCTCTCCTCCAGGAGCCTGACATCACGTCCCCAGGGGATCTCCCGAGTGACCAAGGTGAGCTGGCAATGAACGACTAATGATGTTTATTATTTTATTAGCCGGAGGAGTTGGACCTCATCAAGCAGAATACCATGTTCTCAGAGTCACTATTTGTTTCGCCTTCATAATGCAATAACAAATGAAGACTGACACACTAGAATGATTTAGTATATTAAACATGAATCACTTTTCTTCTCTCAGGTGGAAAAATTACTGTTACTTTAAAGCTGAATTTTTTTTTTTGTGAGACACGGGACTTAAAAAAAATTAAATACGAACTTAACATCTGGACCGCGCAAACCAAAAAACACCGCCAACGGCGTACCACTTTCACACAGGAACGTACGAGGTACAAGATACACTATTACAAAGGACGGTAAATGCTTGCAAACCGCGTAGGGCATAGACAATTTTACAACACTCACTTCCAACTAATAACATTACGAATCTAAATGGGCGCTTTACACAACTAAACCAACGGTTTGCCCTCGCGCACGCAGCCTATTTCTAATGCACAGTTGGGACATTGATGACACTATCTCCTCAGGGCAGCAACAGTACAACTGTACATAGTATGCTGCAGGAAGATTGTTAGCTCTTCAGGCTATTGATTGCTGGATATATTAATTACAAATAGGTAGAGTATTAATTTATTAATTAACTAATTAATTATTATTTAAAAAAAAAATATATAGATTTATATATATATATATATATATATATATATATATATATATATATATATATATATATATAAATCTATCTGTCTTTGTGATGAGCGCTGAAGGTGCTCAGAGGAGCAACACTACACAAAAGGAGAGGCTCGCAATGATCGTAGAGAGAGAGAGAAAGGGCAGAGAGAGAGAGAGAGAGAGAAAGGGCAGAGAGAGAGAGAGAGAGAGAGAGAGAAAGGGCAGAGAGAGAGAGAGAGAGAGAAAGGGCAGAGAGAGAGAGAGAGAGAGAGAGAGAGAAAGGGCAGAGAGAGAGAGAGAGAGAAAGGGCAGAGAGAGAGAGAGAGAGAAAGGGCAGAGAGAGAGAGAGAGAGAGGGGTCAGAGAGAGAGAGGGGTCAGAGAGAGAGAGAGAGAGAGGGGTCAGAGAGAGAGAGAGAGAGGGGTCAGAGAGAGAGAGAGAGAGGGGTCAGAGAGAGAGAGGGGTCAGAGAGAGAGAGGGGTCAGAGAGAGAGAGGGGTCAGAGAGAGAGAGGGGTCAGAGAGAGAGAGGGGTCAGAGAGAGAGAGGGGACAGAGAGAGAGAGGGGTCAGAGAGAGAGAGGGGTCAGAGAGAGAGAGGGGTCAGAGAGAGAGAGGGGACAGAGAGAGAGAGGGGACAGAGAGAGAGAGGGGACAGAGAGAGAGAGGGGACAGAGAGAGAGAGGGGACAGAGAGAGAGAGGGGACAGAGAGAGAGGGGGGACAGAGAGAGAGAGGGGACAGAGAGAGAGAGAGGGGACAGAGAGAGAGAGGGGACAGAGAGAGAGAGGGGACAGAGAGAGAGGGGACAGAGAGAGGAAGGGCAAACAGAGAGAGAGAGGGCAGAGAGAGAGAGAAGGCAGAGAGAGAGGGGGCAGAGAGAAAGGGGGCAGAGAGAAAGGGGGCAGAGAGAAAGGGGGCAGCGAGAAAGGGGGGCAGCGAGAGAGGGGGTGCAGCGAGAGAGGGGGTGCAGCGAGAGAGGGGGTGCAGCGAGAGAGGGGGTGCAGCGAGAGAGGGGGTGCAGCGAGAGAGGGGGTGCAGCGAGAGAGGGGGTGCAGCGAGAGAGGGGGTGCAGCGAGAGAGGGGGTGCAGCGAGAGAGAGAGGGCAGCGAGAGAGAGAGAGGGCAGAGAGAGAGAGAGAGGGCAGAGAGAGAGAGAGAGGGGGCGCAGAGAGAGAGAGAGAGAGGGGGCGCAGCGAGAGAGAGAGTACAGAGAGAGACAGATTTATCAGAGTAAATAATTTAGGCAACAAATACATTCAGAGCTAAAGCATATATACAACTGTCAGGTGCAATATAAAGAGGTTGGTACAAAGGTAAAGGACACAAAGTCAGCTGAGCTACATGCAGCAGGTGGAATGCAGTTATACACAAGGTAACATACTGCAGCCACCCAATCACAAAGAGTTAAATTACTGAGCAGCGTACAGTTAAACTATGTAAACTTAACAGGTCTGTCAGGATGCCTTCATAATGCAACAACAAATTAAGACTGACACACAAGAATGTTTTAGTATATTAAACATAAATCACTTTTGTTCTCTCAGGTGGAAAAAATTACTGTTACTTTAAAGCGGTCTATTGCCTCAATACAGAAATAGCAATAAAACCTTGGCTACATCAAGTGCCTATACTAATTGGTTGGTTCACCATTTTCTTTCACACAGCTGTCATATACAGTTATACATAACTACACTAAAAAGAATACACCATAAGCAGCAGCCCGACTACATGTTTATGTATGTATATATATATATATATATATATATATATATATATATATATATATATATATATATATATATATATATATATACACATACACCAAGATAGTAGCTAACTTTTACTTACAGTTTAACTAGACTTTCCATTTGCATACACCAGATAAAGCAGTCTCACCCTCACATATAGCTGTACCAGAAGCAGTGAAATCCTCCCCCACCCACATCTGGAAGACAGCTGCACACTTCTCTATGTCTTATCTTATAAACATGTCCAGAACGAGTCTGTCACAGTAGAGGAAAGGTCATCAAAGAAGAACCAAGAAATAAAAGGACAAAGTGAAAACAGGGCAGATAATCTTCATTATACATTCTTCAAATGCATTACCTGTTGTGTATATCCCAATACTGGTTCAGCACAGCTGTCGGTGAAGAACTTGTCAAAGATACTCAGGTTTCAATGAGCCCAGTGAGGCTCCTCCTCAGACAGCTATAAACATGAGGGGTGGGAGCTATACACCGGCCTCGCCCCCCGCTGCACAGTTGTATCTGCCTATTCCAATGTCACATTGCTCATAAAAACACCCATGTTAGTGCAATAGTCTCCTCCCATATTACTTATCTGTCACTGGGCTTCTACCAACCCCACTGCTAACTATACAACCAACACTCACCTGGCAGAAAAGCCCTTTCCAACCTGCCATCTCTCACCTGAGACAGACACATTTAACTAAAAGGTGGTGAATACATGGAATGGCTTCTCAACAGAAGTGGTACTTGTTCCAATAATAATAATACAACAATTCAAACATGCTAGGAATAAAGATATTACAAACTCTAAATAAGGACAAAACAAATAGTTATGGGTTTAGAGGTTGGAGCACCCACAAAGAGAGATACGTTTGTATGAATTAATGATTATAGTTTAAAAAGCAAACTAAATTGTCACAGACTAGGCTACAAAGGATTGTGTTGCTCCTACTATTACCATTGCCTTATTATTATTATCTTTATTTGTAACGCTATACAGGGGTTAAGGACATGACAAAAACAAAATTAACACATTACAAAATATAAGACCCTGTTTTTGAGCTTAAAATCAAATGTACATACAGCCACATTAAATTCCCTCTACATGTAAAACCGTAGCCTGCAACATAGCCAGCAAGACTTACGGCTATTAAATTGGCCTCTTAAAGCTACCAGCGAATGACTTGCGGCTTAGGTGCGAAAAAAACCTACGGGACGTGGAAATTTGAACTGCGCGCCCGCAAATCCTTTGATCTGTCAAGCCCGTTATGGCTACGTTCCAATTTTGCTATTAAATTGCAACAAATCCCATAAACCGCAAATGGAGCCAAGAAGCCAACGGGTGCCAGAGAGGACCCGCAAGGGGCTAAAAGCCCTATTCGTAGCACCGTAAATGCAAATTAAAACACACTACTGTAAATATAATGAAAGGAAAAGGGATGTTGGGTATTAAAATTAATAGAACAACATTCTCAAGCTCACAAATCTTCAACATAAATTAATTTCCATTTTAGAATCGATCCCGGCAATCAATGTGTTAATACATATAATGGAACTCGCATGGACTAGAATATCATATTTATGGCTTTACGATTATTGAATTAGTTCTGGAATGTAGGTCCGATCGTACCCCGTAATTGAAACCCATAAGGCTTTGAAATCGAACGCCCATTTTTCAGTGTCGTAATGCTGACAATCTCATTTACCATTGACTCCGTCTAAACCCGTAACTACGGGTTTGACTAATTGATCATGCGCACGGCCGCAAATCAGACGGCGCTAAAATGGTTTACGGGATTGCGTCTCCGACTCGTAACTCGTGCTATGGTCTAATTTAATCGTTCTGTAACTTGGCCAGATTTCAAGCCCGCAGCCATTGCGGGCCTTTCAAACATACATATTCTTCTAAATGCATGAAGGAAATATTCTTATGTTATAAAACATAAGAAACAGTGCCAAATAACAGGCTAAGCACATCTATTCTGTAAACAAATTCTAGGATCAAATTTTCACTGTATCTACAATCAAATAAGATTAAAACAATAAACAGATTTTCCAAGAATGTTCCTCACACGCAGAACAGCAACTGCTCTCTATACTGGTAACCTCTGCTGCTCCAATAATTAATCTACTGCTACACCACAAGGTTACCACGCAGACCCCTTGATCAAGATATTCCACTGAGCCACTCTGGTATTATAAAATGTGTATTGCTCAACACACAGCTGAATAAGTGATGTGGATACTGGGCGAGGAGGATTAGTAAACAATGAGCCGATTTTAGGCTCAATGGGTCACTCTGGTCCTGCCTGGCACCAAGGGGGTCATATGACAGAATTAAAATTGTATATCCGCTTTTGCTCTGTGCTCACACTGCCTTTTGTACAGCAAAACATCACTAAACATCAGGAAGGTAGCCAAAACGGCAGAGCATCATACATCTAACAAAGCTAGTGAACTGCAGAGCATCACATCTCTAGCCAAAACCAACAGAGAATCCCACTAGCATCCCATTTGTGAAACAGCAGAGTATAGCACCAAGATTTTATATACAGACACACAAAGCATTGCATCAGGAAAAAAAACTAAACTGCATCTCCTGTGTGAAGAACTAAAAAGCATCAAATCCCTACCCCGCAGATAGAAGGTCACGTATTATTCCAGAACAGCATGGTAGACCCATCACAACTAGACATACATGTTGCATCTCACTCTTTACAGCAGCATGTTGTGTATCTGCTGAACAGTTAAGGAAATGCTGAATGCACTACTAAGAAAAGTCCTTATAAGGTCCTACGTCATCATACCCTGAACAAGCTTCCTCATATTGTTTGGGCTTCAGTCAACATTTTCTGCTTTTCTTCTATTTTATATATGTAGAAAAAAAATGCAGAAATGTATTCAGATCCAGACAGGATACACGCAACATAACGGCAATATTATTTTGCTTTAATATATCTGTACCCAGATTGGAAAATAAGTAAATTGATACATTTTGACAAAAAAAGAAAAGAACTTCCTAAATCCAAATCAGATCTTACAGCCACTAGAGGAAAATAGTTGATCAGTTATTACTATTATCATCTAGTGGCGGCAAGATCCAATTGGATTTAGGAAGTTCTTTGTTTTCTCTTTTTTCTTCTATTTTGCCTAAACATTTCCAAGAAATGTCTATCTTGCTATGTCATGTGTTCATGTTCTCTATCCTCTCACTAACCCTTTTTGTCCTGGGGGACCAGGATTCTGGTAAACAAGTGGACCAGTTGATGTCCTCTGTACAGGGAGCCCATGCCAGGACTATCAATAACTATACAAGAAAAACAAGGTACCACAACACGGGATAGAAGAAAAAAAATGTACGCATACGAGTCAGTACTAGGAACCACATCCTGAGACTAAGCTGTAAGGTTATTAGAATATATATTAGAACAAAGGGTACTGTGGCAGATCCAGAAGTAATTATATGGGAACAACATAGGGTGATCATCAGAAGTGAAGAATAATATTTACCAGGAATGATGAGAAAAACTCAGCACATGAGGTGAATATTCCAATAAATAAGACCACCACTCAAATATGCTGACAATTTAATAAGAATGGTTGTTACACTGTGTATAGGGTCTTTTGCCAAAGAACTCACCCAGATATTACCCACATTTATGGATGCATGTGAGAGTACTAAGATTAATATACATATTTCCACTAGTGCAAAGTAAAAAAATAATGGGGACAAGCAAAAAACTATACAATTAGAAGTGTGTAATATGTAGAAAAAACAAGAGTTCAAGACACTTGTGAACCAATATTTTTTCTCAAATATTTTATGACTATTTTAAAACACTGTACTAGATCATTATGGTTAGGCATTATGTATGTATAACAAAGTAGTGAACTTATCTAATTATGTACGATTATGTGCTCCGTACTCTCAAATCACATATTTTTTCCCCATTTTATAGATATATAATTGCACAAGTAGGACATACACAACTGAAAACAAGATTTAGGATATTGACAGGAGTGGAGCCATAGCTCACCAATAAGACACCAATAAGACATGCTGTACAAATATCTGGGGTAGTTGATTAATTTCAATACATTTTTCCCAGGCTGTATTTGTAAAAGTGATGTCAAGGTCCAGAAACTATATTTATTTTATAGATAACCACACAAGTATTTTGCTATAATGCAGTTCCAATGAAAGGGCACCATACTATATGTAACACGCTTCAGGAAAGATAATAAGCACATTTTATGGTGGCACAATAGAGAATTGTAAAAAGCTGTAAGTCCCAAATCAAAGTCCACTTATTGGTTACATGCCACTATACATACACCATCACAATAGAGGATTATTGTAAATGGCGCCGCTCAGTTGTGTCCGACTCTCCATGACCTCATGGACAACACACCATGCTGTTGTATGTATAAAAAGATGGAGAGAAATAGATGTAGACAGAGAGAAACAAACAGCATTATGGGGGCTAAAAAAAAAAAGTGCGATTATTCATTTGGTTTTGAACAAGTATTTATCTCAACAAAAATAGGGGTGACAAAACAAAATACTTTTAAAAATTATATTTTCAAGCCAGAATTTATTTATTTTTATTTGCGATGGCTCACACACAGCCTTGTGAATATACAAATAGATATGTATACATACTGGCAGAGCTTGCAAATTATTCAGTGCTTTGTGTAAAGGTGAAAGGTCAGAAGCAGCGAATGGATAGCTGGTCAGTGGTGGTGTGATGGGCTGGGCTACCGGTCACTCCATGGAAGGGGGTGGGGGTGGGGGATATGTTTCCAAACCCTTGTGTGCTATGTCATGATAATGATGGGTAAAAGAAAAAACCTCAGAGGGGAGGCAGAATACAAAGCAGTACAAAAGGTGTATTAACAAAAACAGTAGTGACACAAGAAATCAGGAGCAACATGCTGCATGTCTCCAGCAAGGGTTGGCTGGTGCACCTATAGCACCTACTTACCATTATCAGACTCCATGCTGGTTCAGACTAGCTCCAAGCTTCTTGCACAGAAGAAGATGAATTCTCATGAATATTGTACAAAGCACAGGAAAGCAACACCAAGGATAAAGTAACAACTTGCTATGGCATACTGTATCAGATAGTCTTCCCTGCCCTCATCCATCACTACTGCGTTCCTCCTCACCAAGCACATCCCCTGTGCCCACTCTGTGTCTCCACCAGTCAGTGGTACTCGCCCTCTTACCCCTGCACTCCCTCCCTTGTTCCCTGCTTCACCTTTTCCTTATTTATATTCGGTTACCTACCCACCTCTGTTGTGATAGATTTAACCTTTTGATAGCTAGATTACTCCCCTTTAGCCATATGGAGAAGAAACATTATACAGATGGAAGGAGGTATATGGATAAGAGCACACAGACACAGCGGACTTAATTCATTTCTAAACATATGACACACATTGAAGACCACCCTACTTCCCAATATATAAATCAGAATTTCTCCAATATGTATATTGAACAAAATAATTTCTTGTCTTTCTTATATAGTATGTAGTGTATGTATGTAGTTGTAACAACATTTATTTCTACAATGTGACTTTCCAGCACCTGCAGCAATCTAAAGTCCAAAAGTAAAAAAAAAATCTAATGGATCGAATAACCTTAAATTCCATAAACTGAGAGGAGGCTGATTATAAAGGAATCACATATATAGTTGTCATCAGTGCGGGTTTGCAAAAGTTGTTGCTAATGCTGCGGCCCTCGCAAACCGAGGGGCCGCATTTGCGGAGGCTCCCACCGCGACCGCAAAATTTACAGACTTAGCATCCGCAAATACGAGCCGCGGGACTTAGAAAAAAAAATATTACAACCTCGACAAAATACGACATTAGCGCCCGAAACACGCGCACATGAAAACATTAAAACCACAAAGAATACACACAACAAACACATAAAAAGCTTACCCACAGCAAGGGGGGGGGGCACCCAGCACCTCTAAAAGTGAAATTACACCTCAATTTAAGTAGAAATTCAAGAGTTTAGACACCCACAAATCCCCTAAGCAAGAGAAAAAATGGCAGCTGAAAAAAACGAAAACGAGGCTACAGGACCCTAAACACGCAAAACACCCCAAAACACGTAAGGACTTTTCCAAAAAGCCGTACGAGGTCCAAGAACAAGGACGCAAAATCAGCCTCAGCCGCGTACTACACACATTAGGCGTCATTTTGCAACACTAACTTACACAATGCAGAAGTACACAGCTACACTAACGGATTTTCCTCGCACACGCACACTATTTACACTACACACATTGTTGACACTTACACAGTACCTCCACAACACTGAAAACACACATTGTATGCTGCGCAAAACATCAAAAGAGATTGTCAGCTCTTCAACACAATGCTTCCTGCATATATTACTTCAAAATAGGTAAAGTATATTCATTTATTCATTTCTTAATTATTTCCAACGCTGCTCACAGCACACAAACAAACAACAGCCTCGCAATGAGCCCCGAAGGCGCTCAGCGCGAGACTCACAATGAGCGCCGAAGGATCTCGGAACACCTACAAAATTAATGTCGCAACTAAACACCATTACCTGCCATACAATCTTATTGACGGGCAAGTCGCTAGTATGATTTATATTGTAAGTCTGCGAGTTTTCAATCTTGCATGGAGCTTTGGGAAAGCACTATGGACACCGGATTCTAAGCTCAAAGACAGGGCCCTCCATCTTTTGTAATGTGTTAATATTGTTTTGCCTAGATCACAACTTATGTACAGTGCTAAGGAATATGTTGACGCGTTACAAATAAATGATAATAAAAAAATAAATAATAATAATAATAATAATAAAACATACTGCCCTGTCATCCAGGATGAAAAATACACACACATGAAGGGTTAGAATCAAGGACAACAAAAGTAAATGAAAAGGATGTGAGGGGGAAAAGGTAATGAGTATGTTCGGTGCTCATCAGAGAACGAACCAACCTTAATAGGTTAGTTCTATGGACATGATAACCCACTCTGTGAGCAACCTCTTTTAGCTCACTTGTGCCTTTCACAGAGAGAAATATCCTGAAGTATATCAGTCTGGTCTCATTGAAAAGAGTGACCCAGCCCCGAAATACCAAGCACTTCTACCCTGAACAGGAGAAACAGCAAACCCCAGATGCGTTTCGGCCTTTATGGGCCTCGTCAGTGAGGTGCAGCTTAACTCCCCAAGGCATAGTGAGCAAGGATATAGAATCACATATATAGTTCTCAGCAATACGGGTTGTTGCTAACGCTTGCGGAAAGCGAGGGCCGCAGTTGCTGGCAGTGAGCGCCAAAGGCGCTCCTTGCGCTGGTGGAAATGAGCGCCATATGCGCTCCCCCCTATGACTTTCGGACCGCAAATGCGGACACTCGCACAGCGTGGGGCCGCATTTGCGGAGGTGCAGGCTCTATGGCGCCTCACAACCGGTTAAAAACGACCACACAAGTGGGACTTTGAGAAAAATACACAAACACGCAATGACTAACTACGGATTTACACCAAAAAATACGAGCCGCGGAAAAAAAAAAAATGCGGGCTTACAGAAATAAAATTACGACCTATGGGAAATAGAAAAAATCCATTACGGACTCGCAAAAATACGATCTTAAACGGACAACCTGCGCACAGCAGCAAACATTAAAAAAAAAAAACACAAAAATAAAATAAAAACCTTACGCACAGCAAGGGGGGACACCCAAGACCTCTGCAACACAGCTTAAACCTTGATTTCAGCCAAAGTTACAAAGTTTACAAACTGGAAAATCCCCTAAGCGAGAGAAAAAATGGCCCAAAAAAAAAAATACGAAAACGAGGCTACACGACCCCTAAAGCTGCAAAATACCGCAAAGCAAATACGGCTTTTACAAAAACCTGTACGACCTACAAGATACACCATTAGCAAGGAGGCAAAATCATACAAACCCGTCTACCACATACACATTCACAACACTAACTTACAGAATGCGGAAGTACCCAGCTACACTAACTGGTTCCCCTCGCGCACGCAGCCTATTTACACTACACACTGCACACATTGCTGACACTTACACCTCAGCAACACTGAAAAGTGACATTATATGCTGCGTGAACACTATTGCAAACAACCACAAACACCTTCACTGTGCCACCCACAAGGAGCGCCAACGGTGCTCATAGGACACAAACTACACCAGGGGAGAACCTTGCAATAAGCGACAAAACTAGATCACTGCGTAACTTTCAATAAGAACAAAAGCGCCTATAAGAGCAAAAGCGCCTATGAGAACAACAAACACAGCATGCGATGAGCGCCAAAGGCGCTCAGTGCCAGTCTTGCAATGACCGCACAAGGATCTCAGACCACTAAAACACTTACTCTCTGTGGCAAGCAGCATTACCTGCCCTACAATTTTATTGCCGGCATTTTTTGAAGGGCAAGTCGCTAGTAAGATACAAGGAACAGGAGATTTAATTTACAGAAGGAATTGTCAATATAATGGATGACAGCAAGCACAGGTAGGATGTTGGAGGATATGATGGTGAGTATGAAATACCAAAATAAATAAATTATAATTTACAAAAAAAAGTGAGGGCACATGGCAATACATTTTTTTATTTGATATGATTGAATGTTTTCACATGGAACTAAAACACTGTCTGTGTGACTATAGCGGGCCATTATTACTCACTTGCAAGTGAGTAAGAATATAGCTCAGTGAGAGTATGAGTTTTAAGTACAGTGACCCCACAAGGAAATAAATGAGGGTATGTGGCAGTACAGGACTCCCTTGACATCCGCGTGTTTGACACTCGTGGATTAGACATTCGCCTTTTTTTTTTTCTTTTTTTACTACAATCACGCGAGATCTGGCCAGGGAGCTCTGCGCTGAGGTGCAGAGGGGGACGCTAAACCCCACTACCTTGCCTGAAAAGGACGCTTGGGCCATAGTAGACAGCCCAAATACAGAATTTCCCTGCGGGGTGAGTACAACCCAACACCTCGACCCTTTCCTAAAGGTCAAAACATGGGTAAAGCGATAGTTTACCCATGTTTTTGCTATTCCCGTTTTTTATTTTTACATTCGCGGGGTCCCCAGGAACGGAACCCCGGTGAATGTGGAGGGTCTACTGTATATGAATATAAATGTACTCTAGTGACCGCACACTCTGGTGTGTTTATGACTAAACCTTAGTGAAAGCACACAAAAGCCGCCACTAAGACGAAGCGTGTGACGATACAGGAAGTCAGCAGTATTTGAGGGTACACTCTGAGTGTGAATACAGGAAACAGAGAGGGCACAATGCAGGGCTATAGGAGAAGGAGTGTAATAACAATATGTATGGGATAACAATGAGAGGTATATGTGTGTATGTGAAGTAATAAGATAATGTGTATGTGAGCATCCCAACAACAATGCATTTTGAATAAAGTCAATACAAATAAATAAGTGATAGACATGTCAGCTGTAGGAGTATTGCACAGACATGCATTTTCAACATGTTTCAAGTTTAAACAGCTCTTACTTCATCATTTGTCATGCAAAACATGTTTTAACATGTCTTTCACATGGAAAGTGAATTACAAATTGGGACTTACAAGTCCCTTTAATGCCATTCTGTGATAGTGTAAGATGAGATCAGGGCTATGTAATGGATCAGATGTCTGCTCCGAGGAAATGCAGAGTGCTCAGACAAATCAACATTTAGTAATATTGGTCCCATACCACACATTAACCACTGGAAATCCCCTCTACATGACCCTCCGTTCTAACCTCAATTCAAGTTTATTTAGATCTCTCAAAATATCCTTACATTTTAACACCACAAGTTCACTTATTAATAAAAGCAAAGAAATTGCAAGGTAACATTTGCTTTAAAGAAATTCTATATTTTAAGACAAAAATCAAATTTCTTCACTTGTCCAAGAGATATACTCTACTGAACTATATGATGTTGCTTCACTTTGGCATTTCCTATGAAGTAAGGAATTCGGTATGAAGTTTTTACATATGGGGTGTTCAGATATATGGTTAGGGAAGGGCTATTTAGTATAAAATATTTTTTATTTAGTTATTTTTTATTAGCAGGAAATGTGTAAGTCTATGAATAGACTTTAGTACTCTAGCTGTGGTATTTGCTATCTTTCAAACAGAGGTAGTAACTAAGAAATAAATAAATAAAGGGAACCCACCATATACGAGCTTAGTTGTACCTGGAAAATGAATTGTAAAGTAAAAGCTTGTATAATGAAAATTAAATCCACCAACCTGCCATTTTGTC